>VZRF01005637.1:33994-45871 GCA_013396875.1 Vireo altiloquus | reverse complement strand
AAACTGGGGCTGGGGATGAACTCTGGGGTCCAGTCCAGAAGGAATTCTATAAAAACTGGGGCTGAGGGCAACTCTGGGGTCTGATCCAGCGGAAATCCAATAAAAACTGGGGCTGGGGATGAACTCCAGTGTCCAGCCCAGTGGGAATCCCATAAAAACTGGGGATGAACTCCTGTGTCCAACCTAGCAGGAATCCCATAAAAACTGGGGCTGGGGATGAACTCCAGTGTCCAGCCCAGTGGGAATCCCATAAAAACTGGACTTTCCCTATTCCCAGCTCCTGCTAGAAATGGAAACCTGGAGCAGCCTGGTTCCCTGCAGAGCTCCCTGGCTCCCTGCAGAGCTCCCTGGCTCCCTGCAGAGCTCCCTGGCGCGGTCAGGGCTGGCATTCCCTCTGGGATTCCCTGTGGGCTCTGTCCTGCCCACAGCTCCTGGCTCACCTGTGGCCTCGTCCAGGCTCTCGTGGGACACGTGCTCGTTCTGGTGCACCCAGTCCCCGTTGCACTTGAAGAAGATCTGCATGGCAGGCACAGCCCTGCAGCGCAGCACGATGGGGTTGCTCTTGATGATGTAGGAATCGTCAGGCTCCTCCAGGAAATGGGGCAGCGTCCCCGGGGCCGAGGGGATGGACTCGGGCAGGGCCTCGCTGTTCTCATTTCCTAAAAGGCAACAAAAGGAAAATTCAAATTTTTTTCCGCCGTCTCGTTTCGTTGCCAGAGTGAAAAATACACTTTGGGTTTTATTTGGGAGCAGTTTTACCCCAGGAGCACCACTCAGGCTGGGCTTTGCAAGGACACACACAGAGAGGGGAAAAAATCAAAAAAATGAAGTGTAAGGACTGCCCAAGTGACAGAAACAGCACCAGAACCATCCCAGAGCTGCCCCACAGGGAACTGAGGGTCCAGAAGCTGCAGGGTGTGAATGAAGAAGTTTTCACCACTTCTGCACAACCCCTCAGAATTCTGACCCTCAGCTGCCAGCAGGGGCCGAGGGCATTCCCCAAGTGCCTCAATTCCCGAATTCCAGAGGCCCTGGAGGAGAGGGAGAGGCTCTGCCTTTCTGACAGCTCCCCCTTGATCCAAATCCTGACAGATCCAAACCCTGATGGCTGCTGTCAAACCCAGGAGATTCCCACTGATCTCCGGCAATGCGGGAATTTATTTCAGAATTTGTTTCCGGAGGTTTTTGGTGAAAATTCCCAAGAAAAGCAACAAACCTGAGTGAGGAGGGATAGGTTTGAAGGGAGATCAGAGAGCACACCCAGGCAGGGGAGCAGGGGAGACGTGTGGGGATGAAGGGAGCCTGGGATCAGAGGGGAGGAGATGTGACAAACCCAAAGCAATTAAATTAAGGCAGATGAGAGGGAAGTTGTGGTGCTGTGAAGGAAAACTGAAGCCTTGCCGTGTCTGGGAGATGATGGAATAATGAGAATGTTGTTGTAGCTCTGTTGGATCCTGGTGGATGTCCCCCCCTGTGTGCAAACCCTCCCCGAGCCGCGCTGGGGAATCACAGCCACCTTCAAACGAGTTCAGAGCTTTAAAGCTCTTCTCAGGGTGCTTTATAAAATATTATCATAACTTTCAGCGTTTTACTCCTGCACATTGATGCCAATTCCCATCTTGTCAATCTCCAACAAGGCTGTGTCCCTGCAGGATTTATTAAATCCGAGTTTTAAGGGAAATGAGGGAAACGTCACGATGAGGGTTTGGAGAGGCTTGGGAATCCCAGGCAGAGCTCCCCGAGGCAGCAGCACCCCTGACGTGCAGGGAGAGCAGCAGCTGAGCCTGCAAGGATCACAGAGCTGCAGAACTTCTCATGACCCTGCTTTATTCCACTAAATTTGCTATTTAGGGCGAGGCACAGAGGAGGAAATCCCAGCCCTGCTGAAAGGCAGGGAGGGTCTCTCCCGGCAGGTCGTGTCTGGATTGTGCTGTGTGGCTTTTTGGGGGGTGTTGGGGAGATTTTGGGGCTGGGACTGGCTCCCTCCCAAGGAAATCCTTTCACGTGAGTGGGTGAATCCAGGAGCACCTGGAATGTTTGGACACGGAGCCAGCCAGGCTCACAGGGGCAGAGAGCATTTCCCATCCCAGACAGGCACTGCTGTGTTTTGCTCTCTGCGATGCCTTAAATGCTTCCCCAGAAACAGAGAGCAGGCAGGAATAAAGGAATAAAGGAGGGATTGATTGGAAAGGCCTTCAGAGGTCACACTCTGGGCTCCAGAGGCTCCTGCCTCAGTGCATCCCAAAATGGACAATGACAGCTCCCGAGTTCTTCCCACTTTGATATCAGCATCAATTGCCCAAGCAGAAGCCAGGCAAGGATGGAATTTGCCCAAGCTTGCCCCCCTGTCCCCAAGATGAAGGTTTGCAGCTGTTGGGCCCAGGAGGGTCTGGGTGTCCTTGGAGAGCGAGCTGGAGAGGCTTTGTTATGTCAGTGTGAGCATGAGAGAACAGCACTGAACGAGCTCCAGGGAGCTGCAGAGTCACACTGGGCAGGGCAGGGCTGGGGAAATATAAAAGTTAAACCTCAGGCATCAGCTGTACCCATGGAACTTCCTGCATTCCTCATTCCAGGACATTCCTGCTCCAGGTGGAATCAGCACAACATTCCCAGGAAATGACATTTTACTCATTCACCTGCAGGAGCTGCTGAGCTGAGCAAAGCCTCTCCCTAAGTGCTCTTAATACTCAGAATTTTACCTTAATGCCTCTTCCTCCTGTGATCACCTTTGTCGTGCCCTGACCCTAATTCAGACTCCCCTGGAAGCTGCTGGAACTTTCCCAGGGGCTGACTGCAAATTCCTGAGGTTTCCCAGGTCAGTTTTGGGCATTCAGGCCCTTCGGAGCTACCCAGAAGAAGCTCTTTTGTAGCAGCAGCAAATGACAGAGGAGCAAAGCCTGACACACAACTCTTGTGGTTTTCATTCCTGGAAAATTACCTTTCAGGAAGGGTTTTGTGTTTTATGCTCTGCACATGAGGCCAAAAGGGACTTTAAATCTTTTTATGACAATAATAGAAATGAAAAAGAAAGGAGGAGGAAAAAAAAAAGTTAGGAACAAACATTAAATTCTTCTCTGGAATAAACACACTGCTGCTGTCAGAGCACTTAGGGAACTTGGAGAGGAGCAGACAGGGATGAGTCGGTGTTTCAAAACTGATTAGGATAATTTAGATGTTTAAATGAGATCTCAAACCAATGAAAAACTGTGAGTTCTAAACATTTTCTTTTCAAGTTAAGAATTATTTAAAGTGGGCAGCATCATCTTTCTGTATTTAAAAGTTGGAAGTGTCCCCAGCAAGCCACGTAACTCACGATAAATGCAAATAAATCTGACAATAAATGGTGCAAAGACTTTTCCCAGGTTCCCAAACACAACCCCTTGGACCCTTGGGTGGCACCAGAGGAGCAGAGCTCAGGCAGGGCTGATTTCCTCCCTCTGTTCCCACACCAGAAATTCCCCAATTCCCTCCAACCTCCTTGTCCTGCTCAGGAATTCCTCCCCTTTTCCTTCCTTTTCCCAAGCCCCCAGAATTGATAAATCCTGGCTGGATTTCCCTAAACTGGATTATTTATTGCTGCTTTGGATGTTTTCTGCCCCCAAATCCAGGAGGAAAAAGGCTTTTCCCAGCTGGACACTGTCCCAGCCCTTCCTTTGGGGTCAATTCAGGAGGAGAAACACAACTGGAGATGCTCAATATCCCAAATATCCACATTTCCATGGATATCTGTGGATTTATCAGCCCAACGCTGCTGATCCCTATTTATGATCCAGCTGGATTTATGATCCCAGCTGGACTTTAACCCCTTGCAGCCTGGACTTCCTCCAGCACCAGGTAATGCCAGGTGCCTTTCCCAGGTGTGCCAGGGGAGCCAGGGCATGGAAAAATAAAAACCCTGGAAAAACAAAAAGCCTGGAAAAACAAAAAGCCTGGCAAAAGCCAGAACACAGAATTTCCTGGTGCCTGGAACGGCTTCCATGATCAGATTTGAGTCATTCTTCAGTCAGAAAAGCAGCTCGGTGAGATTTGCCTACGTTTGCTGCAGGAGATGACCTCAGCCCCCACGCACTGTGGGATTTTTGGAAGTCGCTCAGAAATTGGTGGAAATGGCAGAATTGGTGGAAATCTCTCCCCACGTGAGATCTTTGAGGCCTTTGTGGCTGCCCCTGGCTCAGGGGGTGGCTGAAGCCCCAGGAGTGGTTAGCAAAGACTAACTGGGAGACACAAACTCAAACCCTGAGGAGTCAAACCCCAAAGGGAGCTCCCAGCTCATCCCATTCCGCCCCTTCCACCACCTCGCTCATCTCCATTTATTCCTATTTTTTAAATGTTTTANGAACATTCGATAAATCAATGAACCCCATAATAAATCAACAACCCCTCCATTAATCAATAAACCCTCAATAAATTAATGAACCCCCAATTAATCAGTGAACCCTCAATAAACCAATGAGCTCTCAATATATCAATGAACCCTCAATAAATCAATGAACGCTCAGTAAATCAGTGAACTCCTCAAAAAATCAGTGAACCCTTAATATATCAATGAACCCCGTAATAAATCAATGAACTCTCAGTAAATCAGTGACCCTCAATGAATCAATGAGACCCCCAATTAATCAATGAGTCATCCATAAATCAATGAACCCTTCAATAAATCAGCGAACCCTCAATAAACCAATGAACATTCGATAAATCAATGAACTCCATAATAAATCAACAACCCCTCCATTAATCAATAAACCCTCAATAAATTAATGAACCCCCAATTAATCAGNCTCAATAAATCAGTGAACCCTCAATATATCAATGAACCCTCAATAAACCAATGAGCTCTCAATATATCAATGAACTCCATAATAAATCAATGAACCCTCAGTAAATCAATGAACTCTCAATAAATCAGTGAACCTCAATTATATCAATGAACCCTCAATAAACCAGTGAACCCTCAATAAACCAATAAGCTCTCAATATATCAATGAACTCCATAATAAATCAATGAACCCTCAGTAAATCAATCAATGAACTCTCAGTAAATCCAGCAAGTCCAGGCAGCTCTGGTGGGGACCTAGGAATGCTGTAAATGAACCCAGGGATGCTGTAAAAGCCCAGCCCAGCTCATTCCTGTGTTTCCTTGGGTGTCTCCTGAATTCCCAGCCCAGCTCATTCCTGTGTTCCCATCAGTATCTCCTGAATTCCCATTCCAGGCTGAGGTTGAATGCTGCAGCTCCATCCCAACCCCTGACATCTGCATTAACTCCTCCAGGCCCTCCCTCTTCCCGTGGATATAAAGTATAAACTTCCAGCGGCTCTGCCTTAATCCTTCCCATCAAATATTTGGGCGACAGGTGGAAAATTGTTCTGCCAGCTGAGGAAGACAAAATCCATCCCTCCCGGCAATTTTCCGCAATGAAAACTCCAAAAAACCAACGCGCAGTAAGTTGTGGAGATAAATCTGGGATATTATCAGGCGCCAGCAGTGCTGGGAATCTTCAGGCGTGGCCAAACCCTGCTCTGAGGGTGTTAAAAACCTCATTTCTCCTGCCGGGAGCGCAGGGTGAGGCACTCGAGGCTGTCACCCCCAGGCTCCTCCGGCCCTGGGGACATTCCCTCCCTTCCCTGTGCCTCCGGAGCCAGCCTGGAGGTGGTTGTGGGGAAGGGAAAGGGAAAAACACTGCCCCAAATCGGGGCTGGGGCTGCCCCAGAGGGATGGGAGAGCCTGGGAGCAGCTCCTGGCACAGCCTGGGCTCTGTCCTGGGAAGGGAAGGGAAAGGAAAAGGGAAAGGAAAAGGAAAAGGGAAAGGGAAAGGGAAAGGGAAAGGGAAAGGGAAAGGGAAAGGAAAAGGGAAAGGGAAAGGGAAAGGGAAAGGGAAAGGAAAAGGAAAAGGAAAAGGAAAAGGAAAAGGAAAAGGAAAAGGAAAAGGAAAAGGAAAAGCTGGGTCAGCTCCTCCTCTCTCTCATGCTCAGGGTCCCTCACGGAGCAGAAAAGCTCTGTGCCCTAAAACATTCCCATTTCTGGCATTTTTCCCTACACAGCTCCTTTTCCAGCCCCTTTTCCCCTCGGCTTCTCACCACCAGCAGCACCAGCATTGTCACCAAAGTGCTCCTCACACCGAGCCTGCCTGGGGGTGACACTGACAGAGACCCTGAGTGTCACCGACAGACACCCTGAGTGTCACTGACAGAGACCCTGAGTGTCACCGACAGACACCCTGAGTGTCACCGATAGACACCCTGAGTGTCACCAACACTCTACGATAAATAGACACACCCTGGGTGTCACCAGGACGTGGCTGTGGCTGCTCTGTCACACCCAGAACTGTTCCTCCACCAGCCAGAGCTCCTCTGGAAGNACCCTGAGTGTCACCGACAGAGACCCTGAGTGTCACTGACAGACACCCTGAGTGTCACCAGCACAGACCCTGAGTGTCACTGACAGACACCCTGAGTGTCACCGACAGAGACCCTGAGTGACACCAGCAGAGACCCTGAGTGTCACTGACAGACACCCTGAGTGTCACCGACAGAGACCCTGAGTGTCACCGATAGACACCCTGAGTGTCACCGACAGAGACCCTGAGTGACACCAGCAGAGACCCTGAGTGTCACCGACAGAGACCCTGAGTGTCACCGACAGAGACCCTGAGTGTCACCACCACTCTACGATAAATAGACACACCCTGGGTGTCACCAGGACGTGGCTGTGGCTGCTCTGTCACACCCAGAACTGTTCCTCCACCAGCCAGAGCTCCTCTGGAAGGGCTTTTCTGCCCACCAGTGAGGCCATTTTCCCAATCCTTGTTTCTCCTCCTTTCCTGTCTCCTCTCCCTCCCACTCCTGGCTCGACCCCTGTGCCCCTGGCACTGCTCACTCACACCTTTATTCCTATAAAACAGAGGGAAGTTTAGAATATCTCACCTTCACCCACAAATTCCAGCCTTCGTTCTCCTCTGGCTCTGCCAGAATTATTCTGGAGCTCCAGGAACGTTTCCAGTTCGATGGAATTCATTAAAGGAATTTCCACCAACCACCCCGTCCCTGGCTGCAGCAGGGGAGGGCATTTATTTTCCCCAACGAGGATTAATTTGTTGATAAAACATTCTTGGCCCTTCCTGTGCCACAGAGATGAATGTGCATCCCACTGTAATCCCTTCTGGATCCTAAATTTATTTATATCCGAGCTATACATATTTATAAAAATGATATATTGCATTTATTAAATATTAAGGGGGTTACAAACTTGAAGAATCTTTTCATGTTCATACATTTATTTAACATCTAGTTGTTTTTTGGGTTTTTTTTTTTTGAGCTGTATGCAAGCAGTATAAATCTTTAAAGGGAAATGGATTCTCCAGCATCCCAGATGGATCTGTAACTAAAAGTCTCCCAGCACGGAGAGTGTGAGAAGTCCCAAACTCCTCCCGAGCACTGTGACCTTGCTGAGCATCAAACTGCACCACCAGCCCCTGCCAGGAGGGAATTCCAGCCTGGAGAACAGGGGCTGGAATTGCTGCTTTCCGAGCAGGACAATTCCCAGTGCAGACGGAGCTTTCCCCTCGCACTCATCCCGGGGTTTATCCAGAGCCGGCTCCGAGCGCGGGGAACGAGCCGTGAACTGCCTCCCTCCTGGGGTTAATTGGAATTTCTCTACAAAGGCACCAAGGCAATGAGAGCTGCCCGGGGTGGGTCAGGGGCTGCGAGCGCTGCCAGAACCAGGAGCAGAGGGAAGAGGAGCTTCCATCCTTCGGGAGCCATCCCTGGGCTCCAGCACAGCCCCTCCGTGCCCGAAGGGACACCGGTGACAACCCTGCCCTGCCCCTTCTCCTTGGGACACTGCCCTGCCCCTTCTCCTGGGGACATGGCTCTGTCCCTTCTCCTTCTCCTTCTCCTTCTCCTTCTCCTTCTCCTTCTCCTTCTCCTTCTCCTTCTCCTTCTCCTTCTCCTTCTCCTGGGGACATCACCCTGTCCCTTCTCGTGGGGACATTGCTCTGTCCTTTCTCCTTCTCCTTCGGACACTGTCCTGTCCCTTCTCCTTGGGACACTGTCCTGCCTCTCAATGCCTGACCCCACAACCCCTCCCCAGGAACCCTGAACGGAGGATTTCTGTCCAGGGCCACTCAAAATCCCATTTATTGCCAGCAGAGCTCACCCTGAGCCTCCTCCCAGGCTGAAATGAGAGCACAAAGCTCTGCCCAGAGCTGACAAATGTCGCTTCCAGGAGAAAGGGATGGCCGAGGGAAGGAGGGAACTCCTCAACTAACTCCTCTCCTATTAAAGATTTCGTGTTTCACCTGCTCGTGTGGATCCCTGCCTTGTTCCCAGAGCTCTGATGAGATCTGGGTTCTCAGTTAATCCTAATTACTGAGACAGTGATATGGAAATGTTTAGGAAAAAAACAAAACCAAAACAAAACAAATAAAACACGACAGGAGCTCAGAGAGAAATTGAGCTTCACTTCATCCAGGCTGAGGGAGAAACCAAGCTCCAGAAATGGAGCCTTAATTCCAACGCTGAGAGCTTGAGAGCACAGCAATCATAAATGATGAAATTACAATTGAGGGACACTCAGTGGCCGAGTAAGACATCACAGTGCAATTCTCAACAACTGAGCCTTAAATCCCTGATGAGCTCATTAAAACTGGGCTGAGGAGTGCTGCAGCTCTTCCTGCTCCTTCAGGTAACTCCGACTTGCTGAGGAAATTGGGACCATTAAGTATTAATAGACACAATTCCAACTCACAGTGCCCAATTTAAATATGAGTTTAGAGGAGAAGAATTCCAGATTTCCCAAATTCCTGTAAAGTCATGTACTGGTTGTACTTTCAGGTGTTTCCAGTCCTTGTTGCACCATTCCCAGGGTGTTGTTTCACCATTCCCAGGGTGTTGTTTAACCATCCCAGGGTGTTGTTTAGCCATCCCCAAGGTGTTGTTTAACCATCCCAAAGGTGTTGTTGTTTAGCCATCCCAAAGGTGTTTAGCCATCCCCAAGGCGGTGTTTAGGCATCCCCAGGTTGTTGTTTAACCATCCCCAAGGTGTTGTTCTTTAACCATCCCCAGGTTGTTGTTTAACCATCCCAGGGTGTTGTTGTTTANCATCCCAGGTTGTTGTTTAACCATCCCCAAGGTGTTGTTTAGCCATCCCAGGGTGTTGTTTAACCATCCCAGGGTGTTGTTTAACCATCCCAGGTTGTTGTTTAACCATCCCCAGGGTGTTGTTTAACCATCCCAGGTTGTTGTTTAACCATCCCCAAGGTGTTGTTTAGCCATCCCAGGGTGTTGTTTAACCATCCCAGGGTGTTGTTTAACCATCCCAGGTTGTTGTTTAACCATCCCCAGGGTGTTGTTTAACCATCCCCAGGTTGTTGTTTAGCCATCCCCAGGGTGTTGTTTAGCCATCCCAAAGGTGTTTATCCATCCCCAGGCTGTTGTTTGCCTGTCTCTTCCCTCATTCCCCTCCCCGTCCATCAGAGCCCCGAGGTGGTGACACTGCCCTGACTCTGCTGTCACCTCCCTGCTCTGCTGCTGTCCCCATCAGGAGCTTCAGCTGCCTGTTTACTCAGCCCCCCGTGGGGGGAAGGAACAAAAGAATCCCCGAAAAAACAAAGGGAAAAGAGAAAAACAGCCCCAAAAAAAACCCCATTTGGAAATGCTCTCCCGCGGGAACCTCCCACACCCAACGCCCCTACAGCTGACAGTTTTGTGCGGCACAAAGATTAATAATTTTCAAAACCTGACATTTTCCATCTGAATCACAAGCTACTTTGTGAGAAATCTTTTCCATATCCTGCTCCGTGCTGCTTTCTCACGGAGAAGGGCATTTTAGGCTGGGGCTGCTTTTGTCATGGTAAAGAGGAGGCAGATTTACAGCTGCGAGCTCTGCAAACACGCGCGGGGGGATCTGAGTTCCATGGGATCCTCATTCCCCGGCCTGAAATCCTGACAAAAAGGATTCCCTGCGCCGAAATCCCCACGGGCACACCTCGGAGAGCCCAAACTCACTCACCCCTTCCCTCCTCCCCTCAAACCAAAGCCCTCCCCGCTGCCCCTTCCGTGAATTTCCCCATTTTCAGCCTGGTTTCAAGCAATTTTACTCAATATTGCAGTTTCTGATCTTTTACAGAATCTCTACAAGATTTTTTTACGAACTCCACAGAATTCTGCAGAATTTTCCAGATCTCCAGAAAGGGGCCTGGGGGTGACACCAGCTCTGGGATCTCCACCAGTTACTGATGGGAAAAATTCCTGTGAATTTTTCAGGGAACTCAGGCTCCCTTTGCTTCAGCATTTCAGGCAAGCCCAGCATCCTGAGAACACCTCACTCATCCCCTAAGACTGGAAGAAACTTTGAGGGCGACATTTTGGGTTGATTTCTAAAGGAATATTTTCACTTTTCCTTCTTTTTTTTTTTCGGACTCCATGAAATCAGAATTTCCTCTGCTAGAGCTCAGTTAACAACCCCCATTTCTTTTTCTGCGTGGGAAAAGGAACAACACCATGACCCAAACAGCTTTTCCAGCAGATAAAAGGCTCTGGGGAAGGAAGGGCAGTGATTTTCCTCAGGTCCTGGTCAGGACTGAACTCCTGGCGGAGAACAAAGAGAACAAAATCTCCCCTTCAGATTCCAATTCACACTTCAATTTTCCCGAACCGTGCTCCTCGTAATACAGGAGCATTACATCCTCCATAACTTATCCTCAAATTGCTGGTAATTTTTATGTTGCACAAGCACCCATTTGCAGAGGTTTTCGTGCTTGAGGAGCGGGAATATTCCAATTTGGAAGGATTTGATGGCTGGAGAGGCAGCGTCGCTCCCTGTAATGCAACCCACAGGCTGAATGGCTCAGAAATACAGAATACAGACCTCGGGACTGAGTGCTGAGGGGTTTTTATAACACCCAGAGCTGGAAACTTGATGAAAATCTGCTTTTTTTCATCCCTAACAGGGCAGGGGAAGAGGGTGAGCGACAACCTCTGCGCTCTCACAGCTCACCAGGCGCTCCCAGAACAAAAAGCAGCAATAACATCCCACAACACTCCCATTTTTTTTTTTTCCTTTCCCCCAGCGTGTCAAAACTTATGGAGTATGACATTAAAATCCATCTCCTGCGAGCTCCCTGAACATGATGTTTGAGTGGAGTTCCTCAGTGCTGGGAGATGTGAGGCTTTATTGGCTGTAATAAACGTCAGCCCTCGGTGATGGGTGAGGAACCAACTCCTCCAGGAGCTGCTCCCACTGCAGCTCGGCCCAGCTGGGGTGGGAAACAGCAGATTTTGCAGCAATCTGTAACACTAGTTTTAGTGGATTTTAAGGATTTCTTTATAAAATCAAGGTTTTAAGGGAAAGGAGTTTGGTTTGAACTAATCAGGATAGGTAGCTGTACAGATAGTCTGTACTGAAAATAATTAATGATTAGTTAAGAGAAACTGGACTTAGGTAGCAATTTTAGATTTGGAAAATTGATTACTTGTCATCTATGTTTGCTTAGCTGTGCCTGCAACTAGAAATAAGACAAATTGACAAATGAATCTAAAGAAATCATAAACAATTGAGAATTAGTGCACCTAGAAGTCCATTTAAGGGTCACAGCTAAAAGGGATTGGAGTTATACCAAGAATCATTAATATCAAAGTTGAAAAGTTTAACGTGAGGAAGACGCATTTTACTTCATCACTTTGTGCCCACTCCCCAATAAAATGATCACTGACCCAAACCAAGGAACTCACTATGGATGCTCTGTGTGCCTGTGGCCATTTCGGCACCTGGAATCAGTGCTGACACTGTCCCTGAACCTTTGATAACTTAGAATAAACAACCTGAAGCAGCAATGAAGTCGTTTGTTATTTTGTCCTGAGATGAGAGATTGAGAAGAAAAA
>VZRF01005637.1:11462-25912 GCA_013396875.1 Vireo altiloquus | reverse complement strand
TGAGGTTGATATTCACTGGTTTTGGGGACAAAATAAGATAGGTAAAGTTTTCTAACTGGTTGATAATAGATATAAAAGCTACCTGCTTTGGGTAGCCATTGCCATTCTGTGTTCCTGGAGGTCACAGCACAGTCTGTGCCTCCCAAACTTTGATAAGATAAAATAAACAAGCTTTGAAACAGCAGAAAGAAGCTTCATTTCATCTTTTGGGACATGGGACACTGAAATAAGGAACAGAGCCAGGCAAGGAGTCAGGGTCTGCACTAAACCAGACAAATTGTAGGGTTTGTGTTCCCAAGCAGTGCCAGCATCCCCCGAGGCTCCAACTCCAGCCAAGCCCAGAACCACACACCAGGCCTGCCACAGCCTGGATTCAAGAAATAAAAATTTAAAAACCTTTTTAAATAAACCCCAGGGGTTTGACAAACTCCCTGTTTTGCTCATTTTTCTATTTAAAATCCCACTCAGGAGCTCTTAGAGCAGACAAAGATGGGCTTAGCCCAAACTGATCTCACCATTTTCCTCCTTGAGGATGAACTCCAATCCTCGGAGTGTTAAAGCCTGGAAATGAGGGGTTGATAAGGACAGCAAAGCACATCTCCCTCCCTCCTTAATCTCTCCTGAGGGTTTATCTTGTCACAGCCCAGTCAGGCTGGATGATCTCAGACAGTCCCAGCACCAGCTCAGGCACAACAGCCCTGCTGCCAGCTCCCGAAATCTGCTGGAATTGGGAAATGTCCTTTCTGGTGACTTTGTCCCTCACTGTCCCCTCACCACCAATCAGCACTCCTGTCCCATTTCCAGTCATTATTTAACCTCAAAACGTGACTTTATCCAGCCTTAACAGCACCAAAAATGTTACAGGAATAAAATAAAAAAAATCAATTTATGTGCACCCAAACCAACAACAACCCAAACCCCCAAAACCTCACCACACCTCAGAAAATCCTTCCCACCCTTCAGCTTGGTGATACCCAGGCTGGGCACACTGGAGAGAATTTTGGGGGAAACAGCCCTGCCTGGGCACCTCAAATCCAGGGAGATAATCCCAGCTGGGACCCCCAAAATGCTGCTTTCCTGCCCAAAATCCCCTCTGGTAACACCTCGAGGGCAGCCAGGAAGGGATGGCAGCATTCAGGCCTCTCCTATTCGTTAGTAGTAATAAAAATAAAAATAAAAATAAAAATAAAAATAAAAATAAAAATAAAAATAAAAATAAAAATAAAAATAAAAATAAAAATAAAAATAAAAAAAATTTAATAAACAGTAATTTAATTATTAATCATAATTTAATTAATAATAATAAACCTGCTTCTCCAGCAACACCCAGGCAGGAGGAGGCAGCCCTGGAAGGGAACCCGAGGAGGAACTCTCTGTGTCCACCCTCGGTGTCACCTCCCACCACAGAAAGGATCAGCTCTGAAATGTTTTGAAATTATTTCACTATTAGAGCCTGAAATGCATTGGGAGCACCGAACGACACCTTCCACTAAATGTGCTTTTTCAGCCCCTAGCCAAGTTTAAAAATAAACTTTGCATCTGTTAGCATTCCATTTCCGCATAAAAGCGAGCAGAACAAATCCTTATAATTTTAAAGATAAAATACTCCACTGAAGATAATGCCACGGCACCACTGCTGGAGAACTTCACAGCAGCCAAGGACTCTGTGTTGTAAACCCTTTTATGAGGCTTCAGCGCTTGGAAATGAAATTGTAAATGGGGAAGTGCAGATTGCTTTGATTTAGGAAATGGTTGCTGTTAAGGAGTTTGCGAAGCACTCGGTGCTGAGTCCCTGAGGTGTGGGGGAAGAGCTCCCAACCCCTCAGAAATGTCACTGATATTCCAGTGTGAAAAACGGGGTTCACTCCTGGTAAAGTTTTAAAAGGTTTAATAAGGGGTTTAATAAAAGGGACAATAGGAGACAGAAATAAAGCACAGAGTTAATAGGGCCTGGTGCTTGGCACGATTCCAGAGGCACACCTTAGCTAACAAACCTCTTCTGTTAAATGCCCGAGTCTCAGACATATTCATAGATTTCTGTGCATCATTCAAATATTCCTTTTTTGGTATCTCTTTGGGTTCCAAGTCTCCCCTATCCGGTTATCCTGCGTTCCACTCCTGATCGATCCATTCTTCATTCCAGGCTCTGAGGCCTGTCCATGTTATCTTCAGCCAGACAGTCCAGGAATTTGGGGAATTTCCTTGCTCATCTTTGCTATCCTTAGTTAACTACATAAAGAAACATTCTACATATGATATAATCCTAAGAAATCACACTACTTTTTAAATGAAATATTTTCATTCGACTTTATTGTCTTACATTACACATATGACATTCATGTTAATATTTGTGAAAAGCCAACAATACAATTGCATTTATAACACTGGGAAGCATCTCTGCCCTTCCCTGGGCAGCACCCTCCTGGAGGGGCATTTCAGATTCCTTCCCACCCACTCTGCAATTTCTGCCTTATTTGATCCTTTAATATTACAGATTGTAATTGATTTGATTTGATCCTTTAATATTACAGATGTTTTTGTGCCTCAAAGATGTAAAATCAAGAGCTTTGTTTCCAGCAAAGCTTCCCTGTCACAGAGGTTCACACCAGGAGGAAATTTCACTGCTTCAAGAGGGTTGTTATTTTTTTATTTTTTTTTCATATCACCATCCATTAATAGAGCTCTGAAACCTAAATATTGATTGACTTTTGACATATTACTGATGAAACCACTGTTTCCTGCCATTTATTGCTGCAGACATCATTCGGCTTTAATTTGAGTTCAATGATTATTTAAATTATTTAAAATGAAATTATTAGTTAAATTACAAGCAACGGCAATTTAAATTGTTATGAATAAATAACAATTTAGGAGATCAACAAGTGCTTTAATTGGTTTTAATTTGTACACGCCAAATATCCTCTCAGAGTAATGAGAAGAAAATGGATCCAGATCCAGAGGTGAATTTTCAGACCAGATGTTACCAGGGCAGCTTTTCACTGCTCTGATCCTGCCCAGACTCAATTCCATCTTGAATTAAGTAATTGGCTCCTGGTACAGATAAAAGGGGCCTGGACAAGCACTCGATTTTCCTTTTTATCTCCTTTAAGGACAATAATTAGTTCTGCATTCAGAGCTGTGCTCATCCCCCTCCTTCCTCCCACGACATCAACGCTTTGAATGGGAACACGGAGAGGGAAAAAATAACAACAAAACCAAGAGTTCAAGGCCAGAGCAGCTGCAGGAATTGGGATTTTCAGGGAATGAGGGGAGCCTGCTCCTCCTGTGGGGTGGTTAAACACATCCATCCCTTCATTCCCGGGTTGTGTAAAACAGCAAAACCCCCAAAACCTTGAGCCTCATCCCCAAACCTGCCAGGTTCACCTCCAGCTCAGGGGCTCAGCATCCCCCAGGAACATCCCCGAGGGGTCCCACACCCCGAGAAATGGGGACAGCCTCAATTCCTGCCTCTCCCTGGAGACAATTCCAGGCTAAATCCTGCTGGAAGTGCTGCGGGAAGAGCCACAGAGCCCTGGGAAAGCTCTGGAGTGGAGCTCGGCCAGCCCTGAGCTCCTTGGGGTGGTCCCAAGCCCTGCACCTCCACCCCGGCCTGGGGCTGCCTCCCCTTCCCTTTCCTCCCGGTAACTCCAAAATCAGACAGACACCCCAAAAACCCCCAACAACCCCTAAAAACCCTCAACAAATCCCAACAACCCAAACAACCCCAGCAACCCTCAACAAATCCCAACAACCCAAACAACCCCAACAACCACCAACAACCCCAACAACTCCAACAACTCCAACAACTCCAACAACTCCAACAACTCCAACAACTCCAACAACTCCAACAACTCCAACAACTCCAACAACTCCAACAACTCCAACAACTCCAACAACTCCAACAACTCCAACAACTCCAACAACTCCAACAACTCCAACAACTCCAACAACTCCAACAACTCCAACAACTCCAACAACTCCAACAACTCCAACAACTCCAACAACTCCAACAACTCCAACAACTCCAACAACTCCAACAACTCCAACAACTCCAACAACTCCAACAACTCCAACAACTCCAACAACTCCAACAACTCCCAACAACCCCAACAACCCCAACACCCCCAACAACCCCAACAAACCCCAACAAATCCCAACAATCCCAACAACCCCAAATCCCAACAACCCCAACAAATCCCAACAACCCCCAACAACCCCAACAAAACCCAACAATCCCAACAACCCTGCCCCGTGCCTCCCTGGGAACAGGCAAGGAAAGCTTTTGTCCCCTCTGACCATAAATAATTCCTCTGCTCCAGCCCAGCAGCTTTGACCTGAGAGCCACGCGGAGCCCAGGTGGGACTCGAGTGTGCAGAGGCTTTTTGTGCCTCAGCAAAGGAACATTTTCCAGCCCATTAGCACAAAAATCAACCCTGGTGCATCTCCTGTGGATAACTCAAACACACGCGGCCAGCCACGACCTAAACCTCACAAACACCCCGCGAAAATATTGCCATAAATCGCCAAATTCGCCTTTTTTCTGAGTGTTTTAGTGGCGCAGCTCCGCTGAGCAGCTGAGTGTGGATTCCTCAGGACGCCCTCCAGGTTAAACAAAGAGCAAACCTCGCGTTTGCCGGAGCTTGCAGAATCGCAGCCGCGGCCACCAGCGCCGATAAAACATTTTAACTGAGCTCTAATTTCAACTCGACCTTCGGCAGCTCCCTGAAATAGTGCTGGGAAGGCAGATTTATCCCGGGGCTGAGCACACGCCAGGGAGATTCACCTGGCTCGGATTCATCCAGGCCCAGCCCAGGGAAGCCTCTTTGCCTCAGGTCGCTGTTAAAAGTTTATAAAATCAGACCCAAACTCGCTGCTTTTCAGCCCAAAGCGTTCGACCTCCTGCCAGTGCATCCCTTCTGCATCTGTACAGCCAAACCCACCCTGTAAAGTGGCCTTTTTGCACTGATTAATTCCAGGGATTATCTGAAAATGCCACTTGCACGCCATTGAAAAGAGGAGGGAAAAAGCCATGAATGGAAAAAAAAAACCAAAAACAAAACATTAAAAAAGTTAGTTTAAAAAGGGAGGAAAAAGAAAATGAAGAAAAGGGAAGGGAATGAGAACTCAGCACAGGAGTTGTGGCATTTCCATGCCCTGAATGTCCAACGTGGCACTGAAGGGCTGGGGGCTGGAAGGACATTTTTATCAGAGCTGGACAGCAAAGAAAACCCTGCAAAAATCAACCTGAAAGGGAAATCTCCAGGAGAAGAAAAACCAGAAAGGAGCAAATCTGAAAAAGTCTCATTGCCTTCCAGAGAGTCAGTGCTGGCACACCAAAAATGTCATCATAAAACACCAAAATTGTCATCATAAAACCCCAAAAATGTCATCATAAAACCCCAAAAACTGCTGTGAGCAGCTGGGCAGGAGGGAAGTTGCCGGGAGAACAGCAGCAGAGCACCAACTCCAACACAATCCTGACAGAAACAGAGATAAAGGCGGAAAAGATAAAATTCCAAGTGGGTTTTGTCACCCCTGCAGAACAGCTCCTGGGCTGTCCCCGTGGGTTGTCACCACCCCACCCCGAGTGACATGGAAATGGAATTATTGCCAGCTCCAGAGCACTTGGGAGGTTTTTATTTCTAATAGTTTATGGGGAGAGAACCCATTCTGAATTCTTTCAGAAGGATTCTGAGCTCCGGAGCTGCCTCGGAGGGGTTTAGGCAGCAGTGCTCAGGCACACGAGGCACTGAAGGGTTCTCATCCTCCCCGGGGAGGATCCTGAGATGATGCAGAGCCCGTGGTGGTGGCAGTTTGTGACATTTCCAAGTGGCAGCAGTGCCAGAGGCAGTCGGTGATGGTGACGTAGGTGACAATTATGTCACGGAGAGGAGGTGCAGGGCACAGGTCGGGGTTTATGAAATCCACTGACAGCAGTAATGCAACGGAAAAAACCTTAATTCACGAGCAATTAAATCACTCGTTAAAGGGAAAAGGAACAATGCTCTGCTAGCAAACTCCTCTGGAATTCTCTGCCCAGGCCAGGCTCGCTCCTTCCTGCTCTGCCAGGGGGGAAATTCCTGTTTGTGCCTAGGAGATTCAGCACTGAGCCTTGTCCCTGTCGCCCCACAGAGCCTGGCTGGGCACTCAGGGCATTCAGGAGCTCAGGCAGCAGCACCATGGATGTCCCCAATGGTTCCATTCAAACCACACCAAAAACCTCCCTGTACTGGTCGGGTGTTCTCTGTGTCCAACAATCCCAAATTCCCTTTGCTGGGTTTTTTCCTGCCTAGTTATTCCATCCCAGAGCCCCTGAAGGATTCGCTGCCAGCCCTGGGGGGGTTCTGGGGAACCTCTGAGGGTCTCACCCTGAGGGCAAAGCACAACCTCGGGGGGAAGTCACACCCCAGGGTCCTTCACCCCAAAGTTTCCTTCATTCCCAGCCAGGAATTCTTCTCCCAGAGTGCTGAGAATCTCATGATGCCTCAGGTTTGAACTTTTCTCTGTTCCCAGCCCTGCCCTGCCCAGTGTGACTCTGCAGCTCCCTGGAGCTCGTTCAGTGCTGTTCTCTCATGCTCACACTGACATAACAAAGCCTCTCCAGCTCGCTCTCCAAGGACACCCAGACCCTCCTGGGCCCAACAACTGCAAACCTTCATCTTGGGGAGAGGGGAGCAAGCTTGGGCAAATTCCATCCTTGCCTGGCTTCTGCTTGGGCAATTGATGCTGCTATCAAAGTGGGAAGAACTCGGGAGCTGTCATTGTCCATGTTGGGATGCACTGAGGCAGGAGCCTCTGGAGGCCAGAGTGTGACCTCTGAAGGCCTTTCCAACCAATCCCTCCTTTATTCCTTTATTCCTGTCTGCTCTCTGTTTCTAGGGAACCATTCAAGGCATCAAGCTCAGCTTCCACCAGACATTCATTTAGCTGGGGGAGCTCCAGCAGTGATGAGGAAGGGACTCTGTGATCCATGAACCAGCCCAGAACCTGCACAGCAGGGTTTGAAATCCAAATTTGAAGCTGCCCTGGGAGGGTTTGTGTGAGCCCAGCTGCAGTTTCTGGCATTGTCTCCTCTCAGGGACACCCTGGTGCTGCCCTGGCCCCAAACCCCTGGGCACAGCCTGGATCTCACCCTCAGCTCCTCTCAGGGACACCCTGCTGGCCCCAAACCCCTGGGCACAGCTTGGATCTCACCCTCAGCTCCTCTCAGGGACACCCTGCTGGCCCCAAACCCCTGGGCACAGCCTGGATCTCACCCTCAGCTCCTCTCAGGGAGCTTTCCTGAGCACTGCAAAGCCTCTGCTGCAGACATCTCAGGAGCAGGATTTGGGAGGATTATTGTGGGGAGATTTCTTTAAGACATGATTACTTTGCAAAGACCTTTTCTCCTCTGTAAAATTACACAGTAACTGCTTGGCATTATTGGGGTTTTTTTTTAGTAAACAGACCCAACGTGTCTTTTGTTCTATTTTGACTTATCTCAGCCCCAGAGAACTCAACATAAATCATATTTTGGCAGGATTAATCTTGCACCTGGAGGCGAGCGGGATGCCCTGAGTTGGATGCCTTTCACCTGGGAGCTGCTATCAGACACTGCCTCGTGTCAGCCTGGCCCTGGCAGATAAAACCTCCAGCGCTGCTGCTCCGAACCTGGAGCGAGCCTGGGAGCTCCTCAGCGAGCCTGGGAGCTCATCAATTCCTGCTTATCAGCAGTACAAATATCCTGTCTCGGGTCTGCGTTGGAGAAGGAAACTTCAAAGAGTATCTTTGTCTCTTCTGCAGCTTTCCGTGGAGGGGTGAGAAGCACTTTTTGGAGCCCTGAGTCACCTGCTGCCCTCTGAGCTGCCCTGACAAGTGTTTAATGGCATTATCAGCACCCCTGGGCTGGGGCTGAGAGCTGGGAACCATCCCAGTGTTATAAATGCAATTGTATTGTTGGCTTTTCACAAATATTAAAATGAATGTCACATGTGTGATGTAAGAAAACGAAGTGGAATGAAAATATTTCATTTTAAAAAGTAGTGTGATGTCTTAGGATTATATCATATGTAGAATGTTTCTTTATGTAGTTAACTAAGGATAGCAAAGATGAGCAAGGAAATTCCCCAAATTCCTGGACTATCTGGCTGAAGATAACATCGACAGCCTCAGAGCCTGGAATGAAGAATGGATCAATCAGGAGTGGAGTGCAGGATAAGCGGATAGGGGAGACTTGGAACCCAAAGAGATACCAAAAAAGGAATATTTGAATGATGCACAGAAATCTATGAATATGTCTGAGACTCGGGCATTGAACAGAAGAGGTTTGTTAGCTCAGGTGTGCCTCTGGCATCGTGCCAAGCACCAGGCCCTATTAACTCTTTATTTCTGTCTCCTATTGTCCTTTTTATTAAACCCCTTATTAAACCTTTTAAAATTTCACCAGGAGTGAACCTCGTTTTTCACACCAGGGCAGCTCAGGGAGCTCATCCTGCCCCAGGAGCAGTTGGATTTAGTGCTGAGCTCTGCTCTCAGACATCCCCTGGGGCCAGACCTGAGCAGGGATGGAGCAAAAGGGTGCTGAAGGTGGAGGGGATGGAATAGAAGGGAAGGTAAAATTGGATCAAACCCTAAATGAGGAGGAGTTTTTAAATAATAAATGGTGCAGCCTCCCAGAGTTGTCCTCCAGGCCGAGGAGCTGGGGTGGTGCAGCACATCTCAAAGGGACCTTTTTTAGTTTAATAGCTGAAATTGCATTAAAACTGAAGTGCAAAAATAACCTCTCCTAATGACAGCTGCAGCATGTGACTCCTCAGGCCTGTGTACTGATTTGTTTAAACCCTGCTGAAGCTGGGGCTGAGGATGTTCAGGAGATTTTCTGTTACAGATCTGGTGAGACCCAACTGGTCCTGGGGAGCTGGGCTGGGCAGCTGCTGATGTCACAGCCTCAGCTGGGGACAAAAGGGACTCACTGGGAGCATTTGAGCAGAATTTTATCCCAAACTGGTGGATTAACACAACAAACTGAGCAGTTGGACTCTTCCCACTCGGTTTGCAGTGAAAGTGCTGAAATCTGTGGAGATTTGCCTCCTCAATTTCCTCCCTGCCCCACTCTGGGCACAGGTCAGACCATGGGAATGTGAGTTTGGTTAGCCCCAGGAGGCTTTGCCAGATGAAAAGCAGAATTTTATTTACAGGATGCTGCGCAGACAGCAATCCTCTGTGGTTAATTAGGCTCCAGATAATTGGTGCAACAGTGCTTGGAGGTGGTGGAGTTTGGGGTTTTCCTTTCTCACACACCCTCAGAATTAATAAATAAATAAATAAATAAATAAATAAATAAATAAATAAATAAATAAATAAATAAACAAAGTCTGCTGCAGGTTCCTTCCATCGGCAGCTGATTGATTGCAGGATGGATTTCTGAGCTCTCAGCGCAGACAATTAACACGCTCAAGGCTCTGAGGCACTGCCCAGGGACCTAAACCTGAGTCAGCTTCTGTTTAATTAGCCCCACAAACTTAATTTCATGCTTTTTGTGAATAAAACAAAACAAAACCAAAACAACCCAGCCAAACCCCAAAAGATTTGGGGTGAGCAGAGCCCATCCTTTCCCACCCAAACAGGTGGAATCACCTCGGAGCTGTGCTCGGAATTCCAGCCAGCACTGGTTTGCTGCCAGAGGCAGAAACTGTGGGGATGGGGGGGAAAAGCTGCAGGAATCTTTATTTGGACTATTCCAGGCTGTGTTCCTGATGGGTCTGCCTGTTTCTAGAGCTCTCCTGAAATCCCTAAGCTCAGCTTTCCTGTCCTGTGTCTGCAGGATCTGCTCTGTGCTGGAATGGGGGAAGGAATCTGGGAGCATTTGGTGTCTCCTCTTTGGGGTGAGCTGGACGAGTGTGGCTTGGGTCTGTAACCACCAAACCACTGCTGCCCGTGGTGCCCTGAATGGCTCCTTAAAAACAGAGACCAGACAGGAATAAAGGAATAAAGGAGGGATTGATTGGAAAGACCTTCAGAGGTCACACTCTGGGCTCCAGAGGCTCCTGCCTCAGTGCATCCCAAAATGGACAATGACAGCTCCCGAGTTCTTCCCACTTTGATATCAGCACCAATTCCCCAAGCAGAGCCCAGCCAAGGCTGGGTGCTCCTGCCCCGAGCAGGCACAGCCAGGCCATTAGGAATTATAAATAGAAAAGGAACAGTTTCCGTGTCTGAGGCAGATGAATGTGACCATCTGCTCCAGCAGCATCCCAAAGCCTCTGAAACAGCAGCCCCTGGTGTCAACATTCTGCTCCTTCCCTCAGACTCCACCTTCAGCCAGAAGCAGGACTAAAAATACAGCAAAGACACAGCCCCGAGGACTCCTCTGCTCCCTGATTTTCCATCTTAGCACAAATCCCATTATTTGATGGGAACACAAACACAAGGATCAGTGCTCCACACCAGGCAGACCCCGAGCGTGTTCTGCCCAAAGCCTGACTCTGCCACGTCCTCTGAACCCTCCCAAACTCTGCGACAACACATCACAAACACAGCAAGAAATGCAGAAAAAAACCAGAGAAGCCTCGACAAAATCATTCCATGAACCTCTGCATCCTGCACACTCAGTTTTGCTTTTTAGAGAGCCTCCAAATTCTGGATGCTTTCAGGAAAGTAATGATTGTTTCAGACCCCAAGTGTCCCTGAAAAGTAACGATTGTTTCAGATCCTGAGTGTCCCTGAATTCCCGATGTTTTCAGGAAGGTAACATTTTTTTCAGACCCCAAATGTCCCTGAATTCTGGATGCTTTCAGGAAGGTAATGATTGTTTCAACCCCCGAGTGTTGAACCACCCTGGAGCAGAGATGGGGAATGGGGCACCTCAAATCCTCCCCTCTGGAGCCGAGATGGGACATGGGGCACCCCAAAACCTCTGGATGGGGAATGGAGCACCCCAAAACCTCCCCCCGGAGCAGAACTGGGCACAGCCAACCACCAGCAGCCCCCAGAGCGTCCCTGGGGCTCCTGCACAGCCCCGAGCTGGGCACAGTCAAGGTCTGGGCAAGGATCCTCAGGCACACAATGAAATCCCAACCCGTTTGTGGTGAAGCAATTGAGGGTTCACCTGATTTACATAATTAAATGCAAGGCGAAAGGAACAATCTGGACACAACTCGCACCCCAGTGCTGTCCTCAGCACCAGATTTATTTCCACACCAGCAGAAGTCGCTGGTTTTACCCAAAGCGAGAGTTATTTCTCCCGAGCCTGGTTTGTCCTGCTGCACACCAGCCCTGCAAACGCGCAGCTCTCTGAGCAGCAGGTGATCACTGCTGCTCGTGGCAAAAAAAGCGATTAAAAACCCTGCAAACCAACAGGAACCTTCAGAGATCTCTGCTCCAGCAGCTCCACAGATCCACCCCACTCCACTCGGCAGCTTCATCTTATCCCCACAGACCCAGCAGTGCCCGAGCTGCGCAGTGAGAGCCACGCTGTGGGAACAGGAAAACCCCAAAAAATGCTCATTTAGCCCCAAATCCGCTCGGATCCATGAACGTAAGGCAGAGCTCCAGGCTCGAGCTGCAGCAGAATATTAACGCTCATGTTCAGAGACATCTTTCTGCAACTCAAAATTAGCTTTGAGGCGTGAAGGAGATAATAAATATTAGTGACTCTCTCCTCCAATTACCGCCCCGTCTGGGCGATTTTTTTCCCGTAAAAACAAAAGCCCAGAGCCATCCATGTATATTCATTCCAGCAGATTGAAAACGCCGTGCCAGGGGTTTCCACAACCATTCCATTTGTCTTTAATCCCCGCTCAGAACAGAAAGCTGAGCACAATCTGTCTCTGAGGCAGCTCTGAGACAACTTCATAAACTAAAATCTCACAGCTCCGGGCTTGGAGCTGAGCTTTAACTGCTTCAGGCAGCACCAGCACCGACACCAAACTGCCCAAAAATCACTGTTCTGCCTCACAACGACGCCCAAAACTCTGCCCCAGCCCAGACCTCGAAACGTCCAACCTGGCGAGTTTTAATTAGAGAGCTGGAATTTGTTACTTGGGGGCAACAGAAGCATCCTCCAGCTCCGTGGTCTGACATTCCAGATCCTGACCACGCTTCTCCCAGAGCAGGAGCTGCCAAAGGTTCCCCAGGTGGGAGACACGGAAGGCTCCGAGCGCCTCACACCACTGGTTTAGGCTCACGCCTATCCCTGTGCAGGCACTGATGCTTCTTGATCAAAATACTTTAAAAAAAAATTAGGAAATATTATTTTCCATTCTATTCCCATCATTTATTTCACTGTCCTATAAACCGGTGCCGTTCTGTGGGTTGGGTGGGTTTTTTCCTCCCCCAAAAGGGCGCATTTGGTCTGTTGTACAAAAGCCTCTCGGCTTTCCCTCCGCTGGAGCCGCAATTCGCCCGGGGAGGCTCCAGGAGCTGCGGCGAGGAGCCACAAGCCCGTGGCGACCTGAGGATGGTTCCACACAGACACCAGAGCCCATCAACGCCGCACAGAGGAAAACCGGAGCGTGAGGAGAGAGCTCCAGAGGTGCCGAGGCAGCGAGAGGAACCTCGGAGCGATTGTGTAGCACCGAGCCTGGTTGTGATGACCGCGGAACGCAGAGCTGGCTCATCGCGGCACGGGCCTGCCTCCCACCCGCACATTCCCGCACCTTCCCGCACTTCCAGCGCCTGGAGAAGCCCAGCCAGCCCCGCCGAGCTGCGGGGGATGAGGGCTGGTGGCATCCTCTGGCTGCGTGCCCTGAGGAGGTTACTGCGCTCCGGTGATTGACCGGGAAAAAGTTAAATTAAAAAAATCACACACACACAAAAAACCAAAAAGGACTCGGAGCATCTCCAGTGCCTGCCTTGCACACGGAAAACATCAACCTGAGCGTGCCCGTCAGCAGAGGCACCCGCGCTGGCTCACAGGGATGGCACCGCGCTGCCCGGAGGGTCCCTGAGCCTCCCGGAGCTCATCCCGGGACAGCCCGAGCCGTGCCCGGGCCCAGAGGCAGCCCCGGGAGCAGAGCCAGCCCCGGCTCCGCACCCCGCGGATGCTGCTGCAGGAAAGCTCCCTGCCCGAGCCCGCAGCCTGCGGGGGATGCTCCAAGGACCTGAACGGCCGCGACCACCGCGGGACCACCGCGGGACCACAGCGGGGCCACAGCGGGACCACCCCTGGACCAAGTCGGGATCACCCCGGGACCAAGTCGGGACCACCCCGGGACCACCGCGGCGCCTCCGCTGCCCTGCGGCGGTGCGGATGTTCCTGCGGGAGGTGGATGCGGGTGTTGGTCTCTCCGGGAGATGGGATGCGGGTGTTTCTCCCGGAGGTGGATGCGGGTGTTGGTTCCTGCCGAAGGTGGGATGCGGGTGTTGGTTCCTGCGGGTGTTTCTCCCGCCGGGTCCTCGCCATCTCCCCACCCTGCGCTGCTCCCGCTCCTTCATCCCCGCTCCGCCATCCTCCGGAGCAACCGGTGGGACCCTCGCGCCCCAAACCCGCCGCGGGGAGGGCAGAAGGAGCTCAGCTTACCTCGCAGCGCGGCTGTCCAGCTGCACAGCCCCAGCAGCAGCAGCAGCAGCAGGCGCGGGGCTCCTCCGCCCATGGTGAGCCCGCAGCGCCGGGGATGGAGCCGGGATGGAGCCGGGATGGAGCCGGGATGGAGCCGGGATGGAGCTGGGATGGAGCCGGGATGGAGCCGGGATGGAGCAGGGATGGAGCCGGGATGGAGCCGGGATGGAGCCGGGATGGAGCTGGGATGGAGTCGGGATGGAGCAGGGATGGAGCAGGGATGGAGCAGGGATGGAGCCGGGATGGAGCCGGGATGGGGCCGCGGGATGGAGCCGGGATGAGGAGCTGCGGGATGCAGACCCGGGATGAGGAGCAAGGATGAGGAGAAGGGATGAGGAGCAAGGATGCGGACCCGGGATGAGGAGCCGGGATGCAGAGCCGCTCCCGCTCCCTCCGCAGCCGAGCTCCAGCCGGAGAATTCGCCTGGGTTTTGGGGTTTTTGGGGCGGTTTTTCCCCGCTGCTGGGCTCCGGGGGATGCGGCTCCCGGGAATGCGGTGCGGGCTCCGCTCCGCGCTCCGACCGCCGCCGACTCCGGGGCCGCGGCGCGCGCCCGCATCACTAATGAGCCGCCCCTCCCCCCGCAGCCAATTAGGGGCGCGCGGGGCGGGTCCTGCCGGCGGCGCGCGCACCGGGGGGGNCGCGCACAGGTGGGGAGGGGGGGAGGGGACACGAGAGACATCCTCCCCTCCCCCCTCCCCAAGGTGCGGCGGGGGAGGGGCACCCAGGTGAGCTGGGACACTCCCAGGATGGGGACACAGACGGGGGCAGGATGGGGACACACCCAGGGGTGGGATGGGGACACACTAAGGTGAGCTGGGACACGCCCAGGTGCGGGATGAGGACACGCCCAGGGGCAGGATTAGGACACACCCAGGTGGAGGATGAGGACACGCCCAGGTGCAGGATTAGGAC
>VZRF01005636.1:1471-12058 GCA_013396875.1 Vireo altiloquus | reverse complement strand
TTATTCCTATTCCCCATATTTTTGTCTGAAAGCCCTTTAATTTCAAAATTATAATAATTCGGAGGGAAGGGGGTTGCATTTTCCATTCCAAGGGAGGCACCTGCTTTCCTTAGCAGACACCTGTCATTCAAACCAAGACAGGGACACAAACCCTCACTCCAAATATTCAGCACATCGGGCTTGGAGAGGAGACCCTGCACTAAACACAGTGGAGGTCTGACCAGGCCTGGCAGGCAAATTCTACCTCCTGTCTTTGTCAGGACTTTTATCTGCTGTTACAAAAATTTGCAACCTTTTCAGTTTTCCAACCCCTAAAAAACAGTCCAGTGCAGGTGCAAATCCCACCAGACTGTTTAAACTTCCTTCAGGTTTGCTTTTCTCAGTCATCTACTGCAGATTTCTTAAATACCCTGCAGTCTACATACCATAGACTGGAAATCACCATTCTAGTGCTTTGGCATTCTACTTGCCAGTCACTTTGGGGGTGGGGATGTCACCAAAATAGTTGTGAAGAAATGAAACTCTCCAACACTATAATTTTAAGTGTTAGTGAGCCAGGCATTACTTTATTCTGGCCAGTGTATGTAGCAAATTATTCCAGCTACACATGCCCCTTTCAGCACTTTTCACTTATACATTTTTATCAAATAAAGAAATTAATGTTCCTTGATTCTAAGTTACATAATTCTCTTCATTAATTAGTATTTTATACTCTATTGGTTATTGATCTCTTACTCCTCATGCTAATGAGTCCACATTTTTTAGTCCTCTTGAAAGGAATGAGAGAGATTTTGTCTACAAACAAACTGTGGATCTGCTGACAGGTAAAAGCTAGATATACTGAGAGGTCAAAGAAACAATGGGAGGAATTCCACTGACTGATGAAAGGAGTAAGAGGGATTTGTCTTTACAAACAAACTGGGTTTGCTGATAGGTAAAGATAGATACTGAGAGACGAAAGAAGAAATGGAAAGAACGATAAGTTCCATAGGAAAAGAAAAAGAGGGGGTATACATTAGAAGGGGGTCTGTATTAAGTGATTCAGGAAGTCTGTACCTCTCAAGTACCTCAGCCAATGGGGAAAGAGAGGGAAATGTGGCCAGGAAATTAGGATGAAAAGGAGGCTGTGTCCTCCAACAATTTGAGAGACCCCAGGGGAATGCCCTGTGGCCTCTCTATTCAAATAAAGTAACAAGACTCCTCTGTCTCATTTTTGGACATAAACCTCTGGCATTTGTGAATTAATTTTCCTGACACTCTTATAATCTTTTTCTCAGACAGGGAGTCTCCAGCTCTCCAGGCTGTAATGTTAATCTCCTCCGTAACTTCTTGGTTACTCCAGTGTGTTGCTGAAGGACCGTAAATTTAAGATCCCAGATATCCAATCTTCAAATCCCTCAAGCTTTGTTTATTGAAGCTTATCAGGTCTAGTCCAGCAAAACGAGAAGCTCCAGTAATTTAAAAATCAAACTGNTCAAATAAAGTAACAAGACTCCTCTGTCTCATTTTTGGACATAAACCTCTGGCATTTGTGAATTAATTTTCCTGACACTCTTATAATCTTTTTCTCAGACAGGGAGTCTCCAGCTCTCCAGGCTGTAATGTTAATCTCCTCCGTAACTTCTTGGTTACTCCAGTGTGTTGCTGAAGGACCGTAAATTTAAGATCCCAGATATCCAATCTTCAAATCCCTCAAGCTTTGTTTATTGAAGCTTATCAGGTCTAGTCCAGCAAAACGAGAAGCTCCAGTAATTTAAAAATCAAACTGTCTTAGTTTAAGAAAATTATATGGGGCAGAGATTCCAAAACTAGTTATCTCCCTGTCTTGGTTTAAAACAGTTTACAGGAAAAAACCTCTGAGTTATCTCCCTTATAGTTCCAAATAAGGAATGAATACAAGTAGATTAAGTGAAAAAATAACCCTTTACTAACAAACACAACAGCAACAGTCAAGAAACAACAGCAAATAACCACCAGATACAAACTGCTCAATCCCCCAGACTCTCCAAAAACAAGGACAGACCCCCTCCCAAAAATGTTGGGCACACCTCTCAAGATGGTGCCCTGGATTGCAACCACGTGGGTTGAAGGACAAAGGGAAAAATGGTCAGGCTTACCCCACCGCCTCCCATCCGTTCTATCCCTTGTTTTGCTTATCTTTCAACAGCTGGAGCTCTGACTGGAATTCCTCAGATTCAGGTCCTGGAAAACCACCCAGGGAATTCTCTCTCCCAGCAGGAGGAGTCAAAACAGGGTGGCTGGGCTGGGGGGCCACTCTCTGTGTCCTCCTCCCGGCTGGACACAGCTAATGGTGTCTTGAGTTGAAGCGGGCTTCGCTTCAGCTTGGGCGCCGTGCCTCCAACTCTCCGGCAAAAACGGCTGCTGGAATTCCTCCTCTAGGTAGCCCAGAGGTCGCCACTGCGGTTTTTTTAAGCCAGGGACAAAACAAATAAAACCTCCTTGCCAGATCTGAATCACCCCAAATCGGGCCTAAAGACACTTCCGAGACCAAGTCAGAGAAGTGAGTATTTGCTTTATTTGGCACGCCAGGTGTGGGGGATCATTCCTCCAAACACACACAGGCAGAGCACTCCATACAGTCCAATATTATGGGTAAAATTTATGAATATTCATCACATTCCTTGGGATAGGAGTGATTATACAAATTACTTCTCATAAGTTATTAATACATTAGCATACAGGTCACGCATGCGCAGTGTATCCTGGTGGTTGCACTGAGGTAGGCTCCTCTTATTCCTTGGGGGTCTCTGTGATGAAGATTAGTAGTCTTCGTCACAATGCACTTTTCACCTTTCTTTCTGGAGCATGCACAGTCCTTCGTGGAATGATTCGGCGGTTTCTGTCGGTTTGAAACAAATTCTTGTTCTTCTTATCTTGATGAGATTAAGACGAATCCTGCTTCTTCGGTTTTGTGATTAACATTTACTGTCTCTTAATAGTTAACTGTGCTTACATGAATTAACTACTGATCACCCCTCTCTCAGATCACAGACTGAAACCACCAGCGAAACAACCACCCTGCCCCTGAGGCTCAAGAGAGCAACAGAGCTTGGGCTGGAAGCTTTTTAAAAATGCCGTGTGAAAGACTACTTCCTCCCCCACACAAACACAAGATTCCTGGCTACCGGGGTCTTAAAGATACAGTAATAGTTTTGTGGCCCAGATGATCTGGGATATCTTATGAATCACCCCAAGATACTCCTCTTTAGTTTTAATCACTCCCCTTTCAAAAACAAGGAGAGACGAATACAATAAGATGTAAGTGAAAAAATAAGTTTACTAAACAAAAGCAGCAACAAGCAAGATAACAGCAATAACCACTAGATACAAAGGTGCTGAGTCACATGCCCCCCTGGAAACTGATTCAAAGAAAATCCCTTAACAACATAACCTGTTAAGAAAGCATTCCTTTATTTAGTACCGGGAACTGATGCCCAAAGCTAGGCAAAAAAATAAAACTATCATAGACTAGGCTATTTGTTTATTCAGCACTGGGAGTGAGGGCATCACCCCCGCCACAAAACTCACTCAATTTTCTTTAGTCTTCAGTTACATTTTAAAAGTCCTTCTGTGCAATGTCACTGTTATAAATGACTCAGATCCAGCATGGAAATGAGTTATTAAAATTTTATTGAGAACTATAAAAAATCTGCAAAGCAAAATGGGGCACTGCTGGGAGTGTGGCTTGGTGCCAGAGGCTTCCCTACAAAATTGCTGTTCGGCTTTTTATACCCTTGCGATTGCATTAGTCTGATCCATATTAACTGTTTTGCAATCTTCTGGGAGCCCATGAAGCAAGGGGGTTAGAGGTCAATGAATGATTTACTAGGGTCTGCTTGCTAAACAATGTATGCTGCTTGCTAAACATTTATTATGCTTGTCAAAAACAAGATGGGAAGATGTAGGACTTTTGTAAAAAAGGAAGCCACCAAGGCCTGGTTCTTGCTCCTTGGACCCCAAACCAGCTGAAACTGGCCTTAAAGCTTGGACTTGGGCCAGGAACCTGGGGAGAATGGGCAAGAAGGCAGGGTGAAAAGTTCAATCCAAGGAAGACTCCTTACTTCATCTGAGGAAGACTCTTACTTCATCCTAGACACTCCTGCCCACGACCACCAGGAGACACTGTGCAGATGCAAAATGACTTTTGAGCTCATTATAATAAGAAGTGGGGCTAGGCGGGGCTAGGTCATGAATATGTATAGGCATATCAGAAAACCTAATGTATATGTAACTTGTAACCCGATATATACCAAGCCGAGCACCGCTGCTGGCGCGTACGTCTTTGGAGGAAGAATCCCCCATGTGCCTTCAGCACTGAATAAACATACCTACTTTGAAACCTCCAACTTTGTAGAGTCTGCTTTCACTGAATCACCGGTGCTTTTCTGTCACTGAGGTGATCAGGACTCTCATTGGTTGGAGTCCTTATTCCTTTTATGGTGGTGTTTTCAAGGTCTGGCTGGCAACAGCTCGTTCCCTTTGCAAACCTCACAGAACTGACATTACCACATAAAATCACCCAACCCCCATAGACCCGACTTGTATTATCAAACCACCCCAACAACATTAAACTTTTTAACATATATTATCCCCTTGATATTTCTGCAGGATAATATCATAATATACAACATTATAAGTAATAATATAACTTATAATTCATAATTAATACAACATATGGAGAAAGCCAACTTCCAACAATCCATTCATAACAATTCCCCTTCTTATTTTTGAAACTTCATTTGGCTTGAGCTGTATGTTGGATTGGTCCCTTATGTCCCTAATTCATACCTTTTGTATATCAGTCTTGTGTTTTCGAGTGGGTCTCTCATTTCGTTGTTTCTTTTTAAAACCATGATATTTTGGGGAGGCCCTACAGATTGTTTTGAATCCATAGATATTGTTACCAACTTCATGTTTTGTACCACACTGGTTATTAGCTTAATAAAACAGGGTATAAGGCAGAGGAGAAACAGGAGTCCCACTAAGGAGCATACCATGAGTCCCAACTTTTTCTACTACGCTCCTCTAAATAAGTTATTCCACCAGTTGCTGCTTAACATGGATTCCCACTTCTGAATAGGCACGTGTAATTTTTCTTAGTTTTCTGGCCAAATCAATCACTGCGTCTCCCTTATCATCAATTTGTAGGTAGCAGTCTGAGGTGTTGAAGACATACACCTCCCTCCTCAGCTAACAGGTAGTCCAGGGCCAATCTGTTTTAGTAAATAGCTGCTCTTGTTTGACTTTGTTGTTTTGTTACCGATTCTAAGGCTGAGGCAGTTTTATTAGTTATTATTTCAACCACAGCCTGTAATATTATTATCTTGTTCAGCATGTATATGGAAGTCCGGTAACCTCAACTGCCGTCTTGAGCCCAAGTAGCTGGCCCATAAGTTTCTAGGATACTTTCTGGGGGCCATTCATCTTTTCTCCAGACCTGGGTACCTCCAATCTGATCCCTTTGGGATCTTTTTAGGTTTTCATATAAAGGCACCCCTAGTTCATCTTCCTTTTGTAAAGGTAACAAGAATCTTGGTTACATTAGCCTAATTGTGCAGCTCCCTTTCCATTCTGGGGGCAAGTTGGTGTAAGCCCTTCTCCCACAGATCCAGATTAGCCCATTTGGGGCCATCCACGTCTTAGAGATGTTTCCTATGTCTACCCAGTATGGGACTATCTCTGGGATATCTTCATATGGGTTGATCTTTTCAGGGGAGGAAAGCACGGTGCATTGGAAGAGAGCTTCCTCCCTGTCATAATGATGCTGAGTCATTGTTTACTTTCCACAGTCTTTGGGGAAATGCAGGGACCCACCAAGTATTTGTTCCATTATGCTTTTTGCAAGGGTTTTTTCCCACACTTTTAGAGAAGACCCTCTCACTCTTCCAGATGCATTCTTCTCTAATGGTTTCAGAACTTAACACCCATCCTTCAGCTCTATCGATCCTTTTTCCTTCAGTCTGATTCCATTTTATTAGTTCCACAGGACCCAAACTCACTCCCTTCCATGGCTACTCCTCAGTCATCAGTGGCCCTCCGCATACCCAACAGTTAGTGAGGTTGTATTCTTTGCTTATCTGCTCTCCCAAGTCCACTAACAAGTTCCATCTTCACCTAGGTAGCTCTATCTCATTTTTCAATCTCTTGCATCTTTGTATAGATGTCTGTTTTCTGTACTTGAGTGGATGCGTGTGGGCTCACTAGCCTTTTGGTGGTATTTTGTATTATTTCCTGCTTCACCAGATCCTGTACTCCACCTCCGTCTGAGATATCCCAATGTCTGCTTTTAGTAAAACAAATCCATTTTTCTCTCTGGGAGCATCCCAATTCTCTTCTTGTTTCCGCTGATCGTGAGTTTTGGGCCACCCAGTAGGTCTGCTCCTGAATGTTGCAAGGCTAATCTCTTTGGATCATAACAAACACTGTTTATGTAAGTGTGTGCCACCAGATATGAGCCCTGGGTTTTTCTAAAATATAGGTTTTGACAGCACTTCCAGCAGGAGTCTGCTTGGGTGTCTGAGCAGATAAGGAGTAAAATCAGTATCAGAGGTCCAGTAGGACTCCCAATCCCATAGCCGTAGCTGATGGGGTTGCTGTCCATAGCTGACCTTTTATGTGGTAAATGGGGATATCCATCTGGGCTTGCCCTCTGGTCTGATGGACTCATCTCCACATTAAGTGGAGTTCCTGCTGGTAATGGAAATACGGGGTTCCACTTTTTCTGGTGTCTATTCCCCATTTGTGTTTGCTTAATTATGCATTCCCTTGCACCAATAGTTTGGACCTACAACATTAAAGAGGAGTTTTGTTCGTTGGAATAATGATGTTATCAATATTAGTCACACCTCCGTATTTATACCCAGCCTAATTAGCATGTGTCATATTGGGATACTTCAGATAGGGTAGGTAGGTTAGGGAGAATCCCCTAGGTTTCAAAGGATTACGTGGGGTTTTCTTTCTTTTATATTTCACGAAGGCGACATTTTTATTGTCCTCTGGAGGTAGTGCTGGATATGTCCTAGAACTCCTGTTTGTAAAAGGGTCAAGCTATCCCAGGGATGGTGTCAAGGTATATGTGCAGTTTTCTTTGGGTATCTCAAACCACCAGTATAGTTTATAAGGAAATTCACAAGTCTCTTTAATGGGGTGCAGTCTACTTGCCACTGCGGAGATTAGTGTCCTGCCTTTAGGATCGTTCTCAGTTGTCTCGGTGATGTCACAGTTCACTGGTCGGGTTCCTCTACAGATCCTTTAGTTCTTCTGGTATGAGTCCACCTTCACTCTGCACTTTTGACGGCTGTTTCTGCTGTTATTGGCACCTGAAAGGGACTTGCTCATTGTGATATTAATAGTTGTTCACTTCAAGATTTGAGAAGGTTCTATGAATTAGTGACCATAGGGTTTCAGCTAACATCCTCTTATTAACTCTCTTAATTCTTGTACCAGTCCATGGGTATCATCTGATTCCTTACCAGGTAAGTAGGGGGTTATAGCATATATAGCTCAAGAATTCTTCTTTGATCAAAGAATTGTTAACAGACTGTAGTTCTTTACACCCTTTTGAGAAAGTAGGATATCAATAAACTTGAATAGGGCAACTTCTATTAGTTATTTTAATAATATTTAGCATCGTGTCCAGTTTACTTCGATTCTTTGGTCCTGCCCACACAATTTAGTTTACCCAATTTTCATCCTCCCTTTTAATTTGAACAATTTAACTGCCCTTTCCCCTTCCTTTGACAGTACCCTGATTCTTAATTGTACTTGTAAATTCTTCACAGGTGGATTACATTCCACCCCAGAATTAGTAATATTTTTCTCATTCCTGCCTCATGGCTCCCTGTCCCATTCCACTATAAAAGGGGGAGCTGGGAATGATTCTTTTGATAGATTTTTTTGACGAAAACTCAAGCAAAAACACGGTAATATTATATCTGAGAACCGTTTATTGAAAAAAAAGGGGGATAGAAAAGAGTAGAGAGGTAAAGAAACAGAAGACAGGGACAGCATTACCACAAGGAATTCTGAGCGCTTTGTCGGCGTCAGCTCAGCAGGTGGAGCATATGTGCCGCGTAGCTCCAGTGGTGGGCTGGGCACAATTTTCAAATAGCAGCAGGCTACGTGTCCCTTCTGGCGACGGAGAACAGGCTGCTGTGGTTACAGGCATGCTCCTGGAGCAGCTGCAAGGCATGGCTGCAGACGGCAGTGGCTGCAAGTTGGGTGCCACAGGCTCCTTGCGGTGGGCAACACGGCGGTGGTCACGGCTGGGTACAAGCGGAGGCAGCAGGCTAGTTGCTACGGGGTAGTGTTATGGCAAGTTGGTGCAGCAGGCAGCACAAGGAACAGCAGCGGGAGCAATCACAGCTGGGTACAAGCGGCGGCGGGGGTGGAGATCCTCAGAGTGACAGACTAGTTTGCAGGAACAGTGAAACAGGGCAAAGGAGGCACAGGAAGGAAGGCAGGACCACAACAAAGGGGGGAGGGGAAGGGGCCAAGCTGACCCTCCAAGCAACCCAAAGCAAAAAGACCTCTCTCTGTTGCAACTAGCTGCTTTTCATGTGCCTCCAAACTCCTCCCCCAACCCAGCTTTGCAGGCTCATCTTTGGCAGAGGGGGAACTGCTCAGAGTCCAATCAGGGAAGCCCTCTCTGCCCTGATTGGATGCCAGAGCAACACAGATTCTAATAGGAATTTTCTTCATCTAGTATGTGAAACATGTTGAGGCATATATATATTGGTCTCTCTCACTCCCCTAAAGAAATCACTTATTTAACCACAATAATAAGCACTCAAAAGCCTTCCCCTTTGTATACTTCCCTAAAATTCCTCCAGGTCTTGACCCCTTTGAGGACAATCTCTCCTCAGATGTCCCTTCCTGTTACAATGAAAACATATTGGATTGTGATTTTGGTATTTTGCTCTCATTCCACCCTGTTTATTACTGTTCCTGAGTGTCTCCTGTTGACACTTCCTGTCCTGTCCAGGGATTCCACTTCTCATAGATTGATTCCCTTCTCTTACGGCTGCTACCATGACTTTAGCTTTTACTTTCAAGTTCTCCTCCTCTCTCCCAACATAGACCTTTTGAGCCTCCCTCAACAATTCATTTAATCCCCGTCCTTGCCAATCTTCAAGTTTCTGTTATTTTCTCCTGATATCCAGCCAGGTATGTATGACATATTTAACTTTTAATAAGGTCTGGCCGGCCTCTTTCTCTGGATCTATACTGGATTATTGTCTTATATTCCTCCTGAGCCTGTCCAACCATTCCGTGGGAGTTTCCTTCTTCCCTTGCTGTTCACCAAAAGCTTTATTAATATTTTGATTTCGTGGGACAGCCTCCTTTATTCCCCTAATTATCAAAGCCCTATAGTCGTCCATATTTCATCTCCCATCTTCAGTGTTGTGATTCCGGGGAGGATGTTGGATTGGCATTTTCTCTTCCCCATTTTGTTCCCCATGGTGGGGTTCCCTGTCTTAGATCTTCATGCCTGCCACCCTGATCATTTGTTTTTCCTGTGGGGTGAATAATATGCCTAGGATGGACTGTATTTCATCTCAAGTATATGCGCTTGGTCTCAGAAACTGATCCACCTGTTCTGACAATCTGATGGGATCATCTAACAATCTTTTCAATTTTTTTTTAAACTTCTTACTTCGGAGGAGTTGAGAGGCACATTTACAAAGCCCACCCCTCCTTGCATTCCTCCCATAGGTACTTCCCTAAGGGGGTACATCTGGATCCTGTGACTCCCATCTCTAGAATCATTCTCACCTCAGGATGTTATCTTACTTCTAGTATTTTGGCTAGGTCCATCTGAGGATATCATCCTCCTCAGAGGCACTCGTGCTTCCAGGGGTGCCAGTGCACCCAGGGTCGATCGGGGGTGCTGGAGTTTCTAGAGGCATTGGTGCATTCAGGGCAGTCAGGGGTGTTGGGGTTTCTAGGGGGTGCCAGTGCACCTGGTGTAATCGGGGGTGCAGGTGTTTTCACAGGTGTGGGTACATCTGGGGCAACTGGGGGTACAGGTGCTCCCAAGGGCATCAGGGCATCTGGGGCAAGAGGGAGTGTCCGGGCTTCCAGAAGTGCCTGTACCCTTGGGGCAATGAGATAGAGTAGGGGGCATGTTGCAACTCAGGCCATGTCTTGGCCAGTGCAGCATAAGAATGACTCCATCAGAAGGCAAAATATCTTCTTTATTTCATGCATTTTTCATACAAAGCAAACAAGCAGACAGGACAAAGAGATCTCCAAAGAGATCCAGCTGCTCTCTGACCTGGCTGCTTCTGCCAGCCTGCATGGTCAGGAGCAGAGAGAGACAAGACCAGCTACAATTGCTTAGCTACAGAGAAATCCATTAGGATAACAAAAGCAACAAATACCACTGAGATAAATATTCTCAAAACATCCCAGATGGTCTACAAAACTTTCTCTGCTTCTCATCTTCTAGCGGTGGGAAGCAATTCTCTTTCTACAGCTAGAGAAAACTTTTCTCATGGTTGTCAAATCTGTGAGAAGGTATTCTCACAGATGATGAGCAAAAGCTGAGAATTCTCCTCTGACCAA
>VZRF01005635.1:0-279684 GCA_013396875.1 Vireo altiloquus | reverse complement strand
ATTTTGAGCCAGCTGTGGCATTTTCTCAGAGTAGCCAACTCTACCCTCACTATCAAAACCTTGCCACATGAACCTAGTGAAGAAATAAAAAAAAACCTATAAAATCTAAACTTACAATGACAAGACTAACACTGTTTTACCGTGCTGTTACTCAACACAGTAATGAACTATTTTGGCAAGATGTTCAGACACCACACAGATTAAGCTTGCAGATGTTCTGCAAGCTTAAGTCACTGCAAAGGAATTAATAGAACAGCTAGAAAACTAGCTAAAGGGTAAAGATAGGATAATTAGTCTATCATCAGCATTTTCTTAATGCATTCCATTTTCACAATGAATAATCTAGAGAAACATCCTCATTATTATAGAGCCTATTCTTTATAAAACAGATGCTTAAAAACCAGAGAACTTGAAACTCCTGATCTTACTACAAGCAAATAGCTGAGGAATCATAGTATTATGCTTCAGAAAATTAAAAAATAAAAGACTAAACCAGGATGAAAAAAAAACCCAATTAAATTACAATAACCTCTCAGGTGAGTGGAGCAGACAAAGAAATTCTATTTTGGAAGGCTGTTATTACTAAAATATGAATAACAAATCATATTTTGGCTACATTAAATTTTTAATTCTCTTATTATTCATATCCTGCTGTAGTCATATTTGTTTGGGTAGCAAGCTTTATATTTTTCAGAGAAGTAATTCTTACTCTAGACTTAGAAAGTCCTTTTTACTACATAATCAAAAAAATGGAATTTTTATTCCTCTGGCGTGTCAAATTTCTGGTTTTTACACTGTATGTTGTTTATCTTTAGTTGGAACAGTCCATAATATTTAAAACTTGAAATGTTATCAAAAACTTTCATGCATCTGTTTTAGAATTACTCATTGAAGAGGTGAATTGTAGGTAGTGGACAAGCAAATTTTTCAGGTAAATCTATACTGCAAGAGTCTGGGAGAATTAAAAAATAAGATTCATCAAAAACTGAAAGCACAAATCCCACTAGAAAATATACACCAACTCCTACATCTCCAGATAAAAATGCGTCAGGAGTTAGCTTTTAACTGGTCCATATTGGAAAGAATTATGAGGACAAGGAGTCTAATTGATAATTATTATGTTATTATGATAATTCATTTAAAATAATTCTAGGTATTTCACTTTATAACTCACTTTGGAACATTTATTTTGTGATAATTTCTAAGATAGATATAAGCATATGATTTGTTGGACAGATCAATTATACAAAAATTCCACTCACCTTTTAAAATGCTGTCTGAAAATTCATAATTACAACAAAAAAACCTGCTAGCACCTGTCAGGTACCTAATATGAATATAGAACCGTGACTTGCAGAAGTTAGCAATTCTGACATACTATTACTAAAGGAATATAAGACTTCACAGATAACTTTCTCTAAAATCCTGTCTGGCTCTTTGCAGTATTAAAACTTTTAGATTCTCTGCAAAGTAATCTGAAGTAATAAAGGAATCTGCTCTTTTAGAAATTAGACAAATTTTCCCCTTGACTTTTTCTTAGTGTAGTGGGTTAACCCTGGCTGGATCTCAGGTACCCACCAAAGCCTCTTGATTACTTCCCTCTAAAAATGTGTAAGGGAGAGAAAATATAACAGAAGGTTCATGGGTTCAGGATAAGGACAGAGAGAAATCAATCACTAAACACTGTCATGGGCAAAACAGACTTGAATTTGGGATATTAATTGGATTTATTAACAATAAAATGAGAACTCAATAATGAGAAGTAAAATAAATCTTAAAAACACCTTCCCCCACCCTTTCCAAGGTCTATGTCCTCCCCCAGTTGCACAGGGAGACAGGGAATAAGAGTTGTGGTCAGACCATCACATGCTGCTCCTTCTGCTGCTCAGGGATAGGAGTCCTGCCTCTGGATCCCAGTTCTCCACGAACTTCTCCAACCTGAGTCCATCCCACATGTAACACTTCTCCACCAAGTGCTGCAATGTGGATCACTCTTCTGCAGCGTGCAGTCCTTCAAGGATAAGCTTGTCCAGTGTGGACCCCCCACAAAATAAGAAGTCCTGGAAGCAAGGAAGCTGCTCCAGTGTGAGATCCTCTCTCCATGGTCTGCAGATAGGAACCTAGGAGCCTACTCCAGCATAGGTTTCCAATGTCACAGCCTCCCGTCAGGCTCTGAGGAGCATGGATGTCCTGTATGGGCTGGAGGTGGATCTCTGTATCCCCAGGGACCTCCATGGGCTGCAGGGGCACAGCTGCCTCACCCTGGTCTGCACCAGGGGCTGCAAGGATATCTCGGCTCTGGCACCTGGAGCACCTCCTGCCCCTCCTCCTGCACTGACCTCGGTGTCTGCAGGGCTGTTCCTCTCACATGTTCTCACTGTGCTCTTCTCTGGCCCCAATTACAACCATGCAACAACTGGGTTTTTTCCTTCTTCTTAAATATGTTATCACAAAAGTATTACTGTCATTCCTGATTGGCTCAGTCTTGGCCAGCAGCGGGTCCATCCCGGAGCCAGATGGCATTGGTTCTGCCGGACGTGAGGGAAACTTCCAACATCTTCTCGCACAAGCCACCCCTGTAGCCCCACCTCTACAAAAAACTGGCACATAAACCCAATACAATTAGAAATAACTCAACTAAGATAGACTTAATTAAACAAACTTGAAGTAAAAAGCAAAATGACAGAAGGTACAATGAACTTAAGATACAGCAGTGTGATGAAAGGGAAAAGCAGTTTTTTTTATTACAAAGCCTAAAATTTAAAAGGATAATTCCACATGCTGTTTCTAGTTCTGCCTAGGAGGAAGACATGTTTTCTTTTTTAAAATAATTTAATTATAAAAAAATAATAATTCACAGTGCTGTGATACCTGTTTCTGTTATCTAACCACAGTTTTTTCTAATTATTAAAGCCTAGGTATTTAATACTCTTATACACTATTGCCTGTATAAAATAATGACACTGGGTATTATTTATTATACACATTAGGCTCTGAGATAATTAATAAAAGATGAATTAAGCTTTCTGCAAATTAAACATATTCCTACTTCAATTTTCAACAAAACGTTTCTAAATTTTTTTTATGATATAATATTTAATATATAGTCCATTATTAAGTCAGATCACTGTAAATTGTTGAGGTGAAATAAACACGATTCAATGTGTTGAAGACAACAGCAAAAAGAGACTAATTTCAAAATAAATAATAGTGTGACTCCTATGTGAATAAAAGTCAGCTCTACAATGCTGAATCTCTTTATTTACTGAACACAAGTTAAATCACACTAACTCTATGGGAGAATATGTAGCATATTCAAGGAAATTAAGATCACATTAATTTAAAGTTATCAAGAGAGACTTCCATAACCAAGCCTTAATGTTAGCATTTCAAGCTTTTATTTCCTAATATTTTTCTGAAACATACAATCTCTGATATTTACTGGAGAGTTGCATCTTTTTCTACATATTATATTGAGATTTATTGGGGAATCTATGAGCCATGAACAACACAGTGAAATCAGCCAACTCATTATAGTGATCTGCTTATTAGAAATAAATCAACTCTGTGACTGAGCAAAACTGAAGTAGCAATTCTAGAAAAGGTCATAAAAAACATAGCATAAGAATTTGAATATATCTTTGCAGTCTGTTGGCTAGTAACTGTATCATAGGAAGCATGATTGCACATAAACTTTATTATTTATAAAAATATGTGAATAGATTGATCATTTATCACTGTCCCTTTCATTTTCATCGACTGAGGGCATAAAGAACAAAAGCTGAAGCTGAAACTGTGTGGGATGACTTAGAGATATGTGACACGTATTTATGTAGATGAAATGCTCTCAGAGATGCAAGACACCCTTAGACCAAACAGGAAGAGTAAGATGGAGTGGATAATAAGTTAAACATGGGAAACTCCTTCAGAAATAACCTTGTTCTCTGAGCCTTATTTGCATAGGCTCAATTTGGCTTCCAAGTGGCTGAAGGATAAGTACAAGTCTTTGTACCTGTGCCTGATACTGTGGTGTAGAGGGCTAGTTAGAAGACTATACATTTGTATATGCCAGTAACTAATCCCTTCATACTTGGTATTTTATAAAAGAAATGCTTTTGAAAACTTGTCAGACAACCACAAATAAGAAGTTATAATTCTTTTAAATCAGGCCAGGAAAATCAAAATCTGTCCCACCATTATTTTAATTTTCAGTGCCATAATGACAGTGAAAGATCTCTTCCTAACACTCATTTTCTACATGATGATTGATTTTACTTCCTCTTCAATTTCTCCTTCTCCGTCCCCTCCAATCCTTTCTACTGCTACTGGATTTCCTTCACATATACCACCAGAACTGGATATAAATAGCCAACTCCTTTATCTGTTCAAAAAGTTAGACTGAAATTTTTACTTTTAATATTAAATATTAATTGAATGATTTTTAAAGTAAGATTTAATTCTGAACACCAAACAATTGTGTGAGGAACAATGAAGAGAGTAAAAGATTATTTTCTCTTACACAATCACCTGAAAAAATGGTGCCAACTGAAGAATGCAGACACAATGGATGTATTAATTGTTCATCTCACTCAAATAATGGGTTGCTATATGAAACATGAAATGTATTGTTGATGGAACCAATGAAGTTTTACTTTATGTGGTATAAATCTGTACATATACAGTAATTTATTTCATTACCTTCATGTCTTTTAATCATACTTAATCATATATTAAACTCTTTCTCTGGAGCAATGAAATACATTGCAGTCTTTGATGGAAATTCCAGTGCCATCTCTTGGATCACATGTGGCAAAGAGTAATCTGAGTTTCTATTTTATTTCTTAAAACAATGGCATAAAATTTCTCTTTGCATAAAATGTGTTTACATACAGAAGTGTTACCTTGTGTATCGGTCTAAAATTATTTGGTTTTAACATATAAGTAAATATTTTTTCAAACTATTTTTTTAGGTAATTGAAAAACTTGGCCATCTTACAGAAATAGATTACAGATTTTATTACTTGTGGGTACCAAAGAACATAGAATATTCTTAATTCTATATACCTTTAGAATTTAAATACACAAATATGTATAATTTGTATGTATAAACTGGGAATTTTGAATTGTTAGTGGCAAGTCTCAGAGATCCAGTGTAATGTCTCATAAAAAGAAAGACTGAATATTTATTTTTTATTTTTTATTGAAAGGAAAACTATTTTATAGTGGGGTTTTTTTTGTATGAATCTTATATTGTACATTTCTTAATTTTAAAGAATGTGTGAGAGACACATGTCTGTGTGAAAGTCTTTCCAGCAAATCCTATCTCCACTGAAAGCTTGAGTAAGTAAACAGTCTTTAGGTTGTTTCTTCAGGTCAAGAAATCTGATATTTCTTAAATTAATTCTAGAATGGAAAGGTAATAAAAAGTGATGTCTGCTAAAAAGTTAAAAAAAAAGAGACATTGAAAGGAAAACTCAATAATTCAGTTAGTAAATATACTATTTATAAGGTTTCATTTTGCTAATACATGCCAGGGTTATTCCACTAGATACGTTAAAGGAAAATTTCGGTTATTATCTGATCATTCGAAAGTCAAATTTTACTACATTTTAATTTTAATTACATATTCAAGAAAAAGGTTAGTGCAATTTTATCCCCAGTGTTATCAATCTGGATGCTTTCTGCTTCTTTAATCAAAATTATAAAAGTCAAGAGCTCCCACCTTTATTGAAGCAATTAATATTTTTTTTAAGCAAATGTGTGAGCCTGCTTTTTTTTTCTCTTTTTGGTTGGATTATTAATTTCAGAATGCACATGAAATGTAGATATTCTTTACTTTCTCAGATTATCTTTCTTTTATTTAAAAAAAACCCCACATTTAGCACACTGAGCTCAAAGAAGCTCTGCAAAGAAGGTGAAACCATGTTCTTTCCAGCAGTGACCAGTGACAAGGTCAGAGGCAAGGGGCAAAAATTGAAACATAAAATGTTATCTCTAAACATCAGGAAACACTTTTGTACTGTGACGCTGACTGAGCACGGGAACAGTGTGCCCCAAGAGGATGTGTGGCCTCCATCCTTGGCAACCTGACCAAGGGGGCCGTGCTTGAACAGGGGCGTTGAACCAGATGACCTCCAGAATTCCCTCCCAACCTTGACCATTCTGTGATTCTGCAGACTCACATAGAGTGGAAATAGGTGCTTTATGAATGTACTTTAATTCTCATGTTTTGATTTCCAGAGCAGGATAGGATTTTACATATTAAAAGGGGAAGAGAATGGGAAGAGGAAGCAGAAGGGAAAGGGGAAGAGGGATAGAGGGGCAGGGAAGAGAAAACCACCATCATGTAGCAAAATGAGTCTTAGAAAGATATCTGTCTCATGACTGTGGCACTGAATACTTAAACATAGAACAGATTTTGGGTTTCCTGTCCTGATTTTAAAGAAACTTCTCAGTAGTTGTTCACTGATGAGAAATTTATAGAAATATTCATCTCTAAATATTTATATATATGTTTCTGTATATAGATATGTACATGCATATATAGTATATAAATGTACGTGTTCATTTATATATACAAATACTCTCAAAGAAAACCCTTACTGTGTTCTAAAGATATTTGTATAATTAAACACCCCAGCTTCTAAAAAATATCCTAATATTCCATAAATGACCTGCTAAATCTGAAGACTCCTAGTACTTGAATCTGAAAGAACAATTTATATCTCCTCATATCAATCAGACTCCTTGGAAAACCCTTAGTCCAGCTGGCATAACTTCCCTTTGGACTAGTTCTCTGATGCTGCATTTGTTGGATATTATGTAAATGTTCAGCAGAGCACTAAAGAGTGCATATAATTCACTGTCCTCAGATATAAGGATCTTATAAATCTCTTAGATCTTTTGAATAGCTAATTTGATAGCTGTGTACGGGTAAGGATTTATTTTCTCTTAGATTACTGATTTTTATTAGTTAAACTGAGAAAATTGTGCAAGTTTGCAGCCTGTATTTGCATGAAATCTTTGTTTTCAAACAATGAACTTAGGCAGTGAAACAAATGAAAAAAACAACCTTGGCACTTGTCAGCCTATATCCTCGATGAATACTTCAGTGTTTGGGAGAGTAACATCAACCCTGAAATACAGGATATTTCAAAAGAAGAAACCATGTTCTGCAGTTCAGACAGAGGAAAAAGCTATTTTCTGTAAAACTAGAACTCATTGAAGCAAAGAGGGCAAGTTTAGGGGATGCCAGAAGGAAAGAAACAGAGATGAAGCCTGATCTGCAGTTCATGTGTAGTCCTCAGGCTCTCCTTTATCTTAGAGTACCCGCTTCTGAGGCACCCTGTTTGCCAGTATGTCCCTTCTTCATTACTCTTTCTTACCCTCTCAATGATTCTTTTCTTTCCTCAATTTACTTTATAGTAGCCCCTCTTTTGCTAGGAGGGAATAGAAGCTCTGCCCAAGTATCCAAGCACCTGGGACTTTGTGAATGGCTACGCTGGGTGCAAGTGCACAGGATTTGGGAGTAGTAATAAACAACAGCCTTTCCATCTCTATACTATACACAGTACAAAATATTTGTTTCCCCAAATATCCAATACAACTTAATGAGAAGATACTGACAACATTTTAAGGATAATTTTAAAATTTTCAATTCCCTAAGTGTAAAATACTTACTTGCACAAATCAAGCAAGAAAAACAAACACCAATTGCCCCCTTGTTTTCAAGCATTTGAAGAAGCTCAGAAGTCACACTCAGGATTGCTGGATTGCTACCTTTAAGGAATTAATTCGTATTTCCCAGATATTATTATTATTTTCCTCTCATCTTAGAAGTCTAAAAATAACAGAATCAAAATGCATATAAAAAGACCCCGAGGACTGAGCTGGTTGCCTTTGTTGCATGAAAAATAGAATAAAAACCCACAAGAAATGTCCATATGCATTTGGTAGGAAATTTCTTTTTTTGCTAAGGGGTTAATTCAGTGCCAATATATAAAAAATAAATACTAGAAAAAAAATTAAAACAAAATAAAACAACTAAATAAAAAATAAGTTAACAGGCAGTATTTATCATTTACTAAATCATTTCATTGTGATTGTATGATTATCTGTCCTCCTGTCTTTAATTACCACACTCTCATATGTGTTACTTTGTTGCTATTTTTCTTGCAATTAGTTTTATTTGAGAAAGCAAATTATATGCCACTTATTTCTTTACACTCAGTCTGCAATTATCACTGATCCGCAGTGAACTGAGTGGTTAATGATAATATCAAGAAATATTTGTTTTCTCCATTCCAAGGAAGCAAACACTATTTAGTGATGACTCTCACATTTGTTTTCAGAGCTCTCAAATATAATGATGGGAAAATATTGAGCATGTTTTATTATTGACCTATGTCCAGCATTTAATGACACTTCAGCAAAATGTCACACATTTATTTATCATTTATTTATCATCCCTATCATGGGCTGTCAATCATTGATATCTTTTTTCTAGGTTCCTTACAATTAAATAATACAATTACTACTGGAATGCTATTAAATGGCAATAACTGCAGAATGTATTTAAAAATGGCTTAATTTTCTACACAATGGTAAATTGTGTATTGTCATTTCAAAAACAATGCACATTTTTTGGTTTTTTACATTTTAATATGTGTCATGGTCTTATGAACTCAGTATTAAACATGGCCTTTAATCAAATGTCATAGACACTCTGTATTAAATACAGAAGGAAAAATAATATTTCTAAAGGAGAATGATAAACATAATTAGATGGCAAAATGTGGGTGATTAGATTTCTCAAAATTGCTAATTCTGTTGATTAATTCAAAACATATTATTCTATAAAATCTTGCATTATGCTCTACTAGGAAGCTGCAGTTCTAAGATGCTGAGAAAAAGAAGAAAACTATCCATAATTGTTCAGTTTACAAAAATGAAGCTTTCATTTCTGTTAATCTTATAACCAACTTGCTTAAATATTAAAATTATAAAAAAATGACAAAAACCCAGTAATTCTATTGTTTATCATTGTTCTTAAAAATAGTATTAGAATTTTACAGGCTTTGAAATAGGAAAATATTTTGCATACTTTTTTCAGTGTAAAAACAATTTGTCTCATTTTTTCCCATTGCTCTATGAAAAATAAAAGAAAGTAAGTTCAGAAAATGAAAAAAAAAACCATAAATCAAAGAATCATGGAATGACTGATATTGAAATGAACTTCATGATTAGAGTGTGGAGCCATCCTATTCGAGTAGAGCCACCTAAAATCACTTGCCCAGCCTCATGTTCAAATGGAGTTTGAATATCTCCAAAGTGAGAGAATCCATGACCTCTCTGAACAACTTTTGCCAGCATTCAAACACCACCACACAAAGTAAAAACATCTTTTGATGTTCAAAGGGAACCTTTTGTGTTTCAGTTTGTGCCTCTTGAGATGTGTCTGTGTGTCACTGAAAAAAGCACATTATCTTCTTTGCACCCTCCCTTCAGGGGGTTGTATAAATGGAAAAGATCCTCCTGGAGATTTCTACTCTGCAGTCCCAGCCTTTCCTCATAAGAGAGATGTTCCAATTCCTTCATCTTGTTATCACCCTTTTGCTGGAGTCTTATGTCCATGTCTTGCACCCCCTGCTCCAGTGATACCATGGCAGAGCCAGTATTCAGCTGCCCACAGCTCTGCTTTCCCTGGCCATGTGTCCCACCAAGACAGGCATACCTGCAGCCTTGTCTTGGTCTGGTTTCATCCTGTACCCAGACCCTGTAAGGAGCCTGATACCAGGGCTGGACATGCCCTGGCTGCCCTCCTCCCAGCTGGATGATGGAGTATGGGTCCTGCCTGCCAGCCCCTGCCATGATATTCCAAGGGAACATCTTCACCCCCCAATGGAGCAGCCATCCTGTGAGGATTTCTGCAGTTGTGCTTGAGAAGTTGGGCGCTCACAACTGACAATATAATAAAGCCATCATTTGGTCTCCTTGTGCGTGTACTCTGAGATATTTTCTGTGGAATTCTTTCACTGTTAAAGAACGCCTTTTTTTCTCAGCATGAGTGTAAGGACTGTAGTTGGTACACTGCAGAACTTTTCTTACCATTAAATGTATAAAGTAAGTATTCCATGGTTTTGCTCTGAGTTGATGTCAGGCTGCCTGTTAACAACAGTTTATAAAGTAGTTACTAGGTACTTGTCATGTTTTAGAAGTCAGATTTAATGCCAGGAAATTTTTCACAAAATGTTAAGTATTGCCAGCTGTAATGAATTTCAGAAGAGCAGAATTTTGAACACATGAATACAGCATAATAATACAGACAGACCCTAGATTTATAAAAAGCAATGCTTAGAGTTCATGTTCCCTATTTGTAATAGATGAATACATATACCTTCTCTTAGATGGGTGCTGCTAATATAAACACAGTAATATTCTGAAATATTCCATTACCCATAGGGCAAAGATAACTCTACAAGCAAAGGAGTGCATCTGTGTGTGGAGAAAAGATGTATACAGTGTGGTAAATGTGACATGGCATTGTATATAATCAGCGTGATTTATACTTTATCTAGACCAAAATCTAAATAAGGCATGAGGCATGTGAATGTATAAATTGGATACACACAAGTTGTATATATATAGAGAGAGAGTTTAGATTATTTCTCTTTGTGAGAAGTTTGATGGGGATGGGGATGGGTCCACACTATGCTAAGAGTGTGTAACCCTCCCTCACAGACTTTTCTTTCTTTCCTTTTCAAATCCACAATGCTTCTAAAGTCAGGAGTGTGTTCGAACAGAAACTTGAAGCACTATCTCTCAGCAATACATCAAAATGAAACAAAACAGAAATAAAAAATGGCATATAAACAATATCACCACCACTTACCCTTTAGGGTGCAAGACAGTTTTCACTTTAGCCTTGTTTTCCTAGACTTTCTCATTTGCTCTTTAAAAAAAAAAAAAAAAAAAAGAAACCCAGACAAGATACATTTGTGAATTTTTTTTTATTTTACAGAGGTTTCGTCTTGTGTCTGCCTTCACTTTTTGCTCTTCTCAACAGAGTTGCTTTCTCTTATTTTATCAATATCATATTATATTATAAAGAAAATGAAAATCAAAACCATTTTGAATATGCATAATAAAAAGACAATATTGCATAGATTGATTAGAGTTCTTTGCAATCATTTTTTTGATCATCTAAAGAGTATTTTATTTTGAATGATAATGCACAACCTTTAATTCAGTTTCTTCTGTCTCTCAAGCAAGTGTATCTTTACCTCTGTAAGACCAATCCTGTGTAGTAAGTATTGTCTAATGATTCCCAACCTCATCTTTGGCGGAAAGTGATATGATTTTTTGGGAACAATTGAGCTGATGTTTTGGTTAGTTGGTCAGAAACAGTAAGCAGAATCTCCGAGACCTATCCGTGCCACTCCTGTCTACTGCAAAAATTAACACTGTCCTGGCTGAAAAAAGGACATCTTCGCATGGTGGACTTTGTGAGTGTTGGAATTCACGTCTTAAAAAAGAAATAAAAATAATTTCATAATTAAGCATCATGTCCATTTCCCATGAAAAATTTAATTCACACACTCAAGAGATTCAAAGAGACCAAGAACTTAATACTATGGGGGAAGAGTTTAGTAAACTTTTTTTTCTTAACAGTATTTGGTAGCATTAAAAAATCCAGTTCTAATACATTATAGATGTTTTCAAATATTTATTGTAATGTCTTTTTTCATATTGATGTGATGCAGAGAAAATTGTTAGAATTGAAAAATAAAAACAAAAAACTCCCAAAGCTTTGTTTAGGTTTTGTATGAGTTTCAGTGATTGTGTCTATAAGTATAAAAGTCAGTGCATATACACAGAAAAAATTGACATGAACACAAAAAAGAGGAATAGGAACTTTGATATTCAGTAGTTAAGTTCAGACTACCTTGTACTTTATCGGAAGATTGTTCTAAGTCCTCTGACATCCATATTTCAGTGATGATGCGAAATGCATTGTGTTTCCTGGATGGGACGTGTTGAGTCAATGATCAAAATTTGAGAACACTTGATGTGACATCTAACATCTTGAGCTGCAGCCTACCAAATAGACTGGAAGAAATGCTTTTATGTTTTTCACACCTTTTATTCCCCCACTACGGGGTCAGAAAACGCTTCTGAGTCTTAACAATATGACAGCGTTTTTCAGAATCAATCCAAGCTACAGTGTAACAGCCACATCTCCTTTGGGGAATCAATATCTTAAGAGTTACTCAGAGCAAAAGTTAGGTCTATATTATAGGTCAAGCCACACTGACAGGTTGACAAGGTAGAGTATGTCATTTATCCTTTATGGCAGAACCAGAAACAGAGCTCTGTTCTGATCAATCCACTAACAGGATAAGAAAGTGTCTCAAAGTGACATGCTATGTCCATTGAACTTAAACAGCACCAATCTGCTGTTCATTTAAACCTTGCCTTTGGCAATTTTCTGGAAATGTCTGTTGAACACGTTAGATAGTTCTTATACTTCTTCCTTCAATTGTCTGTCTAGAATTTTGTCCTTGGAGAAAAGTTTGTATGTGTCACCACTTAAAATGAAGATTCAAATTTTACATCAAAAGACTGTCCAATGGAAAAAGCTTTGATCAAAAAGCAACTGATGCGCATCATCTTGCTATATAAACATAATCTGGAAACAATGCACATTCATTTCATTAACTATTCAAAAGTGTGCGTGGGTGTGTCTGTCTGTCTGTCTGTTTGTATGGATACACCAATATTCAAATGTGAATTTTCCAGGTAAGTTCAATATTATTTAATCGGATTTCATAGTACCAAGTACTCTTTAGGCTCTAGCATAAGTTACCTTTCTCTTTTTTCATTATTTTGTTCCCACTCCTTCTTATAAATTTATAAAACCTTTGACAGCATTTACAACACAATGAAATGAGACCTAATTTTCCTGATTCCACTGGTGATGGCTAGACAAAAGAAACTGAAGTAGCCACATTTTAACTTGACATGGTGTTACATGTTTAAAATTATTCCATTATTTTAGGACATCAACTCCAGCTCCATAAGTTCAATATTTCAAATATTCCCTGAGAGGGAAATAATGCATGTATGTCTGGAATTGAACATGTGCACACAGGTTTGAGAAGAAAAGAAAGAATGCAAGAGAAAATTATCCTACTTCTCAGACATTTCTTTGGGTCGTCATTCCTGTTTTTATAACCCTCGGATAACTGGTAAATTACAAAGAAATGGTTGGGATAGGAGGATAGGAGGTTGTGAGTGTGCCTTCATGATCCACCCACAGCAAACAAAACCATCTGGAGGGCATAAGCCAAAAACTCATCTTGGTAAAGAGGAAGGAAAACACCAGCCTAAAATGAATGCTGATCATCAGCTGGACTCACCAGTAACCAGGAAAGACCAAAAAGACTTTTGAAGCAAAAGAGTAATCAGTCTGGCCAGAAATAGAAAAGAAGCATGGACATTTCTAACATGGAGATAGAGACCTTGGAAAGGAATAATCTCAGAGCTCTTTCCCGGTTGTCAGTGTTCCCAGGACACTGACAACTGCCCGGACTTGGTAGTACAGCCTCCCCAAGGGTCACTGAGAGTAGCCTGGTCCCACTTAGCAGAATGAAAGGACCCAAGTGTTTCATTGTGCAAAAGTAAGGTTATGGTGTGCATGTTTCATTACTGATTCTAATCTTGAATGTATGGTTCACTGACAGTCAGTTAAATAGCTGGACATTAATAAATTCATTAATCACTTTGGTCAGGAGTTTGCCTTAAAGCATTCAAATTGAGTATTTTTTCCTTGGAATATGAGAAAATTTCTGACATTTTTCTTATCAAGTAATATGGAAATATGGAAAGTAATGTAATATAGACTGAGAAATGAGATACAGGAGTAGTTCAACTTAAGTCAAAGCAAAATATGCAAATTAACACTGATTAGCTGAAGTCCTAAATCTTGATGGCAGGAAGCAATCATTAGAGGAGAAGAGGGATTAAAAAAATATCCCATGACAGACCATTATGGGCTGCTTCCATCTAACCTGCTAAACAAGATATCTTTTACATAAGGTCTGGTATATGAAAATCTAACACTTGCATGATCAGAAACCGACTAAAAAGTGGAGAAAAAGATTATGTTTTCCTCAATACCTATTTGATACATATTCTATGTCTCAGCAAAAACACTGCACTAGAATGGACTGCCCAGGGAAGTGGTGGAATCACCATCCCATCACCAGCGACTGGATGTGGCATTTTGTGCTATGGTCTAATTGAGAAGGCAGAGGTCAGTGAAAGGCTGGACTCAGTGATCTCACGAGGACTTTCCCAACCCGAATGACTCCAGGAATCTGGGATATCAGGAAGGACATTTAGCATAAAATCCTAGGGCTGAACTTTTTCTAACTTTAATTCTGCTGTGGAATGAAGATATCCACAAGACCATTCTACCCAACACCTTTACATGAGAACATGCTTTCAGCAGTACAGATTCAGAACCTGGTGTCCTCTATAGGGTTGCTTTCTCAATGTCTTCACAGGCATTCTTCTTTCTCTACCTTCCCATAAAGGATTATTTGATGGTGTCTACACTAATGCCATTTTTAGAGTTAATCCTTTAATGCCTTGTTAATGCATGTAAAAAATACAGTAAAAGCATACAAAGGAGAACACAGCATATATAAAAATATTGATTTATTGATTTAACCATCATGTGGATTTATGCCTATTGACTACAAAGACAGCCTTAGTGTCCATCTACCTTTAGTCATACTAATTATTTATGAGTTCTATTTTGAGAATGCCAGCTGTTTTAAAATGAAGTCTTTCATCATGATAGCACAGAGATAAGAATTGTAAGAATAGAGTAAAGATATTTAAAACTTTAACAAGTAAAACTTGTCATATATTCAAAACTTGAGTCTTGAAATTCCCAAGTGGAGGGACATTTTAAATTCAGTCCCATCAACAATTACAAATCTGGTGTTAGTACCCGTGAGGGAAAAGCTAACATTTCAATACGCTCAATGTAATTAGACAAAATTGCCTTTTACTGCAATTCATAGGGAGAAATTGTTCCCTCAAAAACAGACAATAGTTTGCCAGACTGCTTGGTATAACTAGCATTGTTAATTTCTGGATATTAAGAGACATATGGACTGTACTGCTGAGAGAAGTCATATGAACTTATAGAAGGGGTCTGGGGCATATTTAAGGACATTAAAAGGGCAAGATATTGCAAGTAAATTCTGCAATAAAAATTTATTCAGTTCAACCTTTATTCTTTGTTGTCCCAAAACACTTATTTTATCTTTATTAGGTAGTTAAATATGTAGAAAAATATAAACTATAAATCACCTTGGGAACCATAATCCAAAACTGGAGTCATTAAAAAATAGACAATAATCGTTTTTCAGCTGATTTTTTTGTGTGAGCCTGACTGCAGATGATGCCTGGAAGTGGCTACCTGAAAGCAGAAGCTAGACAAGAATAAGAGAATAAAAGTAGGTATTTATTTGAAGGGCCTTCAAAGGTACATCTTGGGCAGTCAAAAGGCTACACTCAAGATGGACTCTGGGTCATGGGGTCTTCACACTTTTATAAGTTTGGTCCATTTGCATGTCAGGGTTAATTCTCCAATTATAACTTCAGTTAATGATGCAATTATCCCCAAGTTTGCCCCTTCTCTTCAAAGGCTTTTAGTTTATACATTTTGGGGCCTAGGACAATCTAGTTGTCCTTGAAGAGCAAACCTGGAGAGGGTTTGTTATGTCTAACCAGCATGAGAGAACAGAAGCTAACAGGCCAGACAAAACTTCAGAGTTACACACTGGGCAGTACAGGATTTGAAAAAGATAAAAGATAAAACCTAAGATATCACAGACAGTTCATGCAATTCCAAAAATGGTGATTCACTGATGTGAAGAAGCATACTTTGTTTTCTATCAAGCAAGGAATTGTGTTCTTGAACAAAAGATGGATATCTAAGGAAAGTAGAATTTAATCTTAGTTGCTCACACCTATAATGATCAAGTTTATTTAATCGAGTGGTCCAAAGCCAGAACTTCAGGCTTCAGCTGGAATGCTTTCTATATCCCAGTGAGCAGGACAAATACTTTCTCTTCTAAAAAATTTATCTCAGAAACTATTTTGTCCCTGCTCTGTCAGAGGTGTCATGAAGGGTGTGTAAACATATGGTGAAATAGAGTACTAGAATAAAAAAGAACTCAAGGCCTAATTCAAATCCCCCCTGAAATGAGCTGGAAGATACCCCTGAAATATCAGCTGGAAAATATGCTTCTAAAAAAGACTAGAATCATTAGGAATAAATGTTGGTAGTGGTTATTCCCAAGGGATTTTTTGCTAAAGATAGCCCAACCCCCTACCTGACATACAGGATTTTCAATGCTTTTGAGAAGATGTTTCATCATGCTAATCATTATGTTTACTGTATTAGGAAAAATAATTATGTCCCATAACTATTTTTGAAACTCAGTTCCAACCTAGAACCTTCATGGGTAACCTAGAAATCAATAATAAGTATTTTTTATAAAAGCAGGATAATATCAAACTATTAAAATTAAACATTTATTTTTTATTTAAAAATGTTGGAATTAAAAATGAATAGCTTAACTGTTTTATCCATTTTTCTTAACCTGCAGTATAGATTTGGTATAAATGCTAAACTTCAGGGATAAGACGTTTCTTATGATTGAACCCAATTACTTTTAAATGTGTATTACAAATAATGCCAGGGAAAAAAAAAAACAACAAAACAACCCAACTACAAAATAAAGAAATAAAAACCCCAAACAAAACCCATGTCACCAAGAATATAAATGTATGGTAGCAGTGAGAAGAAAAGGAATGATTGTGAACTAAGTGAAATTTTGCCGCAGTATAATACTCAGAAAATATATTTCAGTTAATAAGTCACACACCTAAAACTTTAGTTACAATTTTCCCTCAATAAGCAAAGAATATTAAAAAGAATTACTGGAAAATGCTCTAAAGGAGTTGCAAAATGGAACTTGGCTCTTCTAAAATACTCTAAAATACTCAGGTTCCCTTTAAATGAAAAAATGAGACCTAAAAACCTTATAAAAACCTTACTCTACACTCTCTGTATTTTTCGATACTTCCTGGTAAAGTCTGACACTGAACGGTGAAAAAGAAAACTTATCAAAAAGTACTCTGGTAAAACCATCACCACTTTAAGATTGAAAAAAATTGGTAATTGTTTAAATTTTTAAGAAATAGATGACCATCAAACATCCTATGTGTTTTAGCTATGGGGAGAGAAAAAACTATTCTGTAATATGACATATGATATTCTGGAAAGCATGTGTATGAGCTCATTTTTCCTAAGGGGCTTTAATCTGGTGCAACTTCTTATCTGAAGATACATTGATGCTCCATTTTTTTATATTTATAAATAGTTTCTTTTTCTTGTCTCCAGCCGACCATTTTCTCCCATCAAAAATTATCAAGATTTAGGTTCTACAGTGTGCCAATGTTTGTGGTGTATGCCACAAAGTTCTGAAAATAGCCATACCCTTGATGTTTCACTAGAATACTCTATTTCCTGAATTCTTATTTTAATTTTGACCTCTCTTTTGACTTGTATTGTTTTCTCATCTTTTATATGGTGAATAATGGCAACCCTTATCAGGAGACATATCAAAATCTTTCCTGTCTGCTTCTCTCCTCTTTCTGATAGATTGAATTGAATGGGTTTCTGAATATAAAAATAAGTGGTCGTTATTTCCTATGAGCGAATAAACAAGTAAATACCAAGTGAGTCTTGAAGCACTCTCCAGTCCCACTACATTTATAACTAAAACTTAAGCTAGAAATGTGGTATGGCATAGAAAAGTATGATGTGGTCATTATTCTCATTTTATAAGTATGTCGCAGATGTATTTATGGGATCTAAAAGAATATATATGCTAGTGGTACAAATAGTTTTAGGGGATATTCCATGACTCTGGGACTCGAACAGACCCTGGCCTGATCTTTTTCCATTCCTACTAGCACTTTTCCATGCAATTCCTAGGCATGGTTCCATGGTTATTGTGGGTCAGAGACCTTTATCAAAATCTAATATTGATGCATCTACTGATGCTCTGTGTCTCAGCATGTTTACCAGTATGGAAATCAATTATTATGTGACCACAGTCAGAGAAAGGGTTCAAGGCACTTTTAATTTAATGGAGCAGGAATAACTCATGCAACCCTCTTCCTCTTCAGGCTTCTCCAGGCAGAATCTTAACTCATTTCACTTTAAAAATGATGCTGTAGCACAGAGGAAATAGATGCAATATTTCATAGAATCATATGCAGCCAAAAGTTATCTTTACCTCCACTATTTCTAATACAATTGATAATATAATTTCCTTCCACAACACCAGATGCTTAGTGAGAATTATGTAGCAATTCATATTCTCTTCCACTGAAATAAATCAAATATAGTGGGATTTACCTCACCCTCCTTCAAATTTTTATAATGCGGACATCTACATCTCAGCTTGTCAGACAGGTTTTGTTCCTTGAATAAAAAGGGGCACTTCTAGGGGCACACATTTTATCTCATTGTATAGATACCTAAAAGGGTTAGAAGAACTTTGTTTTGGAAGTAATATATAACTCATTGAATTATACAGTGAATCTGGTTGATGAATCAAGATGAAGATATGTACATAGCTGAAACTGGGAAGGTCTTAGAAACAACCTAATGCTACTTAAAGACATCCTGACAGAATCCTTACCTCAGGTCTCTTATTAGAGTCTTTGCATTTAATTTATCTCATTTTATTTTTGCATTTTTCAAAAATAAATAGGAAACATAGCATACTGTCTTTAGCAGAGGCATGTTAGGATTAAATGTAGCAACTCCCCAGTTACGTGATCAATTTACAAGAACTTCTTTTGATTCAGAATGCTGAATCAGCAAAAGAACAACTAATGGAAAATAAAGTTATATTTATATTGTGCATGTCTTGAATATAAAAGATTCTTCTATGAATCAAGATTTCAATGTACTTAATGTAATTTTTTTTCCCCGTAATTTTATTTCTTGCATCATACATATGTCAATTTGAAAAATATTCTTTTTTTAATTGATAGGGGTTCTTTTAATCCATTCATCTTACAGTGTCTTCTCATACTTGGATGACAAAAATTTTTAAAAAAACTTTCTGGAAAGAAAGGACTAGACAGGTGCTCACGTACACATGTTGATCACTGCTATGGCTACCAAAAAATAAGAAAAAATAAGGCCCATTACTGTTTCCCCATATTCTTACATCATCTTGACCTGATCTGCCTTTCTGCTAGTGCTCATCAGAATCCTCTGCTTTTTAGATAGCATTGCAATTGCAGGGAAAAAGAGAGTTGGCATTTTAAATGAGAGTCAGGCCCTCTCTATCCATGTAATTGTGACGAATTTTTATAGGAATGTTATAGATACTCAACTAGTGATTAGCTCCATTGCTATGCACTCCTGTATCTCTGCGACAGAGAGCGATCATCAAATTCACATTATCTGGGAACTTGGAGGTTAGTAGAAGCTGGCCATGCCAGCTGGAAGAGGCTTAAAACATGTGTTATGCTATTAAGTGGTATTACAATGTACCAATAATGGATTACAAAAAACCTCTTACAGACCTTGTTACTCGAAGTATGGATGTACTGTGCACATTGCACAGCCACGGCAATGCAGTTTGCTGAAAGAAAAATGATGAATTAGTTTAGCATACAATTATGTAGAGGTGAAACTGGATGGAATCAATTTACTCAACAAAAATAAATGCATAAAAAATTATTATAAGAACAGAACTGCTAACACTATAATTTTAGAAGGTGTTTTGGGGGGCTTGTCTCATGTTTTACCTAAAATGTATTTTCACTTCTGGCATTGATATGGGTCTCACAAATCACTGTTGAATTGTGGCTGCATTTAACACAATTTATTTAAGGACACCCCAGTGTGTGATGGGCACTATGAAAGAAGTCATCATCAAAAACCAAAATAAAGTCCTCCAATTTAATGTAGAAAACAGGGATGAAAATTATTGAATCTAGAAATTTTCAGATATTCCATCCCCCTTTTTTTTTAAACTGTTTTTTGTTGTCATTCTGGTTTCATACCACTATGGAAAACTAAATTTCTAAATAGACAAAAAAATTCTCCTCTCAGGTTAGGATCTATCCAAAACTGTTATACTGGTAGAAATAACCCGATTCATTGCAGTGTAGTTAAATAGCTTTATTAATGTCCTATTTATTCATCCGTCTACAGCCCTGATACACCTGTCAATTTAGTTGTCAATTTTCACAGGTAACTAATGGCAATAATGAAATTTTCTTCAGGAAAAGCAAGTATCTGTGCTGTAATCTGTGCCATTCAACATATTCATAAATGAACTAGATGTGAGCAGCAAGTGCAAAAATAATTGCTGATAATATGGAGCCATTCTAGATAATGAGGACATACAACCAGACCGTGCAGAACTGCAGAAGGACCAAGAATAGATTTTATGATATCAAGAAAGTTGTGGCAGCAAGGAAAATTAGTTTTAATGTAGACAAGTATAAAGCGGTTGGGAGAAAAGCAAACATATAACATATGCACCCTGCACTGGCTATTATCTTCAAGGTAAGACCTTGTAGTAAAGGAAAACTGGCACCTGTTCAGTAGTCATCAAAAAATAAAAGCAAATGTGTAAATCCCAGTTTCAAACATATCTTGAATATGACCATGAAGAAAGATGATCGAAGTCACAAAACAATTCTCACTTGAGGTATGAGTGCTAAAACTTCCCTGATTGGAAAGAGACAAGTGAGGAGGATAACAAAGAAATCTACAATTCTAAGTCTGATAAAAAGACAATACAGATAAGCAAACAGTTCATTGTAATATATTAAATAAGGAACATCAATTTAAACTGAGAGCATCTAAGCAGAGAACTGAAGGCTGAATCTTTCCAGAAAACAGAACTCAATGCCAAAGTCTCACTGTAAAATGCTTAAAGCAAATATCTACTCAAGGTTTAACAGCAAGAAATGGAATCCAGATGGAATATCTGGATTCATAACTAATGAAGGCAACAAGGGTTAAAATAACTCAGACCTAGAAGAGTAATTAAGTAAATCATTGTGTTCGTACGTCGTGTTCTCCGTGTGGGTCCTTTCACAACAAGCTGACACAAAGCTGGATTGCAAGTCTAAGACAGTATAGGTGCCCTCATACTTATCTGCATTCAGTTCTTGCAAAAATTCATATTGGAAAAAATATTCTACCAGTATGAAGTCACCACCTCTGAATCACTGAGTGCCTGAAGCATGATTTACAGCACCTTGAGAGAATGCTGTTCAATACTGTTCTTCATCCTCTCCATCCTAGTGATCTTTCCAGTACTTTGTGCTGCTCACCCTCCTAGACAGAATTCTGGTCATTGTGGATCTTTCGTCTGAAAGTTCAATATATATATATTTTTTTAATGTTTGTAAAAAACAAAAGAGATATGAGATAATGGAATAAAAAATGGAAGAATAAATCACATTTTATATAGGTACACAAATTCAAGGGTTTAGAAGATTAACTACTGTTCCTGGAAGAGAGGAAGCTATTGCAGCCAAAAAGAAATTTTATTTCCTCTGTATTTTGAACAGTTTGCATTTTGGATAATCTTATGTAATTTGTAGTTATTGTGATAATCTTGCACTTTCAGACAGTCAATGCAAATCTTCCACAGAAAAATTCTATTTAAAACCAGGAAGGATTATAAAGACTTCTTTATTAGTCTCATTTTGTCTTCCAAAATTGCTGCAGGAGATACAAATTTCAGTTCATTGCAGCCCTGAAATTTTGGGAACCAAAAATGCAGAGAACAGTTATAATTTTAAGATGGGAAAAGTGATGTCATGGGTCACATTCAAAGTATTTATGCTGTGGCAATGACAATTTAAAATTGCACACACACACACACATATATTTATTTATAAAAGAAAGATGGAAATAAGAAATAAAGGAAGTAAATAGAATCTGTCACTAATGACTACATTTTTTATTGAATCATAAAATGACAAGGTTAAAAGGGACCTTAAAGATCATCTAGATCAAATCCCCCTGCTATGGGCAGGGAACTTTCCAGCAGACCAAGTTACTAAGAGGTCTGTCCAGCCTGGTCTGGAACATTTCCAGAAATGGGAGTCCACAAAGTCTCTGGGCAGCAGTGCTTCATGGCTGTCACAGTGAAAAATATTTTTCCTAATATCTAATTTAAGCCTACCCTGCTTTAGGTTGCAGCTGTTTCTCCTTGCCCTGTCACTAATTGCCATTGTAAAAAGTCCCTCTCCATGTTTCTTATAAGTTCCCTTTAGGTACTGGAAGGCTATTATAAGATCTCCCTAAAGCCTTCTCCTTTCCAGACTGATTTTCATTCATGATAAGTATCTGAGAAGTTTCCATTGGCAGATTTTCAAATGTATCTTTCAGAAACATTTATTCTTTAGTGATATCTGACTTCATGTAGTTGTATGTAAAAAAATATTTACGCAAAAATACTATACATGTTCACATTTTAATCAGTAAGACAAGTTCCTTCAGAGAGTGGGTCTGAGACGAGGCACCTGAAGTAAGCGGCAAAATAGTTTTGAATGGGCTCTACTGGCAATGAAGGAAGTTCTTGTAACTACTGTGTGGAAGAGATGCTCAAGGAGTAGACAGATAAAGTACACTTAAAAATCTTTGGGGAAGGCCAGGCAAAAAGTTCTTTTTCCATTAGTGCTACCTTAAAATCATAACCATATGAATCTTTGTGACATTAACTATTAGCTTTCTATTCAATTATGAATGTGCTTCATTTTCCAAACATCAGCCTGAGAATAGTTTCCTTTATTATTTAGTCCTGTCTCTTTCTATTGTAGACAGGACCTCACGAAATTGACAGTTATTGAGACAATAACCTCACAAAATAACTTTCATAAAACCACCATATTTTTTTCTAAAAACTGTAAGTATTCTCTTAAACCCATTGTTTCCTTTGGGTTGCTGCTCCAGAATTTCACTTGTGTCATTATTAAATAATTGTTTTAAGTTTCAGTGTATTTGAGATGGCACATAGTTTGTGCCCAGTATTAAATGTTCATTTTCATTTTCATAATGCTTGTTACCTAGTTCATTTCTAGACAGCAAATATATTAACTCTGTCTCTGCCTGTGTTGTTAAATACATCCATTCCAGGGCATCAACTTTTTACTTGTGAAAGAATAAAAACAGGTATGTCCACAAACTTTAGAGCAAGAGGTTTGATGTTCAGCTGCTGTGACTCTAGAAAACTATGTAGTTTTGCTACATAGGCTGTTTAGGTTTTTTTTTAAATTTAAAATTTATTCAGAGAGTTTGAGACCATAGTACAACCTTAATAAAAAAGGCTACACTATAAAAACCTGATGTATAAAACTGAGTATAAATATTGCTAGTGTTGTGGTGCAAAGCCTTCTGATAGATTTTCTGACAAAAAGTGAGAAAGGTCAAATGGTACCTGATTCTGTGTTGACCATACTGACGTTTATAGTTGTTACAGGAATGAACTATCTCCAGAAAAATGGTGAGGCTTTGCTGGAAAAAATTAGTTGGAGAATTGCAAATCAGAGTCAAGGAGCTAAGCAGTGTGGATGGTCTGGTATCAGCTGCTGGAGTTTTCCCCTAGTCAGTTTTAACTGAGGGAATCACAGAATATTCTCAGCTGGAAGAGAATCATTAGGGACAATCAAAGTCCGACTCCTGGCCCCAGACAGCCCCATAATCACACCACGTGCCTGAGACCATTGTCCAAATGCTTCTTGAAACCTCCCCTGACACAACTTCAGGCAGTTCCCTCAGGTCCTGTCAATGGTCATGAGAATGAAGAGATCAGTGTTCCTCCTCTTCCCTCATGAGGTAGCTGTAGGCTGCAATGAGGTCTCTCCTCAGTCTCCTCCCCTCTTCTCCAGATTGAAGAAGCCAACTGACTTCAACTGCTCTTCATATGGCTTCCCCTCAAGGTTCTTCACCATCTTAGTTGCCCTTGTTTGGATACTCTCTAATAGCTTTATATCACTTTATATTGTGGCACCTAAAACTGCACACTGGGCTGCCCCAGTGCAGAGCAGAATCACAAGATGTCCTGCCCAGCTGGCGATGCTGTGCCCTGCTGCACCCTAGGACATGGTTGGCCCTCCTGGATGCCAGGGCACTGCTGGCTCACATTCAACTTGCTATCAACCAGGACCCCCAGGCCCCTTTTCTCCAGCATGTCATTGCCCAGCATGCATGCACATCCAGGGTTTCCCCATCCCAGGTGCAGAATCCAGCACTTGCCCTTGTTAAACTTCATATGGTTGGTGATTACCCATCTCTCTAACTTTTCGGGGTCTCTTTGCAAGGCCTCCCTGCCCTCAAAGGAGTCCACAGCTCCTCCCAGTTTTGTATTGTCTGTGAACTTTCTCAGTATCCCTTCCAGTCCAGAGTCTAAGACATTTATGAAGATGTTGAAGAGCAGAGGGCAGAGGATGGAGCCCTGAGGAACTCCATCAGTGACAGCCTGATGTCACCCCCTTCACTGTGACCCTTTATACCCAACCAAGCTGAGAGCCAGCACATGATATGTTTATTCAGCTGGTTGCTGGACATTTTGTCCAGAAGGATTCTGTGAGAAACAGCATTGAAAGCTTTACTGAAATTTGAAAAGATTACGTCAACTGACTTCCCTTGATTGGCTAGGTGGATTCCCTTGTCATAAAAGGAAATCAAGAAACAGAACTTCTCCTGAAGGAAGTGTCTTAGAGTGACTAAGACATTTCCTCCTCTGCATTTGTCTCGAACCGGGACAGGAAGCCATGCTGGTTGTGATCTATGATCACAGTGTCCTTCAGGTGTTTTTCAATGGCTCCCAAAATAATTTTCTCCGTAATTTTACCATCACTGAAGTGAGACTGGCAAACCTGTATCCAACATTATCCTTGATGCCTCTTTTGAAAATTGAAGCAACAATTACCTGCCTTCCAGTCAACTGGGACCTCTCCAGATTTCCAAGATTGTTCAAAAATCACTGAGAAATGCCTCATTAGGACATAAGCCAGCTCTGTGTATACTCAGGTGAAACTTATCAGGACTCAGATTTATAGCGATCCATGTCGAGTAGCAGATTCACACAAGCCCAAGGTCAGCTGGGAGTTTATCATTCTCACCAATCATGGTCCTCCAACTCAGGGCACTGAGACCCTCTTAGACTGTCATGTGTGATGAAGATGGAGGTAAAAAATGTTCTAAACATCTCCACCTTGACCCTGTACCTGTTTCTGAGGTGACCATCCTCATTCTATAACAGGCCAATGTCATTTTGGCTAGGTTGCTAAGCCACTTTTTATCATTTTTGAAAAATCATGGCAGTCAGGAAAGAAGTCTGAGTGAATCTTCATTTGCCAAGTATATTGTGATAAGCTAGTTTATTTCTCAAATTAAAATTTCTATTTATTTATTTAATTAATTAATAGTTGAATTCTACATAGTAGCCCATGGTTCTTTCTCAGTTTGGGTAATTACACCTGCACACTGACTTTAACTGAGGTCACACCTCTTGTGCAAAGGTACTGCTATTTCTCCTTAGCTGGAAGTACTTTGGTTACTGATTTGGGGGACCATAGTTGCTGTTTTTACAGCTTTATTCCATTATTGATTTACTATCATCCATATAAACATATATACACCTGGGCTTTTTAAAACTAATTTCTTGTTTCCAGCTGAGAAAATTCCAGCTTGTTTGCAAGGCCCAAGATTGTCCTACAGATTACTGTTCTGAATGTCTATATGAATGGATTTTCACTTTGTTCTCATAAATTCCCCCACGTCCTATTACTTCACTCTCCAAGGCTATTCATTTATTTATGTGTCATATTTCACTGCTCCCTTTTATTCAAAATGACTGCCAACTTTGTGATATCATCTAATTTCATTACCTCACTTTAACCTTTGAGCCAAAGTCAGAATCCAAGATTGAGATACAATGACTGTTCCCAATCCTCAATAAATTCCAAATATGACTTCTCCACAGTCTAATATTTTCTCTTTAATACAGCAAAACCTCTATTGTCATGTGATACTGTATGCTCTATGTAAGTTCACATCCTGTGTATTTGATTCCTCAAGGCTTTAATAATTCTCCCTTAAATATTTGTTCTAAAAACTTATATGATTTAAGGACAAGTAAATTCAGGGTATATATATGTACATATTTCAATTTTTGTTCTCTTTATGCATATCAATATTTATCAAATCACTTTTCAGATTTATTCATGCAGTGTGATGCATTGATTTTCCAGAGTTCTCTAAGGGAGATTATCGTGCTATTCTGTCATAGACACATTTTTATTTTAGATTCATTGTTTTCATTGTGCATACCATCGTTGTATATCACCAGTCCAACAGTTGCAATCCTGCCTGTTTTCCTTGTCAAATATGGCAAAAATATTAAGAAATCTTTATATACATAGTTTTGAGTAGTAGTCAAAGTAGATTTAGTCAACATTTTACTCACAAAGCACACAACTTATTCTTCTGTGTGCCTGTTTTTCAAAAAAAACTTCAATAGATTATTCTGTAAATTTATACCTTCTGCATCACTGTTCAAGCTTTAGCAAACTTTTACGACCAACCTAGAAACTCCAGTTATTTATAATTGAAATCACAACTCAAGTTGTATATCAGTATATGATTGCACCATCTTAATTTATGTTTCCTCACAATGCAGTAACAATTTGTTCCTAAGGGGAAAGAGTTATGGCTCTCAAACATCTTCTCCACACAGAGTAACTGAATGGTGATGCTTTCTCCACCTGAAGTTAGCATTCTGTTACATTTTAACTTCTTGTATCCGAATGAAATTGCATCTTTTGATATAGTCCCAGGTCGCTTACTCAGATGCAAAACCAAAACCCCTCAGGTCTCAATATAAATGCTGAAAACTCAATAATTGAACAAGAATTATGAGGAGATATTTAGTGAAGGATCTATTTTTAACCTCACCATGCAAATAATTAAAATTTCTTCCAAATCATAATTTCAAAATCCTGTATAAGATTTTTGCCTTTATATCTTGGTCAGATTCTAATAAAGAACACAGTTTTCAGCACCATATGCTGATCAAATAAAACCATGGTACTAGAAGCACAACTTTTTTTTGCCTATCACTCCCTTATAAGGATGTTTGTGTTTGATAAAAGATATTTTATTTTCCATGTTCTGTATAGGAAGATAAAGCTCCTTTTTTTTCCAATTTTATTATATACTAGAATTTCATTCCTTAAAAAAAAAAATGTTCTGCACTCTATTATATAAGACCTAATAATAATATGTGCATATTAATGTAAAAGTGACAGTGATAATGCAGATGGTGAATGTCATGAGAAAATATTAAAACTAGTAAAATATACTAAACCAAACTAAGCAAAATGTTCATAAGCATAGCGAATTCAGTGATTAATAGTTAGCAGGATTCTAGCTTTCTATGTCACCACTTGGATTTTATGTGGTGTTACTAAGCAACAAAGGTTACTCTTCAGCAATGCTTAGATGCAGTATTTGCAGCTTTAATCAAATCAGCTGCTAAGTGAACAGTATTTTTGTGTAATATGTTTGTCAGTGATAGATAAGCAGTAGAATCAAATCAAATGTATGCTAATTTATCTTATATAGTGTAATTATAAAAACTCTCCTTTTAGTCGGTTAATGGGCTTTTCTAATATACATGTCTGTATATATAATTTATCTTATTGCAAACATTCTTGGTAACAGGTATAATTCAGGCAACATTTTAGTTTTTCTTCCAAGCTCAAAATAGTATTTACTCAAATGTACTAAAAATGGCTATTAAATCTGTTATATTGATATCAAGATAAAAATAGCCCACATAAAAATATTGGAGTCAGAACTATTTTTTATTGCTGTTACGTAATGATTATTTTAAAAAACAGAATCCCATAAGACATTGTACATCCCTTTTTAATTTTGTCTTCTACTTCTCCCTGCAGTACTAACAGAGAATAACAAAGTAACATGACAGGTTGTTGAAAGATCCGTCAGTTCTGCTGCTTTTGATATTCCGGTTGTTTTAAAAGTGAAAAGAGCTTCCCAAAGTAAGCTTCTTTATTCCAGGCAGCATAGACTATAAAACAACAGTTTATATCAGCTACTTGCTAATAGAGCAAAGTTTGCTTCAGATAAAGCATGATGCCTTTAAAGTTGAAAGGTCGTAGAGGTGAACATCATCTATTGATCTGTATGTCACCATATGGATGGTTTTGCTCTCATATTCTAATGATGCCGCAGAGATAATTGTGGAATTCGCTTTAAAAAAACCCTCCCTGTATATAGAGTTTATAGCAGTATCAATTTAAATTCTAGTCTATGATAGATTCTATGAAATGCTTAATAGCTGAAAAAGAACAAGACATCAGGAACAAAGAAGTTCTATGTGCCATGCTGATATGTATAAAATATTAAAGATTGTAAATTGGAAGTCAAGTTTTTTCATAGATAGTATAGGAAGGATAGTAATTGTATCACTGCTATTTTTGTTAGGCTAAATTTTTAGAGAATTTCTCATTAAAAAATTCCTTCTAGTCTTTTCCTTCCTGATGTAATTTAAACAATCTAAATTGTTTTAGGGAAAGAGGGGAAAAGGGAAGGAATGCAGACGAATACACTATTGTATTTGCATACAGATTTCATTTGAAATACATGTCCATCCATGGAGCTCAAAATCCAATCCTTTAAAATACTGTCCCATGAGAATCCTGATGTAGCCCTTCAAGCACTGTAGACAGTAAGATTATACTTGAACATGTTGGTGAATGTAATCTATTTTCTACTTAAAGGATATGTTGCTGGTTTGTATTTTTATGGCAGTACTTAGGGATGTCATTTGTGTTCTTACTGCTCCTGAGGCTGTGTGATGCAATTTATTGCAGAAGAGAGACTATTTCAGAAATATGGCAAACCAACAAGCTAAAATAAAAAAAAAAAAGTGAGGAGGGAAATACTAAGATCCACAAATTGTTAGATTACAAAGGCACTCTAAATTAGGAGTCAAGAAACTGTGTAACTGCCTAAACCTTTAGGGGTAAGGTAGCTTATGTGGAGTTATGGCAGAGTGTGAGCTTGATGGTTTATTTTGTTGCACAGGCCTATCTCACTTTAATGAGAGGCAGAGCCTCTAATCACATAAAAACTACAAATAGTTTAATGCAATTTTCTAAGTGCAGTGGAAATAAGGTTGGTATGATTTTATTGAAATAAAAAAGTTTTCAAGATCATATTCTGAAATTTGGACCCCTTCACATAACTTCTATATGCACTACCTGTTAATGTACGCAGGAAATTAGTGACAAAGGATATAATCTCAATCCCAGTGGATCTGATGACAGTTTTGTTGTTATGAGCATTCTCAGTCTCCAGAAAATATCTTGGGCTTCAAATATTGCATTAACATCACCATTTGGATGCTTACATTTTTGCAGCCCTGGAAACATTTGTCAAGCTGTGGTCAAGTAAAACAAAGAAATCCTAATAATTTTTTTCCTTCAGCGAGTAATAAATCATATTTTAAAAAAATATTTCGCTAGTATTATATCTCCCTCTACTGGTAAAATATTATTTTCCTTATGATTAATTTTGAAAGCAGACCAAAATTAAAAAGAATGCAAAATGGTAGCTCCTTTCAAAAATATGATCCCATGATGAATATTTTAAAGATAAAAAAAATAATTAGGTCTAAGTATTGTTTCAAAATTCAGTAAAGAAGGAAGTTCAGAAAAGGGTTACTGATTTGTTCAAGGGAGACTGATCTATGGGGGAAATAGAATGATATTTTCAGTGCAGGGGTCAACTGGAGTTCGCACAGTAATTTCTTATAAAAACAGAACAGAAAATATGTAAATATGTTAGTAGCCTAAAAAGGTTAATAGTCTATTACAATAAAGGAAAATACCAGGAAGCACAGGTTATCCCCTGGTTCCCCCTAACAAAGTGAAACAATTAAAGCTTGTGAAATAATATTAGATGTAACAATTATTAAAAATAAATTATGGCTGTGAAAACAGAAAACATTCACCCCTCTGTCAAAATGATTAGGAAACCTCTAAATCAGTGCAATATGGATAATAAGTATAGTAAATGTGTATTCAGTGAAAACACATTTAACATTCTGAAACAGATTTAAATGAAACAGATCAAGAATACCTTGTCCATTATTGACTAGTAACATTGGGCTCAGGAAGGAGTTCTCATTTTCCCTAGGTTTTTACTACAGTTCCCCAAATACACACAAGAGGACTGTAGTGCAGGCCTCTTCTGCTTCTTTAGAACAGAGATGAACCCATTTTCTGTATAAATTTTCCAGCTAAATCACTGAAAACTAAGTACCTGAAATCCTGACTGAGGTTTTCTTAGGATTTGCAGCATAAAGACTGCTATAGGTGACACATTTTGCCCTTGTTTTAAAGTACAGCTAGAGGAGTTGGTTGGGTCACAATCTAGCATAAATATAATATCTTCAGGATGACAGAACTCCCTCTGAAGCCAGTAAGTTTCATTTCTTCAACACAAATAAATATTTCTCCCTCCCAGGAGAGCGCTCTAAAAAGCAGAAACCATGCAGATGGATGATCCAAGTTACATTTTAGGTGAATGTATGATTTTGCAGTTTCGAGTTAAGTATTTTGGTCATCACAGTGCATGAACTAAACATTTTGTGACAGAATGCTCTCATTCTTCAGAGTCTCTCTGTTTCATGGTAGTGAAGATATGATGCAGATGATGACATTGATGAGAAATACATTTTCACTATATGTTTTTCCAGAAAGTTATCAAAATTTAAAAAAAAACCCTTTAATAATTATCCCAAGACAGTGAAATTATTCTAAAAAAATATTTTAAAATCCCCAGAAAGTCCAAGTAAGCAAGAGAGAGAAAGACTGAGACTAAAAGAAAGGAGGGAAGTGGGGTGGAAGGGAGAGAAAGAGAGGGACAGAAGCAATAGGCCCAAACACAAACACAGAATGTTCCAAATGAACATCAGGAAACACCTTTTTTTTCAGTAAGGTTGACCAAGAACTGGCACAGGTTGTTTAGGAGGTTTTAGACTCACCATGCTTGGAGATCTTTGAAAAGCTGTCTTCACAGGGTCCTGAGCAAATGCCCCTAGGTGACCCTGCTTTGAGCTTGTGATTGATCAAGAAGATTCTGGAGGTCTCTCACAACCTCAGCTATTCTGTGTTCCTTTGAAAAGAAAAGGAAGAGGAAGGAAGGAATATTGTTTTCACATTTAAAAAAAAAAAAGAGAAACATAAAAAGCTGTTCTGACCCACCTTTGTATGAATATAACATAGTATTTAACCATGTGAGCAGATGAATGTCCTTTTTATACTATCAGCGTTGAGATAAATTGATTCATTGCTCATGTGTACACTGTCAGCGTCTATTGTTATCTTTTATTTTCTTGCTTGTCACTTAGATTAATAACATTAGTGGTGCTATATGCTCGCAGCTTTTTTTCCCACGTCAGTCACAGAGGAATTTGCTCTGCACAGGTAATTTCTCTTCTGTGGATTTCTTTGTAGTATTTCTTTCAGTAGTTTAAATTGGCAGTAAGAACACATTGTATTTCCTTCTGACTACTTGCATGAGTTCAGTACTTCTAAAAGCATGATGATGCAGTCACTGAATACATGTAATTGCTTTCATTTTCACTGTTTTTCAGTTTGTATCCTTTTTTCACTCAAACTTGAAAGAATGTAGTTGGCAGCTAATTGAAAACCCCAGAAAAAGAAAGAATACTTTTGTATGCACAGCACTGAATGAATCTTTCTTTTACTTCAATATTAAATTGCAATTAACCAAACATAATTTGAGAAAAAAAACACCTATTGCTACTGCAAATAAAGCCTACATATTATAAATTATGATATCCTACTAAAAGTAGACCCAGAAGAGATGATAACTGACTTTGATGCAATAGGAATCAGGTTGGAGACACTGATAGTAGACTAGTGCTCCAGTTATTAATATTTTAATTAATTACACTGAAATCCATAACTTCCTAACAAAATGTCAGATTATTTAAATCTTTGAGATATTGTTAAAACAGAAGAGGACTGGAATCCTATGGAGGATGAACTGTATGAAGAGTGATATAAGGCAAATGGGAAAAATACCATAATAGAAAGTGCAAGATCATGAATTTAGGGACTGAGAAACAGAATTTCTCCTATCAGCTAAGAGCTCAGCAGCTGCAGATATCATTGAAGCAGAAACCTGCATGTGTGACCTTATTCATAAAGGGGAAGACTAACGTGACCTGTGATAACAAGTTGCTTCCATTTGAGAGAGAAAACTATTAAAGCCTTATACAAAGGACCACTGAGCATGTCTCAGTGATACTCTGTGAAGAACTGTTTAATTCTTGTGGCACAAGTTTAAAGAAAATAATAACTAGAAAATATCAGGCAGTGATGCAGAGGGAAATATCTGTAATGTAATGAAAATAATAACACATTTTAGGTTTGTTTATAATTTTTTAACCCAGTGAGACTAGACAGTTAAATTACTAGTCAGATTAAAAGTGTACAGGTAGAAGTTGCTGAGCTATCCAGATCAGTACCTGGATCTGTGGTTGGTGTCATCACCAGGGCTTACAATTGCTGAACATTTTTTGATGCATGCAGCCTAGCTGGGAGAGATGGGATCCACATATCTAGAAAAGGCAGGTGCATCTTCACTAGTAAATTGGTCTACATAAAACTTTGCCTTTGCAAAAGTTTAAAGAACAATTTACTAACTCAAGCCACCTCATATACCAATGCAGTTTTTCTGGACTACAAACAGGAGGAAATGGAACTCTATGCCTTGTCTGAATGTTGTGATGTTATAGGAACCAGAGAAATCTGTTGGGAAAACTCACATTACTGGAAGACCATAAGAGATGGCTACAGTGTTTCAGAAGGATAGGAAAAGAAGAAGAGAAGGTGCATTTTATGTAAAAGAGAAAACTGAGTGTATGAGGTTGAGCTATGGAGACCACAGAAGTTCTGTTGAAATCCTGTCACGATTAGAGAGATCATCAAGAAGGTGGAATCTTATGACCTTCCAGTGTGGATGATGAGGCCAATAAAATCTTAATTTGGCCACTTGAGGAAGTTTTGTGTCAATAGAACATGGTCCTCATTGATGGAGACCTTCTATTACTTTTACTTGTTGGGAAAACAACACGATGTTGCATAACTTGGCCATCAGGTTTCTGCAAGTCATCGAGGACTGCTTCCTGCTGCAGATGCAGGATATACCAGCAAGGAACAGCACATTGCTAGGTTCACTATTCACAAACTGAGATAACTTACTTAACCACAAAATTAACATTGGTAGTCATGGATACATCTATCATAACCTTGTGCAGTTTAAGATCTTGCTGAGCACACTCAATGTCGGGAGTAGGACAAAGGCCCTGAATTTTGGAAGGGCCAAATTCAATGTACTCAGAGCCCAGTCACAAGAAATTCCTAAGGAAACAACCATGTAGGTCAAGTAAGTTTGTGAGTGCTGGGAGTTTTTCAAAAACAACATACTGAATGGCTGAGGAGGGGCAAGAACAGTCCATCTCTCAAAAAGGGAAAAGGAGAAAGCAGAAGAAAATACTACCTGGGCTTAACTATGAGCTTTTGGATGTGCTTAAAAGCAAAAAAGAAGCATGCTAGCTATGGAAAGGAAACTAAATAGGCAATAAGGACTAAAAAGAACTTTGATAGAACATGTAGAGGTGCAGTCAGGAAGGGTAAGTTTTTATAGAACTGAAACTGGAGAAGAGAAATGCCTAGAAGAAAGGTTTCTCAAGACACATGAACAATTAGCAGAAGCACTGGGAAGAAGTAGGCCCCACTACCCAGGGCAGGGAAACTATTTATTAATGCTGATGGGTCAGAAGATCTCTGTATCTTATTTGCCTCTGTCTTTACTGGCACAGGGTCACCTTGCTATGACAACGTGTGTTGACCCACCAGTAGTGGAGGAAAGGCTGATCTTCAGGTCTTGCAAGGTCTCAGCCCACATTCATCTATGGGCCTGGATGTAATCCACTCCAAGGCATTAAGACAGATATCTGACAATGATGCAAAGCCGCTATTTATAATATCTGAAAAGCAGTGAAGAGCAGGGTATGTCCCTTATGACTGGGAGAGGTAAAATGTCACACTCAGCTTCAAGCAGGGCCCAGAAGTGGACCCAGGAAACTACTGGACCACTAGTCTTACTCCAGTCCCTGGTAAAGTAATGGCATGACTAATTAGCACAAACCAAATGAAGAAGATGGCTGGGAAAAGTCAGCACAGATTTATAAAAAGGCAAATCATGGCAGAGTATTTGGATCCCTATCTACAACAAAATGACATTTTCTGTCGAGAGGGAGATGGTTTACCTTTCTTCAGCAAAGCTTTTTATACCATTACCCACAGTCTTCTCCTGAACAAAATGGCAATATGCAGGCTGGATGGGTGGTCTGTCGGATGGGTAGGAAGTTAGGTAATAGGTAGCACTCAGAGGGTGGTTTTTACTCAGACTGGCAGCCTGTCACAAATGTAGCCCCAGAGAAATTGATACTGGGCCTCATGGTGTTCAAAATGGTTGGGACGATATAATTAAAAGTATCCTCAGCAGCTTTTCTGGCAACACAAAACTGAGTGATGATGTGGACAAGTTTGAAGAGAGAGCCATGGTTGCAGAGAGACCTGGACAGGCTGGAAAAGTGGACTAGCAAGAATTGTATGCAGTTTAATGAAGACAAATTCCTGCACTTGAAGGCTAGGTTCTAGTAGCTGGGAAGCAGTTACATGAAAAGAACCTGGGAGTCCCAGAGGACAACAAACTTGATCCAGTTGGACAGGATAGTAGATATTCTCATCTAACCTCCCTTTCCCATGGAAGTTTGGATTAGGTGTTGTTTTGCAGAGCCTTCCAACCTGTTCTATGACTCATTATCTGAAAGGTAGGTCCACAGTAACATAGATGAGAAATAACTTCTGAGAGATTTAGAATTTGGGATTTAGGTAACAAATTGATCTAAATGATGTCCCTGAAAAACTCCAGAAGACACTGCATAAACACAACTACTTTTCAAATGAATAGAGATCAGTGAAATAAATATGAAATAATACATTGCACATGTACATTTGTTGTGGGGAATTAGTTTTTCAGAAATGTTTACAGTAGGAATACATTAGTCTGATTGAATTTCTCTAGGATGTCTTTGTAGTCAATGAGAAACAGCAAAAAAACAAAGAAACAAACAAAAAACATCAAAAGGATAGAATTCATCTGCATATAATAAATTTCTATTTTAAGACAAGATTCTAGAAATGACTATTTCTCTTCCATGACAATGAAGATCACTTGAAGTGGTAAGCTTAGATAACACGCCTACATTGTAGAAAATTAGTTTTGGCAAAGTGAATCATCATTTTGTCTTTGCCTGGATGTGACACACACATATCTTTCTCAAAAGGACTCAGTGCAGTGAGAGAAATAGTGGCCTTTCAGATTTCAATTTGACATAAACAGAGTAACTAATGTGTAGGTTTTTTCCCTGATCTCAGTCCTTTCCAAAAGATTTATCATCACGTTGTTTGATTTGGAAAGTTGTATAAAAATATTTGAATTTTGTCTGGCTATGTTTGGTTAAGTAGAGTTTCCAAGAAAATATTTCATTTCATGGCATATCTATCCCAAAGAAGTGTTGCCCTTGCATTGTCCTACCAGGCCATTCCAGGCAAGTGTTAAGCTGATAACAGAAAGCTCTAGAGTATCTGAGAGATAATACAATGTTTCTGCAGAATCTGCATATCCTAATTTTAGAGATAGTAGTGCAGGCAGACAGGAGAGAAAAAGTATTTTTAAGTGGCTAGCAGGAATCAAAAAAGACCTTGTGGACGTGACAGAAGAATTGGGAATGGTTGAGCCCAAAGTGCATTGAGAAAATATTTCAAAAATACCTCTGCAGTCTGGAAACCTGCTACATGCATGTAAAATAACTTAAACTAAAAAAGCTGGTGTGTATCTGTAGTGAGAATTAATAAAAATAAAATAAGAGTAATAAATATTTAGTTACATTATCTGCCAAATTCTATTGCCTACTACAAGGCTCGAATACCTTGCAAGTTAGGCATTATCTTGTTTACACTGAAGTCAGTGAGGAAATTGCCACACAAACAAGTAGGACTTTTGCCATTGATGATAATTTCTTCAATTTGAAAGGAGAAACCACTATGGCATCTTTAAGCTATAAATTTGGTATAGACTAAATTGAACTTCATGAAAATACATTGCAAAAGAAATTTGGTTACGTGGTCAGTGTGGTCAGCTATCAGTAAAAACAGTTATCAAAAACATTAACAAATCTGGCTAACTAACTTAAAATTAGAATGTAACTTTCAATGCAATATCTCATTCTCCACAGAGGAAAAGAATGTACAGTTTTGGTGGTTTTCAGCAGGAGTTCCATGGTAAAAATAAATTCTGCTATATGAAGCTATCAATATCTGATACTGATAGACATTTTTTTCTCCTTATGAAAGGACTGTGTAAGCTGAAATAGTCTTAAATAGTAATAAATATAGTAAATAATTAATGTAAATATCCTCCTTTGTCAGTTTCTAGACTTTTTTTTTCTTCCACAGATATAAATTATTTCACATTTTGAAGCCATATTTTGATTTAAATAAAGCAGTGAAAGAAAACAACAAAACAAAAGTATGGACATCCATATTCTCTAGAGATATATACTTGTGTGTTTGTACGTGCTCACATACACATATTTATATAGATGTATTTGCATACATTATATGTATCCACATATATATATAAACATTTACTCACAGTTAGAAATCTTTATTAGCATGTTGCTGATTCTCAGACTTTCACACTATTTCAAGTTCTATCAGAATCCTAGAAATATTCATATATTAATGCTTATAACTGAGCGACGTTTAATGGAGATTGTGTCATGTGAAAAATGCTTATTTCTTAACTTTCACTTGTTCAGAAAGGATCACAGTGGACCACCATTAACATAGTTGGATTCAAGATCAGAGGTGTTGCCAAGCACTGCTCTTCACAGTAAGGCATTTATTGAAACCAGTATTGCAACACATCTATCTAAAACGTGTCTTATCTGAAAAAAGAACTATAATATTAACCCTTTCAAGGTTCCTAACTGCTTCCTTACAGCTATGTTGAAACTAATTGAAATGAATCAATGGTCAAGGCAATATTTCAATTAAATATGTGGAGTTCTGATAGGTATATTTTTTGGGGGTGTGCTCATCCATGCTGGAATGTGTGTGAAAAAACATGCAAAACTAGACTGAGATTAGCACTGCACTATTAATTCAAATCAGGCCTAGATATAAGCAGAATATATGCAGAAATAAATTTGCTTAATACTATGTTCAGCATTACATTGGTTTCTGTCAAATCACAGAAATTATAGAAAACTGAACAACTAGGAGGCCTGTCAAAAAAAAGTATAAACTAAATTATTCCAGTCAGTAACAGCTAATCTATTACAGTTCTGCAAATACTTCTGTGAGGGAGACAGCACTCTAAATTAACCTAATTTATCTAGCTTTTTCCAATGTATTTACAAAGAGCTATTAAATAGAATGTGATGAAAAAAACATAAAAGATATAAACCAAGGATTATGAAAGGATGCTAATGAATGTGAAAGGATATAAATGAAAAAAATCCACCAAATCATCAAGCAAATGAAGCCCAATCTAAAGCCAAGCAAAAAAACAAAAACAACCACAAAACAAAAACAAAAACGAAAACCAAACCAAACCACAAAAAAACCCCAAAAAAAATCCAACAAAGAAGCCAAACAAATTCCCTAAAACTATCACTTCATTTTCCTTGCACTGAAATCCCAAAACATAGGAGTGCTACAAGGTTCCCTAACTGCACTGATTCTTTGTCTTAAATTTTTATGGTATGTAGTAAAGAAGCTGGACAAATAAATGCCATAAGATGAAGGTGACAAAATTTCATATTTTTTTAAATCCAGGAGTTAAGAGGTGCTAGAGGGGTATTTTGAACTAAATGATAAATAGGGTTTGATCAGTCATCCTTATTCAAAGAAATAATCTATTCTCACTTGAATAGTTGCAACAGCTTTAAAGGACTTCAAAAGAGAAGTTTATTTTTATAATTTATTTAGATCAACTTGAAGATTTGCGATTGCTTTCAAAAATTATAATTTTCTACCAATAATAGTGGTGCATGTTTGAACTAGCTATTTTCAGAATTACAGTTTCTTAAAATAAAACTTCACCAGCTCAAGCTGAATGAGAACTATACTGAAAAATATAGTTACAATAAAAGTCAATAAACATGTGTAACCAAATTGTTATAGAATATATTAAAATCAATAAAAGAGAAAGACAGTATGAGGTGTATTATTTTCCTGGACCCATTATTATGATAATCTCCTTTTCAGTGAAACAGTTCTGAAAATAAGTTCAAGACAGAGACCTATCAGACTCGTTAACTAATATCACTCTTGCACTGACTGCCAAACCCAGTAATGAAACACTCAGAAAACCACCACAGATTTCATAATTGCTGCAAAAATGAGCCTCAAAGGGTATGGAACTAATGCTAAAACATTCAATATGAAAATTAAAAAAATACACAATTAGATGTTCTTATTTTGCACTCACCAGAAATATGCAATAACATTTAAATTTTTTATTACTATACTCTGATATCAGATTGCAATTCTATAGTATTATATTATTATATATAAATTATAATTCAATGCCATAACACTATTATCGTAATAAAAAAGCTCATAGGCCTGTCACTTAAGACAAAAAAAAAAGTACTTATGCACTTAAAAAACTAGGCAAGCTCCACTCCATAAAGTAAACATTAATTTCTTTTATTACACACCTTAACTCTATGTGCAGAGTATAGGCAAAGTTGAGGCCTTCAGAATGGCATTACACCAAGGCTAAAAGAAGATCTAGCAAAAGTAAACCAGCAAGAAAATATTGAGATTAGGAGAAAATATTTATCTTAGCTTTACTTAAATTTGCAATAAATAATTGTGAACACTCTATGATGAAGTAATTTGTGTAGAACAGTTTCGCTCCATCAATGTGTGTTCAGTCTAGCCAATCAAGTTGCTCAAGGGATTGGATGAGACTTAAAATCCTCATCAGGCTTAATAATCTGTTAATAATCTAATTTCTCAATGCTTCCAAAGGAAATGTTACTTTAGACATGTGGACATAAAAAATTTAAGACTCTTTGAAGTCACATAATTTTTTGTCTTGAAATTTAGGTGATGATGATTTATTTATATAAAAAAATGCATATTTATATATTAAAATAAATAATATAAACATTAACTCACTGCTTCATTGTTTCCTACTTTTACCAGAAAGAACAAAGCAATCAATTCATACGATGCAGTGAGGACAGTATTAGACACATTTAATATATAAGAAAGAAAGGCAAATAATACATTTTATAAATTTGAGCTTACGTGAAAAAATATTGCCATGAATCGCAAACTTTGTGTAATTCCACTGTTATTAATTGGTACATTAAAAAGTATTTTAAGTAGTGGTGTTGATGTTTTGGTGATTGCACAGAAATACATTCTTTAAGCTATAGGAAAGAAGATGATTTTTTCTGCTGAAAATTAAATCAATGTCATAAAATCCTCATGGTGTCAAGGAATATGTTGACTTGTAATGAGCAATCACCAAACGCCTTCCATTGTTTTTGATTCCCTCTTAAATTATTAAATCTGCATAATTATTTGCTAGTTAGTGCTGTCTGGTTATTTACCAGGGGGTTAGTTGGAATCAGTATAGATTCAGATCCAACGGAACAACATAGTTATTAAATTTAGCTCAGCTGGAGAAGGACTGCTCAGTGCTAGGGAGAGAAACTGTTCACTGACTTTACTTCAAGATAATGCATTTAACATAAATAGAATGTCTGTATAGCAGTGTAACTACGAACATCCACCAGATACTAGAAAAATGTGCCCATGAGTAATTTATTATAATTTAGGGGGTTTCCAATATTTTAAGAAAGATGAAGGTGTAAATGAAGTTAAAGTTTGCAAATTCTTGCTCAGAATATTCTGCACCTCATTCTGAATTATTACAGAGATTTTTATTCATTATAATTGCAGAATGCCTCAAGATTAAATTCTGAATTTCCCCCTATGACATGCGCATTTTATAGCATTAGGAGTTTGAGATTTAATGGTCTTGGGAAGCTTAAATATTATTAAACTTTTATTAGCTAAGGATTTTCTCAGTGTAATTGAGTAACTGAAAACACTTGAATTTTTGCTGAATTAATAGAGATTAAAACCATGCAATAAATTGAAAAATAAATCTTGGATTTCACTTTAAAATATTTTCATTTGAAATAAGCAAAACTATTATTGACAGTTCACATTTACTTGTCCAACAGTATATTCTTCCCATCTTCAGCTCAGTTTTTTCTGCACAGATATTTATAGGAGATATTAGACTTCGCCCAGAGAGTTTTTATTCTTTATGTTATGGTTTTGTTTCCAGTCTCCATGAACCAGCACTTTTTTGATAAGGAACAGACCTCTAAATCATCATACAAATTGATATGCAAGTAGCATCCTAATGCCACTAAGTTTTTCAACTATTTTCCTACCTGTTTTGATGAAAATATTAAAGTGGGTTGTCTCAGAAAGTTAGAGAAGATCTATTTTTAAGACTTTCTTTTTCCCAGGAAAGTGTTGTGGTTTAACCCCAGTCAGTAACTAAGCACCAAACAGTTACTTGCTCACTTTCCTCTGGTGAGATGGAAGAGAGAATGGGAAGGGTGGAAGTCAGAAAAATCATGGGTTAAGATAAACAAAGAGTAATAGGTAAATTCAAAAGTCACATGTAGAAGCAAAGCAGAACATGGAGTTCATTCCCCACTTCCCATGGGCAGGAAGGTGTTCAGCCATCTCCAGCCATCTCCATCTCTCTCACCATCACATCAAAGGTCCCCTCTTCCTTCTTCTTTATAGGCTTTATAAGCTGAGCATGATACAATATGTTATGGAATATTCCTTTGGTCACTTGGGGTTAGCTGTCCTCTCCATGTCCTTTCCCAATTCCTTGTGGACTCCCAGATTATTTACTAGTGGAGCTTACATGTATCATTCTATTGCACAAATTTTGCAGCCTGTGAAAAGGCTGAATTATTTGCTGTTGTAAATAGGTCTAATATAATTTCCTTTTAAAACAAAGACTACACCTTCATAATCGTGTATCTGCCATTCAGCACAGTGTGTTACTTACCAATAACATACGTGAAAGATAATTTCAGACTCTGGAAATAAGTATGTTTCTTTTCAGTTGGTACATGCATAAGAATGCAAGCATACACAATTAACAATGAAACACTCTATACAGTCTCTAAATCATGGACAGTTCCAATTTTCTTTATATTCGTTTGCCAGATCCACCAAGAGGATACACACTAATAATTTGTAGCATGTGTGAGTATCACAGTTTAGAAAGTGTAAAAAATAGTTTTCTGTGATGAGATTCCTGAAAAGTAAGGAAAGAAAGAAATTCTTAATTTGAAAGATTTATATTTAATTTGTTCCACTCTTTATAATAATTTCTGTTTGTTTGTGGCAATTTTTATTCTGAGTATCAGAAGTTTTGAAGTAGGTTTTTGCTCTGGACTGCAAAAAACCCCCACTGAAACCTTTGAAAAATAGACTTGTACTGAAGCCACTAAGTTGAAATGGGCAGATTTCAGATTCTTCCCATTTTCCACTTTACTTTATAATTCACTCATCAGAGTGTCCATGCTGGATCTCAGAAAGCTTCATACTGAAAATAACTTCAAAATCAACATGTATGTACTTGTTCTAGCTTTGCCAGAGCAGAAATGCTTCAGCAGGAAAAAGCTTAGAAAAAAAATGGTTTGATCCACTCTCGTTCCTCCATATCACAGTAATTAACTTCAAATGACATGGCTATAAAACATTTATAGACTTTAAAATTGTGACTATTGGCCCATCATAGAAAAAGTAATTGTTACTGTAAGTCACAAAGCTGACTAAGGATGCAGTGGTCTGCCACAGAGTGTTTTTCTGGGCTTAATAAAAGGACATCTGAGATGCATTAAACACTCCAAAAACAGAATATCAGCCTGAGAATGCCTGTTTTCCTTCCAAGGAACTCCCAGAATAATGTCCCTGTTTTAATAAGGACAAGTTACAGATGTAGCTGTTGAAATTGCCTCAGAACAGTGTTACCATCAGGAGTTGCAAATAGAACATTGAAGTTCTGCTTTTCTCAAAGTTACAGAATTTTTTGTCAACTGGGAAGAGAAAAAAGAAAAAAAAAGGTGTCAGGCATATAGACATTATCGAAGAGATACTGATAAAAAGATGTTGAAAAAAACTGAATATATGTGCAAGTATGTATGTATGTATATCATTATTTTTTGAGTGAACTATTCATAGACCTTAGGACATTAATGTATTTGTGACTATTCAGTCAGTCTAAACTAGCAAGATGCATGACTACGCTAGTAGTTAAACATTAAACTGTGCTATCAAGAGGCCACGACTTAAAGGCCACTGAAAAAAATCCAAAAAACTAACCCAATGCAAACCTAAACTAAGACCAAGAAAAAACCACAAAACCACAGCCAACCTGAAAACAATGTCACCTCCCCTTGGAAAAACTTGCTATTTTAGTAGGAAGGATTACATCCTTCTTATATCTGAGCTCCTGGCAAATTAGTGTCTGGTTGACAGGTATATACTATGAATTCATCATGAGTTTCAGAGTTTCAAAATGTCTGCAAATTGGACTATAAGACTGACTGTAAACCATACTGGAAACAGACCTCAATACAAATCAGTCTGCTCAATACTTATGAAACAAGGTGCTTGGTTTATCACTAGCAGATTTATTTGATAAGAAACTTGGAAAACAGAGCAAAAATAATAACTTAACTGTCAAACACCAACCAATTTATATCCATAGTTTAATGAATCTTCTTTTAATCAATGATCACATTGCTACGGTACTGATTTGTGTATACCCACACACATATATATATTTGTCCTCTTTTTTATTAATGTATGGTATTTAGCAATAACACAAACACTGCAATAGGTTTTAAGAAAAGAGGACAGGTCAAAATTATGGTTGAAAACAACTAGCTGAACAGAAAAGAAATTAAATCTATTGTAATGCATAAATGTTCCTCTGCTTTTCTCCTTCTGCTTTTATCAATTGCCTCTGCAAGCTGTTCCAGCAGTGCAACTGCTGGCAAGTTGTTTGTCATATTACCTAACCTAGAAATTAAGGCACTTTATAATACCAGAAAAACCCCAACAGGAGCCACCTTATAAATATTTTGTAAAGCCCGAGCAATTTTTATTACCATAAATGCCACAGTGGAGTCACTAAGAAACCCTGGTGATGAGCACAGGATAAAAGAAAAACTGTTTTTACAGCTTGCTTGTAGGAATTGGAACACAACTGAATTGTAAGTTCCCTTGGGTTATGAATAAATCTCTTTAGCAATTTTAGTGAAGATCATTGGTATTTCCTTGCAACATGTTTTTTTAATGAAAAAGAGAATACAGGCAAAATAATAATAATAAAATAATAATTCTAATTATAATTTTAAAAATAATTTTTTGCATAAATGAAAGACTGTAAGACTCAAATGCAAACTTCACAAGGAAATATAAGAACCAAGAAAATAATGGACCGAATTGCTTGCAAATGTCTAAAAGTAATATTTAGCTAATTAAGTATTCCCAAAGTTACATTTCGAAGTTTCAGCATTTGAAAATATTACCTCATTTTAAAAAACTTTTGAAATATCAGAATTTTTCTGACTTGAAAAGGGAATTCAGTTTTTAATGCACTCTGATAGCACCATATGTATCTATTAATAAGGTATGCACCGCCTTCAGAATATAAAGTATGATCTGATTTACTGAAGCTTTTGTCTATCATGAAGGTAGTTGAGTAGTATCACTGTATTTTTCCGTCCACAACAGCACTACAATTCATTTATAGTTAAATGCTTCTAATGTGTATATTTGTCAAAAAAGTACTTGCTTTACGTCATCATTAGTTTACAAATTACTGTCAAATAAAATGTATGTAAAATTAGGATTCTACATTATGAAGACAAAAGTTTGTCTCTTTTCATTAAATATCTCTTTCAGAAATATATTGTCATCTAATCTGTTTGTTCACAATTTACACGAAGATCGAGTGTATTGTGTTTGAAAGAACTGCTTAGGAGAATGTTTGCCATATTCAATCTGTGACAAAGTGAATTTTCTGGAAATGTTTACAAGGATAGTATATTCTCTTCCTTCAAGCAGTTGTATCTGCTCAGTAGGAGAAAAATCATGCAATGTCAGGACTGAGATGGAGCAAGCAGGAAACTGGTAGTGTGCACAGAGTTTTTGAGGTTCCTACAGAATGACAGCTCTACTTTTGTTATGCTCTGAAGTCAAGCCTGAATAGTGACAGTGAGGCTGTGCTGAAATCCAGGAAAACACTGAGCTTGCTGAAAAAGAAGCTAGACTAGACTGAGGACAGTATCAATTACTGGAAAGGAAAGACTTTTTTTTTATATCTTTCAGTCTAAGCTGTATCACACAGCTCTGAGATTTCCTTACATATGAGTGTAAGGCATTTCACAATGAAATGCATTACAAATACTTATACTGCTCAGGTTCATCTTCAAACTTCCAGGGAGACATGGGAGGGCAGATGCTTTTACTTCTCCGAGCAGCTTTTAGCTGAACTTCCTTGAACTCTCCACAGATCTGTGCTATGCTATTGAGGGCGAGAAGACTGAGCTCTTTACGAGGTATGTGGTGTCAGGTTATCGCATGCTTTAACTCACACAGAATCTCCTCCTAACAGATCCTCTTTACCTCTCCTTCCTCTTCACACTTTTCCCATGTTTCAGCCTGGATCTTCTCCATAGCCTTCAGGAATAGTCTGCTCCAGCATAGCTCCTCCATGATCCACAGTTCTATTAGAAAAGTTGCTCCTGTATGGTTTTCTGTCCAAGGCTCACAGTTCCTTACAGGAATTTGATCCAGCATGCGCTGGAACTTGGGCTGCAATGTGGATATCAGCTCCATTGTGAGTTCTCCAAAAGCTGCGGGGGAATCACCAGAGCAATTAATTTTTTAATTTACATGCACTGATATCTTACATTTATTTTGATGTTAGTCACTCATGAATCATGAGATTGTTGGCATGAAACATACTCTTTGTATGAGTAGGACACACAGACCCCTTCTTGTTGGCAAGAAACACACACTTTGTGTGAGGAGGACACACAGACCCTTCTTCAAAAGCTGAAAACTTTCAGTTAAGTATACAACTTTTTAGACTTTAACTTAATTACGTAAATCAGTTAAATAATGTCGCAAATGGATGGCTGGAATATGGGGAGCAGAAAGAAAAGGATGTCTGCAACAGGAATGGTAATGAATCCATTAGCTTTCACAGAAAAAGGGAAAGGAAGATGAATATCACCTGTGGAAAACTGAGTGTTTCCCTGGGGCAAGATAAGGAGAAAATTGTCTGTAGTAAAATTAGTACCTCTGTTGAGCCTATAAATATTACCATCTTCTTAATATTGAATAACATTTTTTAAAATATGTAGGCATTGCTAAAAAGAAAGAGAGAGAGCTTTCCTAGCTCCCATATTAACAAAGTGGTCCTGATGCTGATATTTAAAGCATATTAAAATAAAGTGACATAAAATACTGGATTTCTTTTAACAATGAATATTTCTACTTTTTGTTCCCTCAAATCCTCTTTGCTCTAATCTCTAATAAGTCAAATTTCATTGTTCCATTCTTTTCAGACACTTTAGTGTAAGAAGCTGACTTGTCAGCAGTAAATGCAGTTTCTATGTATGATAAGTGAATGTCTGTATAGTGAGCTATAACATACAATAATGTACAAAAATCAATAAATATGTAGTGCTCCAAGATGTCTGTGTGTCTATTAATTGTCAGCAGAGTGACAGATTGATGCTTGTTAAAATATATTCAATTCATGCTGTAAGATCTCAAAGAGTGCTGAGTAGAGAAAATGCCAACTAGGAACACCCAAGTCAGCATAAAAGATTATGAGTAAGTTTTCAAAAAGATAGAAATACCAGTCAGCAGAATAAAAACTACATTTCTGTATGATTTTGATCTTTTTAAGCTAAGAAAATTCCAGTGCAATTTAATAGGACACTGTATAAAATATAATCTCACAGTTAGCCTGTCTACCAAGTGTAGAGTTTAAGCCCTACAAACTTACACTAAGTAGTAAAAGCAGGTACCAGGCACCCAGTGCCAGGTCTCACGAGAGGAGCTGAGGAGAGTGGGGGAGTGCTTATGGTCCCTGGAGAGAGTTCAAACTGCAAGTAGCCAAGTAAAACTGGGTTGTTGCCTGCTCTGCTCGTCCACAGGTTTAGGCTGCAAACCTGTGTTGCCCCAGCTAGGAAGTGGCCACACATAACTACGTGGGAGCTTGAGACCTCCAGGGAATTAGAAGTATATCTTTCAAGAGAATTACCATTTTTTAAAAGTCTAAGGTGACAGTGACCTGCTGAAACAAAAGCTATGCCGATATCTCCACTCAAACTGACCTCCAAGGGACTGAAATAGCTATCCAGGCCTATATCAGGTTGCATAGAGTTCCAGCATCGCGAAACCCCTCTAACACCTAAACACAGTGGTGGATGTCATAGTGTCAAGTGTGCCCAGCTAGAAGTACTTTTCAAACAAGTGGCTATGTTACAAGAGGCATGCAACAGGCAGCACAGCATCTAGGAACGTGAGTGATGGATCAGTACTATTGACTGAGTGCTGTCCTAGGCTGAGCAATGGCTTGACCTTAAGGCCACTGAAGGAAGGGTAAGATAAGCCTAAACTCAACCTTGAGCTGACTGACACAAATAGCCCACAAGAAGAGTTACTACTCTGGGGAAAAGGAAGAACCTTCCCCTAAGGAATCCCAACATAACAGATACAATGCTCTGAGGGTGAAGAATGAAGACAATATGATTAACAGAGGAGGATTTGGGAGAAGATGAGAAGATGATTCAATTACCCACATACATCAAAACCAGTGCCACCAGAAAAGTATGTTAAGTAAAGAGAAATCCCTACTGAGACTCATGGATGCACCCATCACCATCCAGGCATTACCTCTAGAGAATTTTTTCACTCATACCAGTCCATGTAGGGTCCAATGATACTGTGAGTGGGAAATCTAGTATCAGAAGTATTGATTAATATTTTCAGTTTGAGCTTATGAAGTCAAATTCAGTCATGCTTTAGCTTGTTCATCATTTCAAAAACACTTGTGCTAATAATAATAATTATATATATATATATATATATATAATCACTGGAATATTGCAAGCTATCCAAACATGTATGCAGACACATTTTTTACCTAGGAGACCTTCCATCCATATAATCATAAATTGATACTTTTATGCATTTTGGATTATTGTATTTTTGATACATGTAGAAATAATGATAAAATCATAGGATGGTTTGGGTTGAAAGGGACATTAAAGATCATCTTGTTGCAGCCCCCCTGCCTTGGGAAGGGACATATTCCACTAGACCATGCTGCTCACATCCCCATCCAAACTGGCCTTAAAATCAATTAAATTTCTTAATTTTAAAATTATTCTACCTTCAAATATAGTGGGACACCTCCTCTTTGTTATGAGCTACAATTTTCTTTGTTCTTTATTATTGCTGTTATTACTAAAAGTACGAGTCTGCACATAAAATAATTATTTATTAGGGAAACACTTGAAAATACTTGAATAAAATAGCTATAGTTTTAAAATAGTTTTAAAGAAATGTGTTAGCATGTGTTATTTTAAAGTTTATAGTCAATGGTTCAGCTTCCACTTCCTCATTTATGGTATATGCCCAAATATTCCTTTCTTTATTTAACATGATCATATTGGCTTTTAAAATAATTTAATTTAAAAAACATTCTGCTTTTGATATTTTCTTCTATGAAAGTGAATGAATAAATAAGAAATGGCAACAAAAACTCAGTGATATCTATATTACATCTTTATGGAATATGTGTTTCTTTTGTGATGGATCAGACTAATGTATCACCAGAGTGGCAGCTCTTATCACAGCTACTCTGATGATGTATTAATGTAGCATATCATCATAGTGCTGTCACTGTGATAATTTAGTAGTGTGCTACATGATCAAATTGATGATGAAAAAAACTGCCCAAGACAGAAATCACTGAGAAGTTTTGTTGAATTCTCCCAGGCTCTGTTTGTAAGTACACTTGAATATATCTACAGAGACAAAAGTGTTATAATAGTTTTCTGCTCCCCTACTCTACCTGCTTTCCTCTTTTCTTTTTCAGTCTTTGACAAATATTCTTAAATCTGGTCCTGCTACATTTTCATTTGTGTTTCAAATGTAGGAGGAGAGAAACAACAGCATATGAAATTTAAGTATACAACATTTCAACTACAAAATCAAAAACTAGCTGTGAAAAAAAGCACATTAAACCTACATGCAGTCTCTTGGGCATTGTTTGATAAGGTAGGAACTTTTCACTGATACTGAAGAATTTAATGAGGAAAGATGTAAATAACAATGTAGTACAATTTGATGGCTTGCTCTAATGTTTTTACTAGCACTCACTCCATGCATTCTATGCCCAAACCGATGGGTAGGGGAAGTTAAAACCTGAAAACATACACTTGGGTGGCAATGGTTCAAGTCACAGTAAATGTCCCCTTTTGTTTTCTTTCAAAAGTTCAAAAAAAAATGGAGTAATAATTTTTAGAAGATTTTAAGCTTGTTGCTTCTGCATTTTTGAGAACATGAAGTCAACAAGATTTTTCTTTGCTTTGAAGTACTGCTCCTAAAGATAGAATAGTGTTTTCTGCATTGCCAGAAATTCAAAACTTGAATACATTCTTTATATCTTTCATTTTCCAATGAGACTTTGCTGAAATGATTCTCCTGAATATTTCTGAGCTGTTGCTTGCCCTCTGATTATTACCTGACATATTACCCAGTATTAGCTAGTGAGCTCACAAATGGTCAGAAGTGAAAGTGCAGATTAACCTTCAAGGCATGGAAGTGCAAAAGTGTTTTTGAATGACAGCATTTAGGCAAAAATTTATTACACTTGTCCCTAGAAAGGAAAATGTGAAGAGTTAAGGTATCATATTATCTGTTATGCTTATATGCCTATAGTTTATTTTGATCTTCTCTTTTCTTGTCCTATGATAATGTGGGCAGATTTACAGAGATTATAGAAGCCTAAATGTAGTAATTCTGTTGTTTCTTCTCACTGCAGTAAAGGAAGCCCTAATAATAGTCTATTATCTTTTACATTATTCCCATTATTCTTTTAGAAACACTGTGCTATTCTAGGAAATGGCTTTTTATTTTTTTTATTTAATTTATGAACTCATATTTCTAATCCTTTTTTATTTCAGTGTGCAGAAACAGTAGTCATAAACAGTCAACAAGAAGACTTCAGAAAAGCTTATGTTAGTAAATTCAAAATTAAAAACAGGGTCTTTATAGGGGGAAAAATTGATAAATATTAAAGTTTATAGTTTTAGAAAAAGAAGCGGAAAGAAACATATGTTAGATTGTGCTTCCATTTGGAAAAGTATAAATGAAAATGCAAGTCACTGTACAGAATATACACACAGGACCAAAACATTCTAGTTGTCGTACTTTTCCTGATAGTCCTATATCCAACAGCATTGATGTGAAACACCAGGGGGCACATCTTAACACAAAATATAGCATATCCTGAGATGATACAACCTTAATACATGTATTTAAGCAAAAATTAGGGAATTCAGTGTAATTAAACTACTTCCACTGTGGGGCTGGGAATACAGGCAGGAAGACTTGGACAAACTGCATTTTACATTGTAAGATTTTAGAATCCCAAGTGGCAGTTCAGAGCAGTCAACCTGCTGAACCTTTCAGTGGTCAGTCAGCAAATTTAGTATATGGCTGAATGAAGGCACTAATTAAAAAGTGCTGAGGAAAAGGACAAGATGCAAATTATGCTTCTTGAGCACTATAACTAGAAATGCAGAGAAGTGTTTCTTTTTGATTTTAAGTTACAAGTTTAAAAGTAGATCTCTATTTTCTTAGAATTTAATTTTACAGATATCTTAATTGGGTATACACAGAAACATAATATCCAAGCTGTGAGAACAGGATTGTAGATAAGCAATTACTTTCTTTATTTTAGAGAATTTTAAAACCCTCTTTAACGTCGTTTAAAAATAAAAGAAAACAAAACTATTCTTACAGAGATCAGGACAACAATCAAAATCTCTATTTTCAGTGAGATGGGTTCTTCCAGGTTAAGTTTGCTTTCTCCTAAAATAAGTCAAGCTTTTTTTCTGATTGCTCTCCTCAATGTGTACTTTAGTGCACAGAAGTCATGCTTTAAAGGAATGGCTCAATGTACTAGGAAAAACATCTTTATCGTGCAGGTGATGGAGCACTGGAACAGATTGCCCAGAGAAGTGGTGGAGAATCACTCACCAAAGATACTCAAGAACCATCTGGTTGTAATCCTGTGAAATGTACACTGGGAAGACCCTGCTTGAGCAGGCAGGTTGGATGAGATGACTCACTGCAGTCCATCCCAACCTGATCCAGCCTGTGGTTCTGTGATTCTGCAGTTCTCCATGATTGCCCATAACTACTGCCCAGAGGGAGTGGAAAAATAAACCTTGGTCTTGAGAAGAACCAGGAAATCCAATTTTTTGCTCAGGGACGGTAGACACATATCTGTGACACGAAAGTTTGCAGTGCTGCTGCTTCCTCTAAACCTCTGTCTGCTGGAAGATGTAAATCTCACCAAGATAGGTGAGTTCTTAATTCAGATAAGCACCAATTTAGTAAAGGAGCATATCTGGTTTGATGGCAGATATTTAGGATGGGGGATTCTTCTCAACTAATTTACATGTCAAAGGGAGATAGATATTATAAATGGGTGCCAGCAGAACATTACTAACTTCCTCCTTTTTTACACTTCTGTTTTGGGTCTGGTTGAGAAGGAGTTCATTTCTTCTATAGCCTCCCTTATAGTGCTGTGCTTTGTGTTTGTAGCTGAAACAGTGTTGATAAGACACCAGAGTTTTGGCCACTGCTGCACAGTGTTGCACAGCACCAAGGCTGTGTCTCCAAGCTGCTAGCACCACCAAAGGCCAGCAGAGCAGGGGTGGGCAGGAAGATTGAAGGGGTGGCTGTGGGGGAGCTCTGGTAGCAAGGTCAGTCTGGGACAGCTGACCCAGACTCACCAAAGGGGTACGCCATGCCATATGACGTCATGCCCAGCAAGGAGGAGTAGGAAGGAAGTTGTTATTAAGGTGTTTGTTTGCCTTGCACAGCAGCTGCCATGTATACTGTGGCCCTACTTCCCAGGAAGTGGCTAGACATCAACATCTGATGGGAAGAAGAGAATAAATTTATTTTCTTGGCTTTACCTCTTCATGCAGTTTTTCTTTCTCTTCATTAAAGTTCTTTTATCTACACTGAAGAATTTTTGTTCTTATTTTCTCCACCTGTCCTGCTGAAGTCATGGTCAATCCACTACAGTGCCTTAAGGTGAGCTTATATAAAACTCTCATATTGTATTTCTCTCTACTAGCTATGAGAGAGCTGGAATGACGTAGTCAGCTGTAATACACAGATATATAATTATACTATATATAATTATATATTATTATACACATATGTATTTCACCAGATTATTACTCTCATTTTTTTCTTAATGATTCAAAATATTTTTAAAAGATGAGCAATACTTGAGCCTTCTTCTTTTCTTTTTTAAAAATAAATAATAAGGAAAAGAAAAAAAAAAACAAGAACCAATTTAACCATGAAATTGAAGTTAATATGATGATTATTTTTAAATACAAGATCTTACATCAAACAATATTGATTCTTGCTATTTTCATTAGGACAGATGAATTTGTGTATCTCATGGGGACTGATACAGTTTTTCCGTATCTGAGGCTGCTGCTATGTATACAATAACAAAACCCTCTTAGGAAAGAGTTAAGGGGTACATGTTCCAAACATATTTTTCTATCCATCATTATGTAAGGCTTTTCTCGAAAAAGTTATCATCTACAGAAAATTCATTGATATTGTCCATGTTTTTCGAAGTAATTTCTGCATGGCAGGACTTCACTCACATTTATGTTTGCGTGGCTATTTTTTTTTCCTCAAGCAAGATGTTTTCAAACCAGAACAGCACCCATCACATTTGACTTCATGAAATAATAAAATGGCTTAGAAGAAAAATGAAGATAATATTTTTATTTATTCCTCAAAAATATTACATATTATATAAACAAGTTAGTGGATGTTGTTTATTCTTTGAAGTAATACCATGCCTCTGATAAAATAGAATGTGTGCTACAAGACAGTTTGAATTATAATGATGTATATCCTTATAAAGTAATTTTTCTTGTATCCCTACATTTCTTTTTTTATTTTTTTGTGCTCTTGGAGAACAAAGAAAACACCAACGTGTACCAGTTTGGGCTGGGATAACTTTTCTTCTTAGCAGATGCTGTGGTGCTATGGTTTGGAACTGCTCTGAAAACAGTATTGGCAGCACAGTGATGTTCTACTCATTGCAGAGCAGCACCCGCACAGCATCAAGGCTGTCTCTGTTTCCATGCAGCCCTGACAGTGAAGAGCCTGAGTGCTCAAGAAGTTGGGAGGGGACACAGTCGGGACAGCTGATCCCAACTGACCAAAGTTACATCGCATGCCATATAGTGCCCTGCTCAGCAGTAAAAGGGGGGAGAAGGGAGGAAGGGGAACATTTGTAGTGATGGTGTTTGTCTTCCCAAGGAACCATTACAAGTGGTGGGGCCAGGCTTTCCTGGAGATGGCTGGGCACCTGTCTGACCACGGGAAGCAGTGAATGAGTTCCTTGCTGTGCTTTGCTTGTGAATCCAGCTTTTGCTTCGCCTATTAAACTGTCTGTATTTCAGCCATATTTATCACATTCATCTTTGCCATTCTCCCCTCCATCTAATGTACACCTGAGTCACTGTCATGTTAATGTCTTGGATTTGATCTTTCACTTTATATGTTTTGCATATTTGTGCCTAAACTCCTCAGGTTGTCAATGTAGCTGTAAGACTAGCTCTTCATTTTATATTTAGCTGAATTAATTTTCCTTAACTTGCATGGTTCTAAGCCATTTAAGATTTCCTAACATATAGGGTACCTCTGACTGAGCTGCCAAATGAAGCACCTATAAAATAATCATGCCTTCCTAGAGCAATAGGGAGAGGTCAGACATGAAACACATGAACATTTCAAATTATACTAGGACATCAAGATTTAAGCAGCTAAATTTCACCACTAGATTATATTTAGACATTAAAATTACAAAACTTTGAAATTAATTTCCACAATTAGTATTTAGTTTATTTTTCTGAAAAACAATAATTAGGTGGATCTTCTCACTGTTATCTCCTAGCAATAATTTGAATTGAAGAATAAATATGTATGCATGAAAATATTCACCCTTGAGATCTTCAGAATTCAGCAATAAATAAATATTCATGGTATTGCTCTCTCTTTTCTAAAGGATGACACCAGAAACTAAAACACATTTATTTTTAATGGAATACATGCTCCAAATTACTCTAGTTCAAGAAATGGAACTTTCATGAGTACAGCTGTTATCCTTTAAGCTTCTAATTGCTCAAGGTTCTGACATGATAGCAATTATTTAGTAATTATCTTTTTTCCAGTATTCTGGGCACTGCCATTGAAAAACTGCTTGTTTTTCTCGTTTTCAGGAATGCAATACTTATTCAGATAGAGGTTTATGTGAATCATTTTAATTGAAAATAAATTATAATTAGAATATATTTGCTTAGGAATAGGAAGTCACATAGTTGTGTTAATGCTTTGTTGGTTAATGTATGTAGTAAATGAATGACAGCTCTTACGAGCAAAAATAAATTTTGATGTAAATCCATGTTTATTTCTCATGGTAATGTGATAATGTAATTTGATATATCTCTTCACTGTGATTTTAGACCATCTGTGGTTTAGAAACATTATGTAGTAGCACTTGGTCTTCTAAAGGTAATTTCTAAATGAGTTATGATGTTTAGCTCTTTGGAAAAAAGATATATTTTCCAAATTTTTAAAAGTTTAACTTTGTTGTCTCGCATTTCTTCTCATGTACTGAAAAGTACTGAAAAGTTGCTCATTGTATACAAAAAATTCAAAGACATAATTAAAACCAGTTTTTCTTTTTTTAAATTTTAAGTACTTTAATGTTTTATAAATTAAATTTTTATCAGAAGAATTGATATAGATAATGTATAAGCTCTTAACTACATTGTTGTGAATCCTGAGAATTTCACAGATTTAGGACCATACAGATTGTTCACTTTTGCTCTTTTTTAGAATGCTTTGTGTTTCTCTCCATGTAAGAGAAGATAACAATATTCTAAAGTCTTAAGTGATGGTTCTGCAAAGTGCTTATGTGACATGGAAGTAGAAAATTATTAAAAGTAAATTGGTTGCTAAGTTATGATTCTCAAATTCTTTTCAAGACGCATTAAGGCTCCCATCTTTTACTGAAAGACATAACATCAATGCTACTATCAAATTCTGTAAAAATAACAACGACACTTCCAAACAGTTTGAGGAGAGCTGTAAAACCAAAAAGAAAAAGAAAGAACTTCTATGCCAAGCAAAAGCAACCTGAATTTATTCCTTTTCAAAAACTTACAGGATTCTGTGTTATATCTTGTTGCGATTCGGTTTAAACTCAGAAGAGAAAAGAAAACTAAGTCTCTGTGCATAAACCAGAAAGCACTAAGAAGGTTCAAAATATTCCTAAAAATTAGATTAAAACCAAACGAGATTCAATGTTGATGCCCAAAAAATGATGTATTTTATTTAATAGTAAAAGAGGCAAAGAGAAGGAAAGAGAAAACAAAGAAAGAAATAGAGAAAGGAGTGTGCGTGGGGGTGTGGGGGGACAGGGAGAGGTGACAGGGGTTAGGTGGGAGCACATCACCCATCCAGGGGTCCCAACCACATCTCTTTGCTTGCCTCCATCTGCTCTGCTGGTGCTGAGGGTCCCCCGTCACTGCCGCCACACACCGCAGAGTACGGAATTCCATGGATTAATGCACACTTTGGGCTGGTGAGAACGCCCACGCATTTCCCTTGCAGGGGGCCAGCGTGAGCCTGTCCCTTGCAACACTGAGTGAAACAAATTGGCGAGTCACTGTAATTAGGTTAACTACTTTAATTAGTAAAAATGAAGGACAACTGAAAACAGGTGTATGAGCTAAGCCCAAGACCTGACAGCAAGTCAGAGTCCAAGAAAGCAGCAGGTGCACTGCTGGGTGCTCCTTTGGTCAGGGGTACTGCAGGAAGGCATGGCCCCTCCCCAGAAGAGCCCTTTTATCGCCTGGGGAAGGATCAGTCCCGCCTTAATTCCAATTGGCTTGTTTTAGGGTGTCCCGATTGGTCCATTTTGATGGTGCATTTCTGTCCAATCATTCTCCAAGGGCGTCATGTGATTGGTTCCTTCAGTGGTCCAATCCTGCTCAACATGATGTCACCTTATCCACTATGGTCCTTCTAGAAACTTCCTCCCATTGTCTCTTATCATCCATTCCACCTTCTACCATCTAGGGGTTACATGAGAACTTACACCCATACATCAAGTTATGCTGCTTGATTAACTGCAATTTATAATTAAAAAACAGTTATCAGGATTAACAGGCCCAGCCACAACCAACCTATACCTTTATAGCATTTCAATGTTAACCAACCTACAGAAGCCAATCCACTTATAACACTGAGTGTCTGTGGCACCATCTCTGGAGCTCTGTGCAGGCCTGGGGACCCCTCTGAGGGCCTTTGCTGGGTCTGTGGCACCATCTCTGGAGCTCTGTGCAGGGCTGGGGACCCCTCTGAGGGCCTTTGCTGGGTCTGTGGCACCATCTCTGGAGCTCTGTGCAGGGCTGGGGACCCCTCTGAGGGCCTTTGCTGGGTCTGTGGCACCATCTCTGGAGCTCTGTGCAGGGCTGGGGACCCCTCTGAGGGCCTTTGCTGGGTCTGTGGCACCATCTCTGGAGCTCTGTGCAGGGCTGGGGACCCCTCTGAGGGCCTTTGCTGGGTCTGTGGCACCATCTCTGGAGCTCTGTGCAGGGCTGGGNCTCAGGTTGTGATAATCTTCTCTGCAGCTTTTGTAATGCAGTTTTAAAAGTCCTTCATGAAAATGTTTAAGTCATAAACTATAATATTTCAGCCTCTGACACACCTCTAATAAAAAGACTTATCAGAATGATGCCTTAAATGGCTACCTAGAAACAGAGACTAGACAGGAATAAAGGAGGCTTTGAAATATTGGAAAGGTTTTCAGATGTACACTCTGGGCTCCAGAGGGTCCTGCCTCAGTGGATCCCAAAATGGACGACAGGTCACGAGTTCTTCACGCTTTTATATCAGCATTAATTCACCAACCAGAACCCAACTAATGATGTCATTTCTTAAAGCTTGCCTCCCTCTCTCCACGATGATGGTTTACAGTTCTTGGTCTGGGTGTCCTTGGAGAGCAAGTTAGAGAGGTTTGTTATGCCTGTCTTAGTATAAGAGAACAGCACTTAACAAGTTACAGGAAACTTCAGAGTTACACTAGCAATACAAGATTTGAAAAATATAAAAGTTAAAAGCCGAGTCATCATGAACTGTAAAGGAAAGGTTTTACAATTTGTTCATACAAGTGGAAATACATTTTGCAAATAGGGTAAGTTGGTTAACACTGGTAAGATGGCAGAACATGTCTGAGAATAGAAGTCTTTTGTAATTTTGTATGTTTCTTGAATTTAGATTGGTTGTGGTTCCACTTCTCTTAGAACAGTTTCCTTTAAAAAATACCCATATACTTTTATATAATTGCTTTAGCATAGTATTTTCTTAAAGAAATTCAAACCTCTTGTCTTCTTTCAGCAGATAACTTAAATGGATTAAAGCTCAAGTTCCTCTCTTTTTTATTACATACCATAAATGGACTAACTCTTAATTTAAAATACCTTTCTTTTAAATTCTAGATTAAACCTGAAAATCTTAGTTGAGATTAATTTTCTAAATATTTTTGTTTACATTAAAATGTGCTTAAAATTATTAAAGATCAGTTTTAGCATAACCACTACAGATTGAAATAGAAGCAAGTAACAAAATAACATTTAGAGGATGAATGCAATTAATATTGTTTCATGAAAATATTTAGGGGAATTCTTTTTTCTACCTTTTAATTTTTAAAATGTATTTTGGAATTGCATTGATCTTAATATTATTACACATTATTTTACAAAAAATAAATATTGCTGTTAGATTCTGTATTTTTTTTATTTCTGTCAAAGTACTACAAAGTGCTTTCACATTATATTTCTTTTAGTCTATCTATTAAAACATTTTGAGTAACCAGTACTCACTGATTCTATCAAAGCAGAAGATTAAAACTTTAAACTACAGCAATCCTAATGTCTAGAATACAATAAAAAAATAAAATGTCAGTTGTAGGACTGATTAAATATTTCTTAGAGATGATAAAATTGAGAAAAATGATATACTGTATTGAAAATGAAAAAAAAATCCCAAGTTACAATAGTGCTTTGAAATCAAATTTTTAGAACATAATATTGTTAGGGGAAAATACAGCACTCGGATTTGACAGCCCAAGAGAGACGAGGCTCCATAGCCCCAGGTCCCAGACACAGAGAGGTTTAAAATGTCCAGCAGACACAAGTACACAAATCACACACACACACACACATGCACTCTCAGGTATACATGTTGGAACCCAGGGAAGCCAAAAAACTCCTGATCTTTTAGGGACGTATTTTGTCCCTAAAGCTCCCCAAAAACGGCTTGGCCTGTGAACTAAGCCCATGGGAGCATTTACCCCCACTTCTGGGTGAGCTGAGAGCACCAAAGAAATGAAGAGATATTTGTTTAGTGTACAACAGAGAATGTGTTTGTTGTTTTAGATTTTGCTCTATATATGGAGAATTCAGGGTGTTGGCTTCTCTTTCTTCTTCTTCTTCTTCTTCTTCTTCTTCTTCTTCTTCTTCTTCTTCTTCTTCCCTTCCTTTCTTCTCTGACCTAAGTTCCTGTGATTTAGTAACTGGTAGAAAGAACCTAGTGTAGAAGAAACATGTTAACTAGGATTAATAGTTATTGGTACACTGTTGAAAATATCTTATGTTGGAACTGTTAATTGGGTAAAAAGTTTTAATTTAAAACAGTCTGTACTCAAGGTCTTCTGACCTTCTTGCAGCGTGATTCTGATTGTGCTAAGCTCAAGCAAGAGCAGCACGCAGAAATTGAGACAAGAACTTAATAAACAATATGAAGAACAGAAGCTGCACTTGTGACTCCTTTCTTTCCTGGTATGGAGCATTGAAAAAGAAGAAAAAACAGCCCGACCAGGGGCAGCAGGATTTTTCATATACACATACAGACTTACATGCATACATGGGCTACAGACCCACTTCTCACACAGCCATTCAGATCTCTGGCATGAAAACAAACAGCACCAATGGGCTCAGCCATTGAACCTGACCTGAACTTCCAGTCACAGGCTCTCTGGCCCACCCACACTTGCTCCAGCTGCTGGCAACCCAGGGTCCCATAAATGCACATATATATGAGAGGCCCTTACTGGAAAATGGCAGAAAGTAGAGATCAACTCACACCTTCATACACACAGAAACAAGAGTCCTCACCCAGGTTAGAGTTAGAAAGGAATTTAATGGGAAGACATGACAGATGTCTCTGATCAGGCACAGGGCATAGCCAGACAAGGACTTGGACCAGCTCCTCCCTTTTATTCCCTTACCCTTCTATTTCCCACAATTGTTAGCCCCCAAACTATCCATCCCTCTCCCTTTTCCTGCCTTTTTCCTGCCTCCTCTCAATATCCCAAAATGAGTCCTGTGGAGTCTTAGAATGCTTTTCCACTGTAGCTTATAATGGTCCCCAAGCCCTGGGCATCAACCCCCATCAGTCTGAAAAGTGTTCTGGAACACTTCTCTCCTTGACTCCTACTGATGGGTTTCACACTTGGATCCTTAGGCTAAGGCTATTCTGTTAGGTTTCCAGCTCGCTTCCCTGTGCTTCTCTGGGCTTGTGCAGATGGACCTTTGTTGGGCTGACGACAGGCCTGGGAATAGCCAAGCAGAGTATATTTGGGGGTCCTCATCTGCCATAGTCTCTCTGTGTTCCTTCATGGGTGTGAAGACGATAATCTATCAATTATCTTTCTAGTAAATTTACTTTTCAATTTTACTTTAAATAAATAAAATAATAAAAAAGCATGAATGTCTTTTGACCAGATCTGTATGTTAATGGTTATTTCAGAATATTATACAGAAGTTGAATTTATGCTGAAGATTCCTTTGGGCACTAAAGTGAATGACAGCAGAGACAGTAATTAGTAGACAGTACACCACCACTTCTGGCAGTCTGAAGCATGACTCAAACATTGCTAGAAGCCTCTAGGACTGAGAAATAAATCACATCAAGTTAAAAAAAAAGCCAGTGCAGATAGAAGCTGTGGAAAAAATATTTATTAAGGCTTATTTCAATTAGAGTCACAGAGATGAAAGTGAGAAAGGTTGGACTGATTGCAATTCAAAGAGATAGGAGCTTAAACAACTTCAGTCTCCAGTGAAGCATTAAAAGAGAACTGAAAAGAACATTTTTAAGAGAAACATCTGAACGATGGATTCAATTCCAGCACTTTAGCCCATATATCTAAAGTGGTAAAATGAATATAACCTTAAACAAATAAATTGAATTTAAAAACTGAACAGGAAACATTTAGGTTGAACAGATTGATCTGGTAAGTGATGGTTGCCTATAGTACTGGCTTGGTGTGCTCATTGGGAGATAATTGCATCAGACGTGGATCCCAAACAGAAGCTTTTATTTTACATATTTTGCAGACCTATAACATCAGTAATATTTAATTTTATCAAGCCACATATGCGAAAGTAATGATGCCGATAGAAAAAATGAGTTAGAAAAATAGCTGAGATCAAAGTGTTGGCAACAGTCAAGGACATTTTATGATCGTGGACAAAAAGCACTATTTTTTAGCATTTGATTAATTAGACACTTATATGCTAGAAGTCATGATAATGAAGAGTTGAACTTACACTGTGTTCTGCTGTGTTTATAAAATAAGTACACATGAAACAAATCCCATTGAGTGCCACACCTCTAGGAACTCAAGGCTTGCTTCTTCCTATGGCATGATTACTTATGCCTAGCTACTTATTGAAGGAAGCCTTTTAAAATCTGAGAGCTTCTTTTCCTTTAGGGAAGAAAAGGAAAAAAAGTGAAAGAAAGAATGAAGACATCTTCCCAAAGGCATCACAAATGCAAAACATATCAAGCAGGTCTGCAGATATACATAAATTTACATGAGACATGTTGAAGAAAAATGACAGCATAAAATTTTTGTGAGACCATATTACATTTTCATCACTACCCAATCTGATCTGGCATTAAAAAAAAATGTATATATATATATATATATATTAGATAATTCTTCTTAAAAAGGGATTAAACATGTAGATAATGCCATTAACCCAAAAGGAAGTAGATTACAGTCACCTTAGTCCAATATTGATGTCACACATCAGGTCTGACACCATGAGCATGCACAGAACACATTGGCCAGCTTGGGAAAACCGTTGATGTGGAGCTGCAGATGTCCCATGTGCAAACGTACGGTGGGACTGACTTTACCATTGCTGGTCTTTATCTTTAGAGGGTGCATTTAGAAAGCTTTTCTAGAGAATGCTGTCTAGGAGTCAAATCAGAAAGTTTTTGGTCTGCATTTCCAGTTGTCAGTCATACGTTTCACCTGAGGCTGGTGACTGGTCATGTTAGTACTTCAGTCTATTTCAAATAAAATCAGATTCATTTAAACTACCATCGAAATTACTTGCAACTCTACTTGAGAGACAAACCTGTATATGTGTATGTCATGTATGCCAAGCATCAGATATTAAAGGATAAGATATTAAAGGAAAATATTCCCCTTTAATATTTTACTTATCCTAACTTATTTGTCCAGTGCTTAAGTTGCTTTCCAGAGAGAAAGATAATCTTTGGCATGTGTATTTCATTAAATATCTGTCAAGAATAAAAAATTAACAAACAAGCCAGAAGTCTTTGCCACAGATGTGAATCTTAATCACTTGGATGGGAGAAAGTGAGGTTCTTTGTCGTGTCTCATTTAACTAGAATGAGCTGTGGACTAATATTTTAAGTATGGTGCTAAGAGGAGCCTGGAAATATGAAAAGATTTAGCAGATTTTTTTTTAAATGAATTCTCTAAACTCTGAGGCATTTCATGAAAGAAATAAATATTACTAGTTCTTTGTTTAGTTTGTTTGTTGAAAAAATGAAAAGTGCTTCCTTTGGAAAAAGGAACTTAAGAAAATTTTAAATGAGGATAAAGTACATACTGGCCAGCTTTATGAGTTTTTAACGAGATTTAACAGGAGGTGGAGGTGGGGGATGGAGTTTCGACTAACAAAGACCCAAGCCCTCCTGATATTCTAGAAATTAAGAGGGAAAAACTACTGTGCAATGTCTCAAAGGAATTAAGACATGTTCCTTTAAAAAGCTGACAGATGATAGCCCAACTCTATATCAATGTATGGGTAACAACCAGGAGTTGGTAGCCACTCTCCATCTAGAAATTTGGTCTATCTGCTATCAATAAAAAAGTTCTGGAATGAACTGAATTATTGAAACATTGCAAAGAGCAGCTATAAATTCAGAAGAGACAGGGAAGGAAGGAGAGGCAGTGGGATTTTACTTTTTGTAGAAAAATGGACTGACTGCACAGAGTAGTCTTTCAAAAACAGTGATGAACCAGTTTAGAGCTTATGGGTGAAAATTAGGGACCAAGACAAAAAAGGAAACCTCACATTTAATGTTTCCTTTAGGCCACCTGACAAAAGGGGTCTGATAGATATCTGATAGATAAAGAGATTCTTACTTCAGTTACTTAGAACAAAGCAATTATATTACCTTCATGTAGTATTTTGCGTGTTGCCAAAAAGCACACTGTCAATAGCTGTCAATAAAATATCAAACATACAGTCTTGAAGACAAATGAAAGCTATACATCCAAGTGCTAAATACCTGGTGTTGGAAACACCAGCAAGTGTTCCTAGACCTGCCATTCATCCTAAGTATACTCAGAGTTTTGGTAGAAACACAGAAAACTTAGAAGACTGAAAAAAGTGGTTTAGATATAAGTAAATTATGCACAGGACATTACAATTCTCTGTGTTTTGGGACAAAAGTGAAATTTTAATGGGAAAACCTATGAATTCTTATCCTTTTTTTAAATGTATCTACCCATAATATTTTTTTCAGAACTGATAAGAGTTTAATTAATAATGTAATGGCAAATCAGAACAACTTTATGTGACAGACAGCAGCAGACCTTCTACCTAGAATCTAGTTATGTTGCTTGCAATAGCAAAATGGGAAAAAAATGCTAAACATTTAATTTGGACAATGATTTGGACAAATTTGCAAAGGACATATGAAGCAGATTAACAGTTACTATCCTTTGTATGTATTAACTAGATAGAGGTTTTACAGTATGAGACTGGAAAGTGGCCTTACGGGGTTTTGCAGGACCAGACAGCAAAGATAGATGATAGCAAAATGACACAATGAAAAGTTGCAGCTTTTGCTAATGTCATGTCTACTGATTCATTCTTTAACACTAAGGGAAATTAATCACCACAGTTCATGGCATTTCTGATTCCCTACTAGGCAACAGCAGTATCTCAGGAGGAGATAAAATAGTAAAAATGGGGATTAGATAGATAGCAGAGAGCTACTTTATGATGACCTATATAAAGCTGCAATTTATTCACATTTTTTCCTTCCTTTTATATAGTACTGACAATAAATACACTTCAGGGTTTAATGATGTTTTAGGGTTGTGGGTTTGTTTTTTTGGTTTTGGTTTTGGTTTGTTTTTCTTTTTTCTGAGTATCCGTTGGGCTTCATTCTATGAAGGCTCAGAAACAGAAAAAATCAGGTAATGCATGGTAGTGCAGTGTCATGCAGCAGTACAAAAAACAGTTCACCAACAGAGGTTAGAACTATGTAAAATATTTAATATAACTTAGGGGAGTTTCAGTCCAATTCATAATGACTACCAGCATTCTTATTACTTTTACTTTATTCTCATACTTTTTACACTCCTTAACTGGAAAAAAAAAGTCATTTGTCATTTAAGAATCTTAAGGATGGAAGTCACAGAAGACTGAGAATTCCAATTTGCATCACTATATACTAGGTTATTTTGGTAAATATAGTAATGATGGAAAACATTTTAAAACAAACCATGGAACACTGAGTTCCATGCAAGTGGTATATAAAAGAGAACTCAGAAGCAGGAAAATATCTTGCTACAACTTGAAGTACAACACTAGTCTATTTGGGGATGATTGAATATGTGCTTATCACAAGTGTCTTTTTTTAATTTCCTTTCGAAAAAAAATACATCTGAATTTATACTGTGTGACTGCCAGAAGTTTCAAGAAGATACATTCATTCAACTGTAATACTCACATCAGCATCTGTAGAACAATCCCTTCTGTTCATTTCCATAGAATAAGCAGTTCAGGCATAAATACCGGCATCAAGTGCTGGATGTTAATATCTCTAGCCAACCTCTGCACCTATAAATGAATAGGAAGGTTTTTGCTGACAAAAAATATCCCTTACTTATCAGTATTATTCTACTAATTCAGCAAGAACGTTAGTAATTTTTCATTTGATTGCTTTGGGTGCTATTTTCTCTGCATTTATCTCTGTATGATATGTTCTGATGTGGGTCTGGGCATTCAGGATATTTTAATTATTCATATGTTTTGTACCCTAAATATATGTTCTGTGATGAATTTGCAGTATTTCTTCATGAATTTCAATCTGAGAGATAATTCTTTGTATTCAGCTGAATGCCTGCTGACTGGTGAAGTGGACGTTAGACTTGCTTGACATGTTGAATTCCTCCAGGCTAAAACGTTAATTTTTCACTTGTAAAAGATACCCCTGATTCTGTAGTAAGGACCCTTACTGTATTATTCTTTGTATCCTTACTACTGTGCTACTAAAAAGAAAGCATACAGCCCTACAATCTATGAACCACAGTGCCATGAGATTCTTCTGTAAGGGCAAGTACTTAATTCCTCACAGAATTCCATTCCATTTCATAGCAATAGATAATGGGTAGATCCATAAAATATGTAAACAGGAGCAAGTTTACAGTTCCTGTACTTTTACAGTTCTGCAAGGTTGAGTCAGAATTTAAATGCTTCATTAACATAGTGCACTGAACAGTTGATTATACACTACCAACACCCCAATATATTGTATATGTTTTGTTGCTGCCACAATCTTATACACTTATAATATAATACAAAGCAAGTTAAATGAAAGTGTGAACTATGCTTTATGAGGATTTTTTACATTTACATGTTATTAGCCTAGGTTTTCTTCAAGAAATTACCAAAACAAATCTCACACAATCATTGTTTTATAGTTCTCACTGTGTACATGCAGAGATCCAAAGTTGTAATTCTGTACTCTCATCCTGCATACTATTTATATAAGTACTGCCTCTTCAGAAGTTATTTTTGTAGCCTAATTATTGCAATTTCTCACAGGAAAAGTTCATCTGCCAATGCAGTTGCTCAAACTGACTTTCAAATCAGAGGTTGTCATACATGCGAAATCTCCTTTCCGCATTTAATTTGGAATTCTTAAGCCTATAGTTTTATGGTTTGCAGAAAAAAATGGTTTCTTCTGTCTTCTTCCATTTTCCCAGGACAAGTCTGCATATCTATTTCAAGACTTTTTTTCATGCTATAAGTAACAGTTCTACCTCTGTTTCTCAATACCACCTGTGAAAAATGAGTGCTTTTGTAATCAATTGTAGACACAACAACCTTATTAAAAACATTTTTTTAATTTTCTTATTCTATTTTTAATTACAATTAATACTATTTTAAGACAAATTCTATGATTTCTCAGCATGACTAAGAAGGAGAGAAAAATACTTTCGGAAAATGGAATAATTTTTACCATTACCAGAAATTTTTGAAGTATTAATTATCTTTCCTTTATTAATGTTCAAAAACCTTCCTCAATGTTGTCATGTTTAGACTTGAACTTTTCAGATTTTGAAATATTTTCAAAGTTTTTCAGCTTCTGTGTTTGGGGAATTTTTTGAGAGTCCTTGAAATTGCTTAGATTTGAAAATACTTGTTCTATCTGCTCAGTTAGCTGAATCTTCTTACATGCTAGGGATGACTCACAAAAGGCAATACATTTTAGTAGCCAGAATAAATCTTAGATATTGACTTATAGCCTGAAGAAATCATTATGTGTACCTTCAGATTTTGAAAATATATTCAGCTAAAAACTTGTTATACCCAAGGGAACAAACAAAACAAAACAAAACCTATATAAAACCCAGATACAGATTTACTAATCCTAAAAGATTGGTGGGGGAGGAATATTTCATGGAGCTGGAAAGGAATTGGTCTAATGTCTATAATGACCTTAAAAACATGCGTTTTTAAGGTCAATGTCTAGTCTTTATTTAGAGTCAGAAGAGAACAAACAAGTATTTTTAGCTACATTTAATCTTCTCTTTTAAAGCTGACTTTAAAATAAGTTAAATGACTCATGGTCTAAAGTGTCTATTTTTTCCTGTTGACTAGAGAGAAAGCCTTTTTCAGAATATTCATTTGACATTTCCACTTCTTACTACTGCCCTGTGAGGACACACTTATTGTTGGTTTTTATGCATGGTCTAAGTTATTTTTAATAATAAAAGTATTTAATGTAATTTAGTTTTATATAATACTCAAGTGTTTATCTGGTCAGTTGCTTTGGACTGTTCTCATGATGAATTCCTCCTAGTTGTAAATGAACCAGTCTTTTTATTAAGTTAATATCCTGGTTCTGACCAGGACGGGGCTAATTTTTGTAGTATCTAGGAGGGGGCATGACTAGGACACAGAGGCTATTCTATACCACCTCATGTTTTCGCTGGTGGTGGGGGGAACAGTCTCTTTCCCAGAGAAGGAATTCTGGTTGTAGATGTGGCAGAGGAAATGATCAGGGTAACCCTGGTTCTGAGTGTTTTGCCTGTGAATAAATCACCTCTCTCTTGTACACTTTTATTATTAATATTGTTGTTGTTATTTCTCATTTTCTGATCTCATTGCTTTTTCTGTAAATTTTTTTTATCTCAAACTGAGATCTTTATCTTTTGTGCCTCTCTCCATCCCCCCGAAGGTGGCAGAGGGAGAGCAGGATTGAACAAGTGCCAGCGTGGTTTGGAGAGTACAGGACACAGGCCCAATAATTTTATAATAAAAAAGATGCACTGAAATTAAATTGAACATTCTGATATACATAGTAATAGGGTTGTTTTTTTTTGCATCAGCTGTCAAAATGCTTCAATCTGAAGAACTCAGTTTTATGATGAAATTAAAAAAACCCTCACAGCCTCAAATCTTAGGCTTTAGGTGAGCTCTCAGAAAAATCAACGGCTGTCTTGCATATGCTACAGTAGCTTTGCTTTTTGTATGACATTAAATCATACCACATGCCCCATTAGAGATGTGTGGAAGTGACATTCAAATACTGTGAGATCTCTCTTCATAAAGACATATATATATAAACTGACTTTTCTCCCATTTGGCTATCCTGAGGCTTAAATTTATTAGATAACACAAATTTATGCCTTTATTACTAGTTTTAATAGTTTATGTAGGACATCTGTATTAGTATTCACTACCGTTGTAGATGTAAAAGTCCAAAACAAGTATGCATTGCGATCATATAACCTATGAAAAAAAAGAAAAGTATGTACTCAGATACTACTGATTCCAAGTTGGAGTTAAGAGTCAAAAAGAATGATCACTTTCAGGTGCTGCATCTGTGTTTTAGATGTTATTTGAAATGTGAACCAAAGTATATAAACAATTTGAAAGAAAAAAAAGGGTTCTGAAATACATCTAGATAAATCAATATGGAAGTAAACAACCACTTTTTCTCATGTAATTAGACTATATGTAAAACTTAAGGAACTTGGAAGCACTTAGTATCAATTACTATTCGAGTACATTTTAATGCCTCAATCTGAAGCAAGTGATGTATTTTTCAAAAGCGTTTAAAGATAAAATAAAATACGGGCATTATATTATTTTAAGTCACATGCTTTCACAGTCATTAATCTTTTCCTACATATTTACCTTAAAACAAATACACAATGCCAAAACTTAAGGACTTGGAACTAAATGCACATTTACCCTTCACCCCAAACTTATTCAAAAGAATACTTTAAATAAAGTTCTATGATCTACTAAATTGTTGATCTATATCTAAATTGGATAATGTAAGGTATCTCCACAAGTGTTTCTAATAATCCCAATCAAAAAAGCACTCAAACACCACAAAGTATTTAACTAAAATGTCAGTTATTAGCACTAACCTATGAGTTAAAAAAACCCCAAACAAAACAGAATAGAGCACAGGTGACATCCCTTACATCCCTTCCATAACCTTCCATGTACTGTTCAACTGGGAGGACCTCCAGTTTGGGGAAGGCACATGACAGAGATCATATCCATTTAGAGTTTCCCTGGCTCTTTAGTCTTTACTGTTTTGATAGCAAGCTATCAGAAGAAAACAACTCTGGTTGTCATTTCCATGATGAAGAACAAGGACATTCACATGAGAACATCCTGCTTTACCTTAACAAAGAATAAAGGAATTGCCGGTGGTGTAGCATCATTGCCAAGTGGGAGATGCCTACTAGTCCATTTATCACAATCAGCTGGCCACCTTTACCCAGGGGCAAGGAGGATGTTTGGCCTGAAAGCAAAGAGCTGTTCACAGCATCTCACAGACCTGCATGCATTCATGTTGATTGTTGGGTGGATCAGCAACTCCCTCATGCAATAGTCTTCCAGTTAGAATCACTGACAGTGATTTGTAATTCTGAAAGCATAGGTAACTCTTTAGAAGAAAATTAGGCACAAGTGCAATATTTTTGGAACTACATCTCTAGGAGAAAAAAAAAAAAAACAACTTTCCTAAATATTTCTTTGATTGAGATTTCTTTGAAAATTTATTGATTTCTTTTAAATCAATACTCAAGTAGGGTGTGTTTTTGTTTTCTTTCTTTGTCTCAAGGGTGTCTTTGGACATCTGTGGAAAGTGTATTAGAAGATTAACAAAATGGAAAAATATTTTCCCAGAAACAGTTGAAGTGATACATTTTTAAATGTTTCCTTTTGTATATTTCTTCCTGAATCTGTGCAACAGATACGTTTTCAAGGAAGAATAAACCATAGGAAGTAACAAATTCCTCTGCAGAATGAAAAGGAAAATCTTTCCAAATGTATCTGTTCTCCTTGTGAAGCTGTTTTCATTTAGCCTGAAAATCAAACTCAGCATAGATTAACAAAGTTCATAAGTTTCCATTTGCTCTTCCTCATATGCTTGGTTTGATAAAAAAAAAATGCCTCACTAGGTTAGGTTTACAACAAGCTTTAAGTTAAGCAGTTATTAAATCAGCTTTGCTAATAGGGTTTAATAAAGTGTTGATTGCAGTATATTTTAAAACACAGTCTAGATTCACTTGTATTACTCTAGCTTTTATATCAACGTACCCTTCTGAAACTGGTGTAGTACCTTGTGTATGAGTCATCGCTTAATAATTCACCCTAAAAAACACTATTTAAAAGCTGCTGATTTTGCATCCTACTGGTAAAATAAATCAGATTTATTTAACCAAACTGTGGAGTTTTCTTTATGCAGACACTTATATGGGTAGCTTATTTCCAAGAGCATACAAACTTTTTCCCTAGAAAACTCATTAATTACAACATTGTTTCCATGGAAATACCTAACTTTTGGCAGTAAACATTGTAACACGGCTATTGCAGCTGAGAGCCAATAATACTCTGTGTTTATACACACTTATCTTTACATTTTATTTCAGCTTCTATGTTACACAAAAGATGTTAAATGTCCCTTGCTCTATAGCTACAGAAAGAAGCAATAGCTATAAAACATGCCACTATTTCAAATATCAAACTGAATTCCTCTGGTAGTAAATTTTAGGTGAGAAAGAGATTAGTCACCAAATAAATCTTCTCTGAAATTACTTTAATATATATATATTCTCATGCTTCACAGATTCAGGGTGGCTGTGTGTGAACATTTCCATTAGCTGTTAACTCCAAAAACCAAGGAGGATCATTATATCATGTTGTGAGGACAAAAGACAATACCTAGGGATAAAGTAGTGCACTGACTTGGATTCATATTTCCAAGATGGACTTGCAAAGCTCTCCATAATGTGTATTTTGCAAGAGCATACTAGCATTGCTACTGATGAAAAACATCTAACACCCCACTGAAATATAAACGATTAAACTTACTGTAAGACAATCTAGATCTCCAGATTCCATCAACCACATTGGATAGGGGTGAAACATAACCTCTTAAAAGCATGTCTGGTGTCTAGGTATCTGAAACACTCTTATAAGCTTGAAGATTCTGATACAGATCTTAAAGGAGACTAGAGATTTTCTGTATCACTAGGATACAGCCACTATTACTTACTCTAATGAGCCCCAAGCAGCATGAGACCACTATGATGAAAACAATGAACTGTGGTTTTGTTTTTCTTTGTGTATCCTAATAATGTAAACTTATAACAAACTGGCACCACATCTAGACATTTCAGTGTAGGAGTATATGATCTGGAATTGAATTCCATCCTTGATTTTTGTAAACTTTCTCTGTTTATTCCAAATATTATCCCCACCTTGTGTGTTCATAAGATTTTTATGTTATTCATGTGTTTGTATCCAAAGTAGCCTCCAGGGGATGTTTTAATTAGGTTGTCTAATGCCATAGAGATTGCACAATTAGGTGTATGACCAAGTCTAAAGATTAATGTAGTGTTTCAGGTGAGTACTTCTGAAAATTATATTGGCTGATAGTCATCTTCATTTTAGCCTGACCCTCTGTGCCAACCTGACCTGCCAACACCAAGGTGGCATTCAGAAGTAATAATCTAAGTAAATTGCACCCACAAAGTAATTCTAGTTCTTCTATTTCTCTAACATAAGCAGAATTACCAACTGAAGCAAACAATAGGTTACTTTCCTACAAACAAGCTTTTCAAAAACAGTTTCTTCTAAATGCTTTGATAAAATACCTTTCCCCAGGACTCGCAGACCCTAATCTATCATGATTATGCACTTCCTTGAGATTTTTAGTGAAGTCTGATAAGCTTTCATTGCTTTGATACTAAAGACATTTCATGGACATGAGGGAAAATAACGTAGTTTAAAATATGTCAAGACTGAATATTCAGTCCTTGTTTGTTTCATTGAGACGGCAAGCAATATAATCAAGCATGCTATGCCTTGCTGGCACTTGAACACACTCTTTTTATCTGAAAGTGCACCTGTGATTTAAGTTAACCATAAACAATATTCATCCCCCTCTCTAAGTGCCAACTTATTAGTTAAAAGCCTGCTGCCATATGGTGAAGCAGTACTGACTGAGAAAGAAGAAGAAGAAGAAAAAAAAGCAATTAAAGTAAGCTTCTAAAGAAAGATCTTTCAGAGGAAGAGTTTATGTGATGTTGGGTAAAAAAAAAAATCCTGGCATCCAAGTTTGGTATTTAATTTAAAAAAAAAGACATTATAGTGCACAGAAAAAAGATTAATAGGCAAACAAAACCAAGGAATAATTATACACTTTCCATGATGTCCCATTCTCACAGTTTGTAATATACTGACAAAGCGTTTCCCCCATAAATTGAATGCCAGAAACATTGTATTTGAATGAGCTAAAACAGCTGGCTCGACTAGTCTGCCCAGCTTGATCAAACCATTGTGGTAACTTTCAAATTTCAGATTAATCTCTACTTAGGTGTCATGGTTTAAATCAAAGATTCTTGCAGCTGTGTTCTGACAGAATTAATAATTGAAACTTATTTTACTTGATTGGAGTTGTAACTGCATTGATTAATTAGCTTAATTGCACCTGTACAGAGATTATTCAGGATATCTACCTCTTTAATCTAAATTAAGTGCTGATTCTAGAACGGAACTGCATAGGTCAGTGTGGCCACTCACACTGTGAGCGGCCTCAAGTTACACACTCAAGTTACCAACTTTGATTCATGGCAACTCTCTGTCGTACAGCGTCAGTAACATATGTTTCAGTGCTTCTTAGCTCAAAAATACTTCACTAGGGTGTCCATTTTAAAATGAATAGTTAGGCATCAACACACTTGCCCAATAGGTGCAATGTCGTCTTCTGGTGAGTTGGGCAAACAACTAATGTAGCTTGGCCAAAAATATAAAAAATCAGGAGGAAGCCAGTTTCTTCTCTTGTCAAAAGCCACAGCTACTCAGTTTGGAGGAAAATAATTTGCTTCTATTGAAATAATTAAGTTGAGAGTCACCAGCTTCTGTATTGTTTTACTTTTGTTTATTGTTCTATTTTGTTTTGTTTATTGTTTATTTACTTTCTTCTTTTTGTTAAGTTGCATGAGTCTTAATTCTAAGCGTACTAAAGTTGATTAAACATTTTAAAAACAGTCTATTGAGCTGCTTTATTACGCTCCAAATAATTATAGAAATCTTAGAAATCATAGGCTTGATTTGGAACAAACCTTAAAGATCATCTAGTTTCAACCCCGCCACCTTGGGAAGGGATGCTCCCCACTAGACTGGGTTGCAGTCCTTCCTTCATGAGAGAACAATCCTCTGGCATATCACCTACTCCTCTCAGTTTGGTGTCATCTGCCAGCTTGTGGGGGGTACAGTCTGTACCCTGGAAGCTGAACATTTTAAATTCTCCCTGCTGGAAGGCACTGTTCCACAAGAAAACCCTACATTTGATCTAAGGCCTTGGGATAGGCTTCCAAAATTGAGTGATAATTTTAACATCATGCGTGTGTAGTTTGAATAGAAGGTGTGGCATCACAGGGTGAAAAATTTGGGATTTAAAGTTTTGAATATAGTAATACACATCTGTAAAGATGGAGATTTTAGGGCGGTGGCCGAATACTTCTTTATCACTTTCTTCTTCTTCATGAGTTTAGATGATGTCTTATAATTGGATATGAAAATCTGCACTGCTGAACTTGGAGGTTAGAATATTGGGTTGGAAATCATAATAATTTAGTTGGCAAATCATTATTGGGCCAAAGGTCCTTTTAAATTCTCTGCAAAGCCAGAGAAACGTCATCATTAGCCTTGTTTTACCTTGTTAGCAGAACTCACAGCTTCTGAGACTGTAATATAGATAAGAACCAATAAACAACGGAGTCCGAACAAGAAAAAACCACGTCTTCTGTATTTCATCCCAGCTACGGGGAGTAAGAGTGGGAGGCTGGGAAAGAAGCTATCACCCCTGACATCCCACCACGCAGATCATTAATGAAGATGATGAATGGGACTGTACCCAGTATAGACCTCTGGGGTAAAGTAGCAGTTACTGGCTTTCAGCTACACCTTATCACAATCATCTGGTTGCTGATTACAATTCTCTGGGCCCAGCCATTCAGCCAGGTTTGAATCTGCCTCACTGTCTGCTCACCCAGCCCATATACCAACAGCTTGTGTATGAGAATCCTGTGAGAGATGGAGTCAAAGGCCTCAGTGAAGTCTGGGTAGATGTTATTCACTCTCTTCTCTCGTCTATCAGGACAGTTATTTCATCATGTAAGTTTATCAAGTCAAGCTTGATTTCCCCTTAGCAAATGCATTCTAACTATTCCTGATGATTTCCTTGGTATTCAGGTGCCTGGAAATGGTTTCCAGGGTTAGCTGCTCCATCAGCTTCCCAGGGACTGAGGTGAGACTAATTGATCTGTATTTCTGCAGTTCTTTCTTCTTCACTTTCTTGAAGCTAGGAGTTAAAAGTTCCTTTCCTGCAATCCTCAGGCACTTCTCTCAGTCACCATGATTACCCAACAATTATGGAGGTTGTCCTTGCAATATCATCAACCACCTTCTTCAGCACTCATGAGCGCTTCTTGTAAGAGTCCACGAATTTATGCATGTCCAGATTGCTTAGGTTAACATATATTCCATTTTGAATATGAATCCACCCTAATTTTTCATTCTCTGTGCTCAGAAGTAATCTGAAAGGATTGATGCAGAAGTAACATTTGTCAGGGGGCTGGTGTTCTTCCCCTGACATCTGACCCGGCTGTGTTCCTTGTTTCAGTGTCCCATGTCCCGAAAAGATGCAATGAGGCTTCTTTCTGCTGTTTCAGAGCTTGTTTATTTCTGGTTCTTATCAGAGTTTCAGAGGCACAGACTGTGCTGTGACCTCCAGGAACACGAGGACAGAATGGTCAATGGCTACCAGAAGCAGGTAGCTTTTATATCTATTATCAACCAGTTAGAAAACTTTACGTATCTTATTTTGTTCCCAAAACCAGTGAATATCAGCCTTATTGATATGTCTCCTCTACACTGAATTCTATCTACCAATTAACAAGTTAAAGGAACTTATGTCAGAGGGAAAAAGGAAGAGAAGGAGAAGAGAGAAGAAGATGAAGAAGAAAAAGCCAACACCCTAAAATCTCCATGTTGGCTCTATATAACATATATAGCAAAACCTAAAAACTATAACTACACATTCTGTGGTACACTAAACAACCATCTCCTCATTTCTTTGGTGTTCTCAGTTCATCCAGAAGTTGAGACAAATGCTTCCACGAGCCTGGTTCACAGGCTAAGCCTTTTTTGTGGAGCTCTGAGGGTAAAGCAAACAGCCAGAGGAGCAGGAAAAGCTCCCCAGCTTTTTCTGACTCCAACAAACATTGAATTTTTATTAAACCTTAAGAATTTTTTTCTCTCAGGGAGGAGAATTTAGAAAACTTTTTTTTAAAAAAAGATTAACTTGCTAGGCAACCTGTAAATCTTCCAGTGATATCTGATTATCTTTCTTTGTCTAATGAGAATATGCATGAACTATAAAAATAGTATTATCTAAATTGTGATATTATAAAGAGGAGCAAACAGAGAAGTATAGAGCTTGCTCTTTGAATCAAGAAGCTTCTTTTAAATTCCTGTGGCTCTATGCATTAAGAGAAAATTAGAAAGTTCAGAAGAGAGGGATAAAAGAAGTATCTCAGATTCACTCTGATCTGAATGAAATGAAGGCAATACCAGACTGAAAGAGGAAACTATTTACTGGTTGTGGATGTGCCAGCTATTCTCTTCTTGATCTCTAAACTGTCAGTGGAAAGAAACAAATATTTTAAGGGCGTGATCTAACCTAGTTTTAGATATATCCCTTGAGATAAATCATGACCTTAGAGCACTTTTTTCTCTCAATTGGTTATAAAAAGATCCAAGGATGACTAACTTAGGTCCGGAGACATTTTTCTCATACTTTTAAAGTTAGATAACTAATCCCATCTGGCTTTTTCCTTCCAGTGAGAAAACTCCTGAGATAAAGACAGGTTAATAACTGGAGCAAAAACCTTGCATGCAAGCAAAGCAAAAAAAGGAATTCATTCATCACTTCCCATCTTTAAGCAGGTGTTCAGCCACCTCCAGAAAAGCATGGAAAAAAGAATGCTCTAGGGGGACCTCATTGCACCTTTTCACTACTAAGTGGGGCTTATAAAAAAGAGACAGTGACGTTTACATGGGCAGATAGTGACAGGACAAGGGGGAACAGTTTTAAACTCAAAGAAGGTAGATTTAGATTAGAGGTTAGGAAGAAACTCTTTCCTTAGAGGTTAGTGAGGCACTGGAACATGTTACTGAGAGAAGTTGTGGATGCCTCATCCCTGCAAGTGTTCAAGGCCAAGATGGATGGGGCCCTAAGCAACTTGATCTAGCAGATACCATCCTTGCCCATGGCAAGTGGCTTGGAACTGGATAACCTCTGAGCATCACTGCACTGATTTTAGCTTAAGCCACTAATGGAAAACATTTCACAGGGATATAGGTTTAAATACAATAATCTCTTCTAGTCTAGTTCCATACGCCATAGCTGCAGATAAGCACTGCTATGAACCTGAAATTCATTATTCCACACTTTGTTTCATAGTCAGTGAAACTAGACTGTTGCTGACCCATTGCATATTTTATTTCATTCTTGCCTCCAAAATGCTTAAGCAGTCTGAATTAAAAGAAAAGAAAAGAAGCAAACAACTCTTCCTTTAAATTTAAGTTTCTTTGTGCAAGCAAAACATTGAGAACAGCATCTCAATTGTTAAAAAAAAAAAAATAGGAAAATGTTTAGATTTAACTCAAATAGGGATATTTATTTTCAGAAATCTGATTTTAGTGTTATGCAGTATGGAAATCTGAGTCTTCCTTCAAATAAAAAGAGGTAAGCTTTTTTAGATGAACCATCACTCTTGTTTTGAGATAGAATTAACTGTTTTATCTTTTTATGAAATGAAGAAGAATCAAATCATTATTTTAGACCATAAATGTGACCTTCAGGCAACTGAACTCATATAAGATGAACCTAACTGCAAGTTCCTAAGGAATTTTCACTACGGAATTTAGTTTTTTCTTTTAAACTCATGCTGAACCCTTGATTTTCTATCCTATTTATCTGTCATTTCAGTCCCTGTTTGCGTTCTTAACCACATGAATTACTTTTTTCTGTGACAGAGTCACTACAAAGGGAGAAGCTCAACCCAATTTAGATAAAAGCCAGTCAGTGTCACTTGGCATCAGATTACAAGCTGGTGCTTTATCAGCATTTATATATGGATGATTCATGTTCCCAAATACTTTAAGACAGGACTTTTTAACACTGATGTGTTGACTTTATGTATTAATTTCACCAAGTTGCCCTTAGTGCAATGAAATATTGCTTTATGTTTAGTGTGGATTGTCTACAATAAGGCCTTTTCTACCTCTGGACCTAAAAGTCTTTTCAACAGATTGGAAAATCTGTTGAAAAGGTAAAATCAGGTGTGCTAAGCCTCTGGTTAGCATCCTAACATTTACTGCTTTCTTTTCTTGCTCTGTGTTCTTTGTCTTATTTAAATGATCTTATTTTGGCCAACTCATTCCTTATAACGATGAAAAATTGCATTTCTTTATCCTTGCATGGAGTTATTTCACTTAACAGAAATATGTACAAAGTGTGTGTACAATCAGCTGATCCATTTAGATTTATAGTGAAATTTTTACGTGTGTTATGTTTATACATTTATTTTAGCTAAGTCATCAAGCTTCTCCTTTAGGAAAAACCTGAAGATTAATTTCTTTCACCTCAAATAACACATTCAGTTTGATAAATGTATGAGGAAAGAAAAATTGTCTTGTAACCAAAAAGGCAAGTACAGAGAGTTTTCATACTTTAAACGTACTCAGTGATCAAATATATAACAGACTGCCCTTTGGTAGCATTTTGTTCTGGTTTTATATTTGTTTTGTTTCCTTTAACTATCTTCTGCTTCCATACAAGAACAATGGACAGATTTTATCCCTGGGCTAGTAAATTTTCATTACTTTTCATTTTCCTGCCTTATACAGTCTGCCACGGAAAAATGCAGAAATCTAAATCCCTCATGTAAGCTATCCATAAGCTATCCATCAGACCCCTCAACTGGAGACTAATCTCACTTTTTTTACAAGGCACAACTAGTCACTAAAGGGTGAAATTCTCTTTTGTTCTCCTTGGTGTATGAAACACAGTGGGATTAGCAGGGATTGTGAAAACAAACTGTATTTCTAAATAACAAGGGTCAATCTGCATACAATTCCTTCACCACCTTGTTTTCAACTGAATAGCTTTTAGGGTTCCTCAAAATCTTCCTTACAGAATCTGTTGAGCTGGAAGGGACACACAAGGATCATCGAGTCCAACTACCTGCCCTGCACAGCACCATCCCGAAGAGTCACATCATGTGCCTGAGAGGATTGTCCAAATCCTTGAACTCTGTCAGGCTGGTGCTGTGACCACTTCCCTGGGGAGCCTTTTCCTGTGCCCAGGCCTCCTCTGGATGAAGAACCTTTTTCTAAGATCCAACCTAAACCTCTCCTGAAACAGCTTCAGGCCATTCCCTCAGGTTCTATCACTGGTCACCACAGAGAAAGGATCAGTGTCTTCCCCTCCTCTTCCCCTCATGAGGAAGCTGTAACTGCAATGAGGTCTCGCCTCAGTCTCCTCTTCTCCAGACTGAACAGACCAAGTGACCTTAACCACTCCCCACACGGCTTCCCCTCAAGGCCCTTTGTCATCTCAGCTGCCCTCTTTTGAACATTCTCTAACAGCTTTATCCCTTTCTTATACCACAACTCTCAGAACTGCCCCCAGCACTGGAGGTGAGGCTGCCCCAGTGCAGAGCAGAGCAGGACAATCCCCTCCTTTGCCCAACTGGTGATGCTGTGCCTGATGCTCCCCAGGACAGGGTTGTCAGGGCACTGCTGTCAGGTCACTGCTGACTCACATCCAACTTGCCACCACCCAGGACCTCCAGGTCCCTTTGCATGGCACTGCTTTCCAGCCTCTCTTTACCCCCTGCGTACATCCAGGGTTGCCCCATCCTAGATGCAGAATCTGGTGCTTTCCCTTGTTGTACTTCATATGACTGGTTTGACTGAAGTGATATTTGGTTACTAGTACTACTTTACATGCTAATATTGTTTCTCTTGGCTGGACCTATATTGTTGGTGATTGAAACACTGACTCCGCCAGGTACATGCAAAGCCAACTTTTTATTGTAAAAAGCACCTTATATACTATTCCAAAGCTAGCAGTTCAACAACCACAAACTTCAGCTTCTAGGATTACATCTTTAGCATCTCCAATGGCTACTGATTACAACCTTTTTGCCTAATCTGCTGTTAACTATCCTACTTTTCTCTCGCCTCCTGCTCTTTGTCTGCTGCTCTTTTGTTTTGCCCACTGCTAGACCATCTCCCCCAGGGCCCCACACCAACAAAAGCCATCCTCCCTGGCCACCTTCTGCATCCTCACACTATTTATTTTAAGCAACCTTTCAAATAAAATCAATAAAAAATAGAAAAGTCAACTGATAGAAATTACAACAAAAAACAACAAAATAAGGGTATATTGACCACTCAATAACAGTTCCAGGATCTGAGCATTTGTCTCTCCACTACGTTTAGATGATAAAAATGAATTCTTATATTTAGCAAATATGTTATAATTTCCAAAACATGAATTATATATATTTTTTTTTCTGGGAACCAAAATTGAAATTTGATCACAGGATGACTCAGTAGTTCACGTTATTAATTTGGAGTTACTAATTAGCTAGTAACTCCAAAATTTTATTATAATAACTCTTCTGTACATATATTTCACTGGAAAAGAAAATTAGTGCCCTATCATCATGGAAATCTGTTAGATTATAATAAATTTGGCTAATGAAACTGGGCTGATAACAGCAGGTCATCAGAATTTACAAAAATAATTTTCAGACTACTGGAAATATTTTATTAAATTTTGTGATATACTTTCTACTTATAACCCATAAGATTGTTTGATACTGTAGAATTTTGAAAATATAACTTTACCTAAAGTAGGGAAAAAATGTAGATGAGACCATTAGATCATAAAGGAGGAACAACAGAAATGCGAATAAACAGGCCAATAGTTTTTAAAAATACTCTATGAAATTATTTTCTAAACCTGCAAGAGAAAAAAAATTCTCATTCATAATTCATATGTATATCTCAGCTTCCACTACTGAATGAAAGCTATTGATTATGTTGTATTTTTGTAAGTCAGGGTCTTATAAAAATATTTTCCAGTGAAATTAAAATCCTGGCAGCTGGCTTTGTCCAGTTTGACAGTATTTATTGCAGGCGCAGGGATTTCTAAAAGCTTTATTTAGGGAACTGAATTTGAGGAAAAATCTGTGAAAGTTTTGAAATTATGCATTTGTTACTTATAATAAATATTAATAAAACACTCATTTGTGCTGGAATGTTAAAAAAAAAAATACCATTTTGTCAGTGTCTTCTATTCCTCCCAATAGAAACCTTTAGAGAGAAGTTTATAAGTTGGTTTAAAAATGGATTTATTTTCCTCACATTTGCAGTGAAATACACAAAGTTGATATTGTAACTCAGCTCTCTGGAAGGAATATGTGAATCTGAATCTCTAGAACACATTCATAACTCCTTTTTTTCTTGAGCAGACAGAAGACCAGAAATTTGCAATTAAAATTATAAAGTGGGAAACAGGCATTACAGGCAATATAGGAGTTAAAAATAAATTAGTGCTGGCTATAAAGTGAAAAGATTGTAGATAAATGGAGAACTGGACATGAAGAGTTCAAATCTATTACTGATTAATTAATATTTCAAATGGTAGTGGGTGTGATATGCCATTTGTTAATTAGGATGAATACAGAGCACATGCAAAATTGTGAGAAGAAATGTATCAAGTGATATTTTCTTTCACAGTCTGGAGAACCTGGAACCCATCTTGCTTGAATGAGAATTTGCATACATATAAAGGCAGTCCTCTGTAGTATTCTTTAAGCTTATTTCTGATATCTTTGGGCAGACGGAACAATTTCATGGAAATAATACTTCTTTTTTTGACTACAGAGGGCTCCTAATATACTAGCTTTACAGTCAGATAAATATGAGTCCCAGCAGTTTGAAAAATTCTTGTTTATTCTTTTTGAAGTCCACTAGACTGCTGAACTGAGTGGCAGTATAAAAGCTGTCAGTGCCTTCAAAATAAACAATTGGCAATTTTGCCTTTACTGTAAAAAATACAGAAATCCATCATTGAATTTGACTGATTAAAAATTTGAGAAAAAAGTTGCTGAGTAAAGATCAGGAGATAATTTTATTTTAATGTCAATGAAACAACCACTTTTACTTTAAGATGTCTCAAATCAGCCTCGGTAAAACTAAAAAGAGGAAAAAAAGCTTTTCTTCCCACCATTTTATGACTGATCTTGAGCAATTAACTTGAGGAATTGCTGTTAAAAAATAGAAGTTCTAAGTTATTACTGGAAAATTATCATAAATTAAGATTATTATGGAAAAAGCTATTTCTATGTAATGTTAAAGGTATGAGTGTACTTTAAAAAAAAATAAATGGAAGATAAGCCAACAAATAAATAGAATAATTTTACCTGACAAATGCACTTTTAACTTGCTGTGAAATCAAGACATCTTTTCATAAGAGTCAGTAGCTATCAAGATTTAGACAAAAGGTTTTTGATTGTTCCTTACTAAAGATTTATGTCTACCATACATCAATGCCCATTACCATCTGTATTATATTGGTTAAATTACACTTTTCTGTATTATCTTGGTAATTTTTGAACGAATGAGGTCTTTATACACCACATGTGCTCTTTGTGCTATCATCACATCAAACACCTTTTACAGTAAGTTAATGAACAAAGCATTTTGCTTTGTTGCTGTAGCAATATATTGCAAAACTATTCAGTTATATGTTCACAAATATGAGTAAAGTGAATTTTCCTTAACATTTTATAACTTTTTTTACTTTATATGAATAAAAATAGTTTCAAAAGACCATAAACAATTTCCAAGATAAATTCAGACATCAACAGAATAATTATAAACTCAATTTTTATCCAAAAAAATCCAGGAGAGTTTTAAAAATCATTTCAATTTTGCAAAAGTTCAGTAGTACATGGCAAGAGAACATTTTAATTGACTGCTTGCTTAAAAACTAACAAATGAAACCAAGAAAGATGCATCTGAAACCATCTGAAAAGACATAATATTTTGTGTTCATTCTACTGAAAAAATTTTCTTTCCTAGACAATAGTAAATCTGATTTGAAACCTCCTTTATGTTCTACTGCAATGTCACATACGTGGATAATATATTAGTAAGGCTTCGAGTCAGTGCATTTTTTAGCTGTGCTGCATGGACAACTGATGGTGCAGACAACTCTGATACAAGGTCTACATATTTCTTAGGGCGCTTGAGTTTACAATTTTATGATTAATGGGGAGGGTTCTGTGAAAGATTTGTTGGGATTTAACAGTGATCTGGATAGCCATTATGTTTAAGAGCAGGTTATCCAACCCAACAGAATCTTTTTATAAGATATTTTATGAAATCAAACTTGATTAAGACTGTCTTTAAAATATTTTTACTATACTAATAGAAATTTGAGTTATTTTTAATATATTGCCATAGAAGAAAATGTTGCAGACCAATAAAACCATTCCATATCTTTTCCATGGCATCTCTGGGCAATCTTTATTCCTTCCTTTTTTTATTTTGTAAAAATCTTTATCTCTGGCTCTTTTTTTCTCACCATATTTCCAGTTATGTCACTTATGCTACATGTTCAAGTAAGCCATAAAAACAAGACTATAGGTTTCTGTAACCTTTTGTCACATGAGCTGGGGCAGAAGATAGTTTCTTCTTGCTCCAGTGAGTCAAAGAGTCATTGTCCAACATCTCTCAGTATTCCTTAAGGATACTCAGAGTCCCTGAGAAATCAAAACTATTTTGATCACTTAAAGAGTTTGGGCTGTGTTTATAATGTATGGTCTGCTAATTTCTGCTGATTTGATCTAATTTTTGAACATCCATATATAGCTGTGAGTATTGAACTTGGTTCCTTGCAGTGTAGGCTCTTGTGCACTGGCAAGATACATGTATATAAGATATAAACAAGCAGCAAAGATAGCTGGTAAATGCCAAATGATCCTGCAGAGAAGACTTGAAGAGTGTCTAGTGGAACATAATACTTTTGTAAAATAAGCAAAACCAGAAAAAGTTTTGGTCCTCTAAAGAAGATATGAGTAGCAAATGGGATCACCTCTTTCTGTTTTGGGTACTGGCAGTGAAATAATGAAAACCGCAGAGGGAAGGAGGGAAGGAGGGAAGGAGGGAAGGAGGGAAGGAGGGAAGGAGGGAAGGAGGGAAGGAGGGCCCTCTTTATTTTTTCATCTCTTTGTTGCCAAGCTGTCAAGCCTGACAACCTCAACGCCTGGGACTAGGATCACAGATAATTGCCATCAGTGCTAAGCCAACATCAGTTCCATGGTATTGTATACTGATAGTCATAGTAAAAGTTAGTACATGCTTCATATGGTATAATTGTTTGCATATGTAATTGCAATGTTTAATACTGATTAAGAACTAAGCACTGTCAATGTGTAATGAAAATTTGAAAAAAAATTGGTTTCTGTCTTTAACATGGTCACACCAAATCACCAATTTTCCAAGAATAGATATATCTATACATTCATTAGCAACAGAGATCAAGTCCTGCAAGTGTTCTGCAAGGTAGATAATACAATTATAAATGAATCTTAAAATAAACCATACAGCCAACAAAAAAGAGAACTGGACATAAGTTTCAAAAGGCCTTTTCTGTCACGAGGATTTAAACTATACTCATTTTTGTCAGAACTACATGACTATAGAATGGTTAAGTCTGTAACAGTGGATGTCTACTGCATTTCACACTATTAACAGTTTAATAATTTTAAATGACAGAAGGCTAACAATAATGAAACACAAATTTGCAAGTGGGAGAAGTTAGACAGAGATGTAATGCAAGAAAAAAATCAAATCAGACAGAAGAGTAAAGCAAAAGCAAAGTTTTAGAAAGATTTTAGGATGGTTTATGTCAAATTTTTTAGACATTGTCAGGGACTGCTAGTTCGAAATGGCAGGACATGTCATGGTTACTTTCTCTTTATTACTGAAATAGACACATAACTTGCACAGACATAATCTGGATGTGCCATCTTCTTTATTGACAAGACCACCACTGTTTAAAGCACAGAACTTACCTCATGATATATCAAATAACCATTCGATGTAACATGTAGTCATATCTCAGTAAACAAAATGTGATGCCCTATATCCATCCATTTTAAAGTCAAACATTTAATGTTCTTCAAATATTTTTCTGTGCATGGGGTTTTTTCAATAAGAAAAAAACATGTCATAGGACTCACCCTTTTATGTTCAAACCATTCTTCACGATAATTTTCTACTTGCACATTTCTAAAGCAGATGGCAGATTACAACACCCAGGCTTGTTCTTGCATGATAATTTCCTTCTGTAGAACTTTGATAATAAAAAACTATTTGTTCACAACTGTGAACATTGCAGAACTCATTGTCACTATATGCTAAATCATTTTTGGAGATTATGTTGTAACCATTAAATGATGACACACTACTTAGGAAAGAAGAATGGAACATATTTCTAGTGTAGATACTGGAATTTAAAGTAACAGCTTTGCTTAAAATACAGAACAGTTGAGACTGGGAAATTTCTAAGGGGATTACACATTTTCTAACAGTCTATGATAAATTCTATTGATGTTTAACTTGAAGATTTTGTTTTCTTGATTTTGCGTACATCTGCACTGTAGGGTTATTCTGGAAAAACTACAAAATTTAAAACTGATTCTTTGCATTACTATTTCTGAAAGAGATAATATCTTTTTCAGTACCTTTCCTTCATTTATTTAATCGATTGATGTATTTTAGGATAGTCAAGACACTCTTTTAATCTATCAACAGGTTGTTGTTTTCTATTAGATATTGAGTAGCAACAGTTGTATTTTTCACCTGTACTGTTGCAGTCAAAATTATGCGTGCAGAAAATAGAACTAATGTCTAAAACTGGGTAAGTATTGTTTGCCTAATTAAATTCTGAGTTACCAAACTGAAATGGAGCAAAGAGTGACCATTACTCCAGCTACAAAAAACGCTTTTACTTTAAATCAATACAGGAAAAACTCTTTTATAATAAAACACTAAAAAGTATTAAACAAAGGTCCTTACTGCACCCACCCCTTTGCCACAGGGCTGTGCTCATTCTCTATGATGGTCCCTGGGTCTTCAGGTTGTCAGTAGTGATTTCCACTGAGCAAAGGGTGCTGGAGCCCCACCATCAATCACCTCCATCATTCCCTCTTTGCTGGGAAGTAGTCAACAACGTGAATAGAGCACAGCAATCATTCCCAAAGTCCTGCAGTCTCTATGGGACTATTTTTCAGTCTTTTCTTGTTGCAATCTGTTTCGTCCTTCTCTGGTTGTCTCAAGGTCTAGAATTCACTGGCCAGGTCTGCTTATCTTGACCATCTGTCATGATTTAGCCCCAAAAGAACCACACAGATACTCAGTCCCACCCCCACTCCCCTACCCCCTACTCCCAGCCTTAGTGTGGAAGAGAATCAAGGGAAAAAATAAGCCTCATGGGTTGAGACACAAACAGTTTTATAATTGAAACAAACTATAATATAATAATAGTAACTAAAACAAGAGAGAGAACCAGCACCCAAGAGAAGGACGCATTGATGGACAATGCAATTGCTCATCACCAGCTGACTGATGCTATGCCTGCTTCAAAGCAGCAAAATGTCTCCTGGCCAAGTTCCCCTAGTTTATGTGCTGAGTATGACATTCTATGGTATAGAATATCCCTTTGTCCAGTTCCGGTCAGCTGTCCTGTCTGTGCTCCCTCCCAGCTTCTTATGAGAAGCTTCTTCCTCTCTTCCCACTGAGGGAGCATGGGAAACTGAAGTCCTTGATTTAGGGTAAACACTGCTCAAACCCACTGAAAACAGCGTGTTTTATTCTCATCCTATATCCAAAACACAACAGAGTACCAGCTACTAAGAAGGAATTTGGCTCAGCCACAACCAAGACACCATCATTACAGGGGGTTTTTGTCTGCACTCAAATCCCCACTGCAAAGTCCCTGGACCTGGCCCAGCTCCCTCACAGCCACATCTCTGCACCTATTTCCTTTGCTGGACTAACTTTCTAATTGACCCTCAGACTGGCCTCATGCCCATGGCCCTCTCCAGCTATTCTGGGGCTGTGTGACCCTGGTTCCCCTCATCAGGCCTCACCCCAACAACCTCCCCCAGGCTAATGCCCTGTGCTGACCTCAGACACACCTGATGCCATCTCCATCCCGATGGAGGTGCCTGATGATGTCCTGGCCTGTAACAACAAGCTGCTGTTTGTTAATAAGTGACAGCTGTGGTGTCTCATTAACCTTGTTCACAGATGTGAAGTCAGAACGCGCTAAATCATAATCACCAGATAATTAAAAAAACATACTAAAGCTGGTTTAGATAAAAAAAACCCCTACATTTACAATATCTAGTATTTATATTTGAAACTGGATTATTTGGATAATATAAACACATTTTTTGTGTTAGAGAAGTATGGCTATGATACCATTGTAATGGGCTTATATTTTATATATTCATGATTCTTATATACACAATAGCTTTTTGATTTCTTTTCAGTTGAATCTCTAATAATTTTAAGAGGAATAAAAGCCTACAATCTTTCTTAATGCAGAACATCTTGCCTGTTTCAGTACTAGTCGCTAATTCTCATTATTGCATTACTTCCCCTTAGTGAGCACAACACACCTGTATTAGCTAAGTTGCCTGGAACTTAATGTTCAAGTCTGTTTAATTCAAGTAATTCTAAAAGACTGCATCTAAAAACATCCTTTTCTCTCTCCCAGGCTCTACCTTCTTCCCCTTCAGCGGTACAGGGACACTGAATGGGGGTTACAGTTGTGTTTTTCCTCCTGCTGCTCAGGAAAAGGAGTCCCTCCCCTGCTCCAGCATGGGATCCCTCTCACAGGAGACAGTTCTCCACAAACTGCTGCAACGCGGGTCACTCTTCCACAGAGTGCAGTCCTTCAGGCACAGCCTGCTCCAGTGTGGGTCCCCCCAAGAATCACAAGTCCTACTAGGTATACCTGACTAGGATGGAGTTAATTTTCTTCCCAACAGCCTGGAAAGAGCTGTGGTTTTGATTTTGATTTTTGACTAACATACGTATGATGACACATCAATGTTGTGGCTATCGCTGGACTTGGCTTACATGGCATCAAGCTTTTCATTCTGCTGCAACTGTGAGCAACAGTGAGGCTGTGGGCAAGAGGTTGTGAGTCAACACAGTAGTGCAAGTAGACAAACAGTGACAAATAATTATTTCATAGCATGGAATATAATTTTCAGCAATAAAATTTGGGACAAGTTATTTACAAAGCAGCTGTTCAAAGACTCTCTGGGCATTCTCCTTGTGGGGCAAAGTGAGCAGCTAGATTTAAATTGCTTGCTTTTGGGGAGTGTTGTTTTTGTGTCGTTTTATGTTGGATTTGGTCTGGGTTTTGTCCTCTTTTCCCTCACCTATTAAATGTTCTTCATCTCTACCCATGAAATTTCAGGTTTTGTTCTTCTGCTTCACTCAACCATCTTGCTGGGGAGGATGGGGAGTGAGTATCTTTGTGAGTGCTCAGTGTTTGGCTGGGGTCAAGCTACCAAAGTCTTGTTTAGAAGCCAGTATGGGTCTTGGGAATTTTTAGATATTTCCAGATTTGATTGGAATATGCTAATATGCATTCATAGTTATTGTAACAGTTTAGCAGGTAGTTGGCATAAACTTGCTGTCACAAAATTGACCTGATAGTTTTTGATACTGGTCTCTTTGTTCCTTCACCTGCTCCGTTGTGTGGTCCCTCTCTTGCTGTACATTGAACTCCAACCTGGCTGTGTTCAGCTTTTTCTGTTTGTTCTGTTTCTTTATCATTTTGCCCAGCAGTACTGTGGTAAAAACACTGGCCTTTAGCCTAATCTGCTAATTGGGCTGTGCACTGCTGCCATCTCAGCACTCTAGGAAAGATATTGTGGAAATTTAACACTTAGACTTTTCTCTTCTTTCCCTCCAGAAATCATTTAATGGGGGAATATAAGAATGGCACTTCTCCCTTCTCATCCTCTGGGACATGTGTTTCCTGCCTTGTGGCAATCACCCTTCAGTTCTTGAATCTCCCTGTGTAACCAGAATTCTTGTATTGGTGTGTTCTATGAATTTGGTTTTGTGTTTAGCCAACCACTTGGGAATGCTACACAGGGATGTGCCCTAGACAGACAAGGGTGGCAAAGTGTGAGAAAAATTTAGAGAGGTGCTTATAATGTTTTTCCCCTCCTGTGGTCTGGGACTTCATGTCCAAACTGGTGTGATAACCTGTTGAAGTGGCAAACCTCATAGATTTGCGAAAGGATGCCTTGCCTACACCAAAGAGATGGAAATGTTAAAATATATGCTACACTTACTGAGCCTGTGTTCTGCACCTTCACGGGGGCAAAAGGGTCTCCGGATCTAAAGACATACAAATGAACACTGTTGTTAAACCAGACACTCAAACCTCAACTACAACACTCCTGTAGTCAAGAATTAAAAATGGAAGGGGTTAATTCAGTCAACAAGGGAGGAGTAGATTCTTCCTGTGAGGGAGAATGAGGAAGAATCAGAGGAGGCAACATTCTCTACAGCTGAAGCAAAAAAAATAATTTTCATAAAAAAATATATTTATATCTTCGCTTTTCATCAGTGTGTTACTGAGAAGATAGTACATTTTTCTCTCCCAACAACTCATCAGCAGATCTCCAACAGGACAGATTAGGAATATAGGAAAGTGGCAGTGGAAGAACTCCAGGAATCCTTACTTCATTTTTATTTGGTTTTACTTGTTTTAATATTTGAAAATATGTCATAATTTTAATACAGGAAAAACATTTATGATTTCTCACAATATATTACTTATAACGAATAAACAAGTAGAATTTTCTTATCATGAAATATTCAAGTTCGAAATATTTTAACTCTGGAAATTTATTGCCAAAATTAAATCAATATTAACCTTTAAATAAACTCCTTCTGGTGATCAGCAGCAAAATTAACAGGAAACAATGCTCATGTACAGAAAGAAGATCAATAACTGTTCTTTCTGAGGATCCAGTTTATTTTCTATAATCTAATTAACAATAAAATCAGGCATAATGCAAAATTAGCAATTAAAGCATCTAAAGACTTATTTCTCACCTAACTGAATCATACAGAGTCCTCAGTTGAAGAAGCAACAGATTAAGTTTTTCTATATGGGTTGTTTGGTGGTTTGGTTTTCTTGATTGCTTTCTTCTGTTTTGAACTGCCTACAACCTCAGAAGCTAAACACTTTTGAGTAGGTCAGTCTTATTTCTGAGAGGTATTTGTTGTTGACTGTAAATTACCTTCAAGTCTTCACTTCTAGTCTTCCTAGTCAGTTATATTGATCTTTTCAGCAAAGCTAAATCTTCATGTTCTTAAGAAATATCAGATCAATTGGGACTACCTATTATTTCTCGGTTCTGCTTTTCTCCCAAACACACTCCTAACATGCAGTTGCAGAACTCCTATGAGGATATCATCCTGTCTCAGTCATGCCGAGGAGTATCCTAACATGTAGTCTAAGAACACCTACGAGGGTATTGTCCTGTCTCAGTCATGCTGAGGAGTACTATCCCCCAAGAGTCTCATCTCTATTAGCAATTATAGTAACAAGATCTGAATGAAACAATGCTGAAAGCTAAAGCCTGAGAATGGTAGTTCTGAGAATAAGTGGATATGTCTGCCAGAGTTTTGGGCTAGGGATGTAACTTTGGTTTATATCAGGAAGACCAAGTAATAAATATCTGTCTGACAGCCCACTGAGACTTTTTTCATTTTATACAGAGTCTGCAGTTTCATGTGACATAACTTCAGAATTTCAAAATATCCTGCAAATTCATATGCCTCAGTGATTTTAACTGCTGTTGTTGAAATGCTTAAGACACTAGGTAAGCATCTGATTATCTTCCTCTCACCGCTTTATAATTACTTCCCACTGCCACATCCAAAAATGTGGGTATAGTGTGTATCATCTTCTGTTGCTGATAAAAGAACTGAGAGAATTTGGAGAAAACTATAAACTTTCTAATTCAATCACTAACTAATATGTTTCCATGGTGTACTGTGGGACACACTGTGAACAGCACATCCTGCCGTCCAACCAAGGCAGTTCATTCTTGCTACATGGAGAAATTGGTGTTCGCCATTTTGTTTGCATCAGTAAAAAAAATCTATTTGAGAAACCATGTATTGATGATGTGTTGTGTTTTGGGTTGCTGGCAAAAAGTTTGGATGAGACTACTGTGTTTTGGGTATTGCTAAACAATGCTTAGAGCAGATCAAAGCTTTAAAATTTACCAATTTACCCTTTTTCCTCTTTTTTTTTATTTTTTATTTTTTATTTTTTTTTTTAAATTTTCCCTTTTCCTCACAGTTTTTTCCTGCTCCAGAACAAGTAGTCTGGAAGTGGGCAAGAAACAAGAAGGGAACAGGGATGGGACAGCTGACCCAAAATTGATCACTAGCAGGAGATTGAAAAGCAGTGGCACTGTCATCCAAGGTGGCTGGACATAAGTCTGCTTATGAAAGGTGGTGAATGATTGCAAAATTTGTTAATCAGCTGAACAACAAAATATGGGGAATCAGTTTAATTATGGGTGATGGAAAAAGCAATATCAATGTTTTTTAAAACTGAAAATGAGTATTGTTCTGTCAGTGTTAGCAAACTATCTGGTAGTGAGACTGGGAGATTTTTGTTACTGTTATTCTGTATATCTGCATATTATAATTTTTGTAGATTTTTCATTCCTTTAGGATCTCTTACATGAACAAAAATATTTTCAATAAAATATTTTTGCTGTGAAATTAATGAATTTCTTCAATAATTAGATATGTCAAGTATAGAAAGAAGAAAAGGAAAAAAAATCCACAAAGAAAAATAAAGCTAGAATATGTCTGTTCTGCATCAGAAACAAGACCTAGCTGGGTAAATCCTAAACTAAGCAGAGCACAGCACATATATACATTGGCTCCTGTGCAGAGTTTGACTTCATGTATTCAGCCTATGCATAGAAATGAAGCAACACAGCTGGAGCCACTGCCTGGAAATAGCCTGTTATCAGAAACCTGGCATAACTGATGGAATGTCACAAGCAAAGAGCATGTGTTTTTCATTTTAATGACCACAACTTGTGTAGTAAGAGCATCTGGTGCCTGAGAATATGGCTTTGCATATGTCTCAGTCTGTGCTTTGTTTTTTTGCTTATTTAGGTGATTTAATACAACATAAATGTGGATTAGATTCCACTAGACAGGATTTTTAAAGTGTTTCAGAAGCAAGGAAAGGATGTCTTACAAATTTCATTCTCAGTGTTGAAATTACAGTTATCATAGAATCATAGAATATCCTGAGTCAGAAAGGACCAACTAGAATCATCAAAGAACTGGCCCTGACCATGACAGACCCAAGAATCACACAACGTGCCAGAGAGCATTTTCCAAAGGCTTCTTGAACTCTGTCAGGCTGGTGCTGTGACTTCCCTGGGGAGCCTGCTCCAGTGCCCAACCACCCTCTGGGTGAAAAACCTTTTCCTAATATCTAACTTAACCTTACCTGACTCAGCTTCATGTCATTTCCCTGGGTCCTGTCTCTGGTCATGAGAGATCAGTGCCTGCCCCTCCTCTTCCCCTCACAAAGAAGCTGGAGAAGGCAATGAGGTCTCCCCTCAGTCTCCTCCAGGCTGAACAAAGCAAGTGACTCAACTGTTCTTCCCCTGGCTTCCCCTCTAGGCTACACTGTTTCAAACACTTACAGTCAGTCCTCTGTTGCAATTAAAGTTTGGTAAGGCAACAATACCCTTCCAGCCTTTAAAAAGATACATGTTTCTTGGCTGTTGAAATTGTATTTCTAAAAGCTATAGTTTACTTATTTATCTTAATGTTATACTCAGCTCATTTATCTAGCCAGCAAGCACAGACCTCCTATTGTTCAGCTTGATTCTTGTCAAAGAGAGTGTTGTCTGCTTGGCAAAGGAAGAACTCAAGGAGACATATAAAGAAAGTTTTGGTCTAAACAAGAAAACCTCCCAGTAAATATCTGATTAAAGAGAGTACTGTAATACTGCTGCCTCTGACAACTTTTCATCAAACTTTAAGCAATAAAACCAAACAACTGTTTATATATGTTGGTGACCACTAGATAACATAATTAAACATTTATTTCTACCAATAGGAAGGAGCACAGGGGAGGAATGGAAGGTGGGGGAACAACACCCCTGCCAAAAATAAAAGCTGCTGGTCTGGCCCTCCCAGACCTGTGAGGTTTACTGAGGAAGGTTTCCTTATTTACAGTGTTTAGGTGAGGAAGCAGAAGCAGGGAAAGTGGGAATCAAATGGGAATTGTGAGAAATCAATGTGGAAAAGTAGAGGGATAAGAAGTTCTTGTGTGTAGGGCCAGAAGCTGGGCTCAGTGATCCTTGTGGGTCCCTTCCAACTCAGGATATTCTTTGATTCTATGATAAGAAGTAAAAAAATAGGACCAGTCTATTAGAAGCCCTTGGTTGCTTATTCTTAGCATTACATGCATACTTGCACAGTTCTCAGATTTTTAGATTTCTGAGGACTTTAAAGTATTCATAAATCATGTTAGTTGAAGGCTGACACTCCCTCTGTTCCATCTTGAATCCACCTGAAGAAAGGTGGAGAGAGATGTTATAAAGGAGTGTTTAGAGACAGGACAAGTGTGAATGGCTTTAAGCTGAAAGAGTATGTTTAGATCAGGTATTTGGAGGAAGTTATTTACCGTGAGGGTGGTGATGCACTGCTAGAGGCTGCCCAGGGAAGCCGTGGCTGCCACATTCCTGGTGGTGTTCAAGGCCAGTTTGGATGGGGCTCTGAGCAACCTGGTCTAGTGAAAGGTGTCCTACCCCTTGGCAAGGGGCTTGGATTTGTATGATCTTTAACGTCCCTTCCAACTCGAGCTATTCTATGATTTTATGATAATATATTCTTAGCTTTCATGTGACAACTATAGCTAAGATAATCTAACCAGCTGTATATCTTTAAACACTCAAATATTATTCTTCAATAACACTGTAGGCAGCAGAAAAAGAGGTAACATTTCCCAAACTATATAAGCAGCTGTTCTTAGAAACACCATTAGTTTCTTTATTTTTATCAGTTCCTGCCTGAAGGATCTGATATAAAGTGCAATATTTATAAAATTGTTACCAATTTATGGAGAAGAGACTGTAAGTATGAAATTTGCTGTTAAAAACGTTATTTCTTATAAAAATGCTGTACACTTACTTTTTCTTTCCCACTTGTTTTCTAAATGTTAATTTTATTTACAGAAAAATACTGAAAACTGTCCACATAATTCATGTTTTAAATTGCATAAAAGCACCTTCTGTTTCTGAAGAGATGTCGAGGTAATGGCTAGATGCTATTTTCTCAATGGAAGAAGTAGATTTGGCTAAATATATTTCATTGCCAGTTGAATAATTTACCTTAACAACTACTTCTGCTGGGGTGACTAATCTCATAAGTTATTGACTACAGTCTTTGTTAACTAGTGGACAAATTAATTCTATACATTGAATAAGGGGTTTTTTTTTCAGGTACTGTAGTGGCTTAAAACGTTTTCTGTGTCATCAAAATAAAAGATCCTGTATAAATGAATATTTATATTTATGCACTCATAAAGTCATCCATAAATCAAGTCAGACAACAATAAACACTTGAAAAACAAAGCAAGAAAACAAACATTAGTTCATAGGTCACATGTATATTTTTCACATGCTCCTAGGAGGAAGGATAAAAGCAGTGCAGAAACAGAGGAGATAAAGAACTGGTCCTGTGATTCTCTACAGTTTAGTCATTCATATATCCTGTCTAAATCTGTTTGAGAGTTCTACACAAGACATTGAAATCTGTTAATCGTTAATTTTTTCACACAACTAATCCCTGCTAAATTTTATATAAATTTTCCTTGTACATTCTAACTCCTCATGTCATCATTTAATCCCAGCTGGCAACTAAGCACCACACAGCTGCTCATTCACTCCCCTTCAGCAGGATGAGAGGAAGAGAATTGGAAGGATAAAAGTGAGAAAACTTGTGGGTTGAGACAAGAACAATTTTTTAATTGAAATAAGAGAAAATAAGAGAGTAATAATTATTATAATTTTTAAAATTGTAATGAAAATGAAAATAAGAGACACACAGAGAGAGAGAGAGAGATAAAACCCAAGAAAGCCAAGTGGCGCCCAGCCAATCCCCGAGCAGCAGACACTCCAGCCAACCATTCCCCTAGTTTATTGCAGACCATGATGCCATATGGTCTGGAATATCCCCGTGACCTGTTAGGATCAGCTGTCCCAGGTGAGTCCCCTCACAACGTCCTGTGCACTCCCAGACTCCTTGCTGGTGCAGTCATGTGAGGAACTGAAAGTGCTGTGCAAGTGCTGACAGCAACAATGAAAACATCCCTGCATTTTCAACACTGTTTTCAGCACACATCCAAACTGTAGCCCTGTATTATCTACTGTGACAAAAATTAATTTTACCCCAACAAAAACCAGAACACCTTGTCTCTCCTTTTGTGTGAATTTCGAAGGAAATTCAGAGATAGGAATTAATTTCTGAGATTCCTTAGGAAGCCTGTAGCTTCAAAAGAGAAAGCCTTTTCAACAAGGACACATAGTTTATCTTTATTTCTCGCTCATATAATAGAAGAGTAGGAGGGTTATCTTTTTTCAGCATCAGCCTGGCAAGGGAAAGAGAATTGAGAGAATGGAAAGAAACACTCAAGACGTAAGATGAGGCTGCAAGGACATAGCCTAATTTCTGTCTCCACATACACTCCAATCTTTTATGTGAGATGTGTCATTATCCTTCCATAAAAGAAATGGGAGTAGCAGGAGGAATCAGTAGAATATGTACCATGAGCAGAATCTTTCAAATTTTACCTCTCCTAGATCTTGTGAGGACAGTTGTAGCTGCCAGGCAATCAAAGACTTCACCTGTCTCTGTCCTACTCTGAAAGAAGTATTTGAGGCAAGTTCACAGTAAGGCAGTAGCATGTCTTTCTGCTCTCCTTACGTTACTGTGTCTGTCAGCAAACTCACTTTTGCTTTAGACTCATGCTAAGGGTAAGCTGTTAGACTCTTAATAATACAGATTTTGATAATTTCCACTTTTTAATGACCAACAGTAAATAACCAATCTAAATGTTGGATCATTGTAGGAAAATTCACATTAACTTACATCAATCCAAATGTTTTAAAAACTGCTGTGGCAGCTAGCATGGCAGATAACTTTGGCAATGCTCTATCTATGTTTAGATTTATCTCATATTTATTTGATTGCTTGGGGTTTTTGTAGACACTGAGTGCATGATACCAAAACTGCTTCCTAGTCTTATTGTATTTGACCAGCTAAGCTATGTATCAGAGTTGTAATGGAGAAAATTTTGCGGTATATACACAGATATAAGGAGGAATTATTTGATTTATGTTGGTGATAACAAACTATAGATACCATAACAAGAAAATGGAATCACTGTGCTTAAAACCAGTGGAGAAGGAATAAAGTGTCATTTCCTACAGCAAACTCTATTACTAAAGGACAGAAGATAAATATTATCTTGCAAATCAATTCAGAAACAAGTAATTTGAAAGGATTCAAAGTTGAAAACCTAACACAGTAAGTGCCTGAAGTTTACTTCCTAGTTTAATGCTCGCAAGGTGCAAGATGATGCAGGCAGTGGAATTTATAAAATTGTACACGTCAAAATATATTATGAATAACATTTATCTTGTAGATCACTGGCTAATGCATTAATTGCTGACTGCAGGTCCTGTTCAGACGTATCAGTCTAACAGAAAATGGAGCTGCACATAAAAGTAAGAAACATATCAAAGCCTAGGAATAGCCCATTTTTAGAAGGACAAAAAAATGAGTGATTAGAATTTCAGAAATAAAAGCAAGAGAGCGGAAACCACATTTTGAGAAAAGAGACCACAAATTATTATAATCTATTAAATGGACATAAATTTACAATAATAAAAAATTAATCATACACTTTCAGTAGCTGATAAGGTGAAGTTTTAAAATTAGAGAAAACAAGCTGTAGATAAAGAGATAACAAGGTCAAGAGCTTTTGCAGAAAAAAAAAACCCAACTGCTTTCTTTTCTTTCTACAAATGGTTGATGAATGAGTGGGTTTGAATCTTGAACATCACTTAAGAATAAACAAAAAACAACTAATAAACTAAAAAAAGACAAACTGAACATCCAAGTATTCCTTCAGGAGTTTGATAAATACTCTAGCAAGCATTATATTCAAGTTCGTCTTTCCTGTGAGGCCCTATTTCTTTATTCAGGGAATAAGCAACCCAAATTGAATTATTTTTTTCTTGATTGGAACGGCATTTTCTATGTATTCATATTAAATTTTCACAATCAACAAATAAAAACCCTTTCATTGTTGCTGTGATTGTCTTTTTTCCTTTTTATTTTATTGGTTTTTAATGAAAGAGGTGACTGAGAAGGACTAGGCTCTTGAGTTTTGGGGAGGCAGAAGAGGGGGCTAGGGACCTAGTGGTTTCAGAGCTTTTTATATTAGATATTGTTCTCTTCAGCGTATCAAAAGACATTTACTAATAGTGGTACTGCCTAATTATGAAGATATTTAATTAAATTTTATATTAAAATACTTATCTTTGGTACAAAATATCTTTTCTATGCCTATAACCAAAATTTTATGTCTAATTTTTTGAATACAAAACTGAAAAGAAAAGCCCTAAGAGACTGTCTGTTTCTCCATCAGAAAGTATATACACATCTATTCATTTTTTGGCTTAATATGTGTCTGTGTGATCCGAAATCCTCGTTATTTATTCTGCTGGTTCCCCCACCCACACACAGTTGTTAACAATTTAAGTCATTTAATAATAAGATTAGTTAGAGAAAGCTTTAGAGTAACATAATTGGATCAAGGCAATAGTATTAATTTTCTTTGTTTGATTGATATTTGGCATAATCACCACATTATTTCTTGATGACTCTTATCTAGAAATTAGTGTTGAAAAGAAAAACTAGCATGTCCATGTTCTATTTTTTCTGCTTTGCACTTTTTCCTGCTTTTTACTTCCTCTGAGTAATTCATTCTGGTTCTACTTCTGTTCCTAGGCAATTAGTGCCAGTAAGCTGTCCATCATAGGTCTCTAAATGTCATTCCATAGAATGATTTTATAGTATTCACTTAAATGTCTTTTTTTATACTTGGTCTCCTGCCCTCTCAATATAGGTCAAGTGCAATTGTTTTTCCAAAGGTTTATTGATGACAGTGGAATTGAACCAGACTCTAATGGCCTGAATCCCAATTACAGTGAAGGTAGATATAAATTTCAGTCATAAAGATTCGCATACAGTCAAAAATTTAACTGTTTCACCTCTGATTAATTATATACTTGACTTTGCAATTTTTTGTACTCAGGCCTTTCAAAATACTGTGGGACACTAAGCTCTCTAAGAAAATCAGAATATATAGCAAGTGACAGATAAGTCTTTTATTGAAGCCTCCATTCTCAGAATAAGATAAGCTGAAAAAGTTTCCAAAAAGTTTGGGAGAGATATATATTTGACATACCGGTAAAGCTCTCTGTTGGATTTGAAACACCAACACCACATGAGTTATCACCTGTACTCGACACTTTATCATCTGTACACAATAGCCAGATTTATAGCATAGACTCTTAGAAAATCTGTCTGAAGATTTGGTAATAAAGTTCTCTTTGTAGAAATCGTGATATCCTCCTTCCCCATTACTCTTCTATCTACCAAATAGTTACTCTAAGCTTCACCTTATCAACGAGAATCAATCTATTTTGACAGCTCAAGACTTTAAAAATAGCCTCCCAAACATACTGGAAGGTTCATTTTTGAAAGCAATGTACAAATACTGAGTAAATAGAAGCTAAATCTCTGCTACTGACCCAAAAATTTATGTGTTCTTGAGAGATTATGAAGTTTTCTCCTACAAAATTACTTGCTCAGTTTGACAATAAAAGAAAAAGGGGAGACATTAGTGAGTCATAACACTCAGTGGCTGAGTGTAAGAGCATGTGAATGCAAAGTGTCTGTTCCTTTGAGTTTGCCTGGCCAAAGGATAAAGAAACCAGAACACACAAATCTGACCAGCAAAAGAATAACGGATGTAGTGATAAGAACAAATCTGGTAAGTGGCATGAATTGGTAAGCATATGCCACGTAGGAGAATGCTTGTTTTCATGGTTTTGATTACTTATTTGTATGTTTTCCAAAATATTATCACCGGAGGAAACAAAAACAACAACAACAACAACAAAAAAAAAACAAAAAAACAAAAAAACAAAAAAACAAAAAAAAAAATAAACCAAACAAAACCAACCCACTAACAAAAAAAAAAAAACAAACCAAAACCCAAAAAACCTCAAACCAACCCACAACCAAAAAACCCAAAGAGAACATCAGCAAATCAAAATAAACTGAAAAAAGTCCCCACCAAAAAAAAAAACCAGAAGACTGGAGAGCAGACTTCTTAATATCTCATTCCTTGCCTATGTACCCAGAAATTGGAACCTAATCTACCTATTTTTATGGTTTCAGAATGTTTTTATTTTTTGTAATCCTGTATCATTAACAAGTACCTTGAAAATTATTCTTCCACTTGTCAGTTTTTTACCTTCCAGTAAGGAAATTTTCAAGGATGGGAAAGCTATGGACTTTAATTAAGAATGAGAACTCAGTTCTCCTACCTAATGAATGACTGGTTTGATCATTAAGATGCTTTCCAAAGAGCATGTACAACCCTCATTGTTACAGTCTGAGCATTTATATCTAAATTAGTCTTGAACCTAGGAGCTACAAATGTTCAATGCCAAATGATATCAGGCAGAAAATGAGTGCCCAGGGAATAACATTGGAATAGACAGGAGTGCAGCTGACAATTGAGCATTTACTATAAAAGAGCTTATAGACCCCCAAAAAAGTGTGTGTGGTTGGTGGTTTGTTTTTGTTTGCTTGCTTGTTTGTTTGTTTGCCTGATTGTTTTTCTCTCTTGGTATAACATCTATTTCCTGTAAAAACTAGACTGAGCTTTTATAAATTACTTTCTTCTGCTCAGGCTTCTGTGCCTAAATTTTTGTTACACACTTGCCTGTTCATGAGAAAAAATGTTATAGGATAATCAATCCTTTCTACACTTTTCTCAAAAGGGGGTGAGTTCTTGAAACAAGGTGATATGAACACCAGTGAAACGTCATCCAGGATGTATCTCAGGGAATGCACGGAGATTCACATCAGCAACTTTTCCCTAACATGATGGGTTTCTTCATCCCTTTTCAAGTCATTTGTAGAGAACAACTGCAACATCCATGTTGCTTATGGTTGATAAAGCACCCCCCCACACACCCTGCCCTCCCCTGAGCATATGCTCAGTACAGAAAAAATAAACAGACACACAAGTTAAAGACATTGTGTGAGCATTCAAACTACACATAAGAGTTTTTACAATCAAAATGTACAGTATGGGCTGTTATCTATATTTCATACCTTAAAGCATTGATTTTGAGGTGATAGAAGTTTTATTGTCTTGTTCCACTAATTGTTAGGTTTAGTGGGATACTAAGCTCAAAGCTAAGAAGCTCAACTACAGGTTATAAGGACTGTGTTAAGAAAGGGTCTAACAATTTCTGACCCTTCCTCTTTTAGCTTTCCATTAAGACAGTTACAGAATCCTTGAAACAATCAGGTTATGATCTATTTTTTGTGTTGTGTTCTTCCGGAAATGTTTCTCTTATTCCTCAAACAGTTTCGTCACAGAAGGAATTCTGTCTCTCTGTCTTGAGCTCTGTTAGATAGGAACATTGCTGTGGAAGGAAATAAGTTTACTAAAGTTATCATTTTAAATGTCATCCTAGAATCTAACCACATCCCAAAAATGACCCAAGACCTGGCAAGTAATTCAGAGACCATGCTATTGCCATCTACAGTCCTTGTCAGAGCTCCTTCCTTTGTGGTTCTTGGCCATTCTTTGATAGATGGTCTTCTCTGACTGAAAAACTCAAAGTTAATTAGGAACATATTAAAATGTAGTTGAGATCAGTATCTGAGAGTACTACAAAATTGGTAGAATTAGCTTACTAGGAGAATCCTGAAAGTATGGAATTTATCACAGTGACTGAATGAGAAAAAAAAAAAGTAATTTTCTGGATTGGTTGGTTTGTTTCTTCCTCCTGAATTATATTCTGATTTGGGGCAACCAGCCACAGCACTTACATTTCTGTATTTCAATTTCCACAATTATAGTTAACAAGAACCCTATCTATTTTATATATATACAGTTTACAGGGGCTGCATGAAATTGTATTTTCTGGTTCAAGCAAGAATACATACCATCTCTCCACTCTTCTCTGCAACTCCAAACCAGATGCTGTTTGTCCAGGTTTGCAAGGTTTCTGTATTTAACTAGATTATATTTCTTTCTCTGAATGTGACACTATATTGTTTCTGCATCTAAAAACCTCCAGAATTTTAAAGAATTTTAGAGCCACATTAGTCACACATATAATTATGAGGGTAAAAAAAATAAATAGAAATTACATGAGCAACAGTTACAACAATCACTTTTGGAAGTGCCTGAGAAGCTACTTTGAGACATTATTTAACAGTAAGTACATCAAGTACTGGTGACTGGTTCAGTTGTCAAAGCTGCGCTTCTAGGTCAGATGAGGAGTAGGTGAGAAAGATACTAAGGAAAATCCCCAAGCTCAGTTTCCAGCTAAGACCTGAGATCAGATATAAAATCATAAAAGTTCACCAATACAATTGGATATCCTTCTTTGTTTTATATCTAGGTTAACTTCTGTATGTACATAGTGTAGGTATTTTTATTTATTTTTCTCTTTCTCCAGATTTCAGTTACAATGCAGCTGGGAGCAAAAAATAAACACCTACCACTGTAGCATCTGACTGAAGTTACAACTTCATGTTGGAATCTGAAGATTTTCATCCAGAGTTATAAATATCAAATATAAAATGTGAATATATTTGGATCAACTTTCTTGTTTTAATTTTCAAAGCTTACTGATCAAAAATTACTCTGCTGCTTTACCATATATTTAGGAAGAGAAGTTTCTTTTTGTCAACAAAACTGAACTTTCTGTGTTATTCTGGTCTGCATAATATGATGGAGTGTTGCCCTATAGCTGAATAGAAACAGATGTATATGGAGAAAATAACAAAAACAGACACAGATGGTGTATCACATGTATAACTTCTTAATTTATCCCTCATTGTGTGATACAATTATCCCGGCAAGTAGGCTGTATTCATCCCCTTTTCACAGATTCTGCCAGTTCCTGCAGGGACACTTTTCTGGATTGCACTGTAAACTGCCAGGGCAGCACAAAAAGATTACTCAGTCTCTCATTGCACCCTTTCTACGTCCCTTCCCTGTCCATTTTCCCTTTTGTTTGTTTGTTTACTTATTTCTTTTTGAGAAACTGTGATTACGGTGAAAGGACTCAGTTTCAGTTAATTTTTTCATGGAAATAGTGATGTGGTTTTCTTTAGGCAAAAAACCCAAAACCCAAACCCAACAAAACCCATCCCATTTTCTATGTAATATTTGCAACTATAGAATCCTCTTTTCCAAAGGATGATGTGTTATTTTAACTTAGTGCTTAGAATTCATATTAATCTCATGAAATTTGTATCAACTCAATCTCAACAATGTTGGGTTAACTCTGAACTTTGCATGATGAATATTAAATTGGGACTTTGGTTTGAATCCCAAGTTTCTCAGTGTTTCCCCACCAATTTGTTATAAAGATCTGTTAGGCTTAAAGATCTAGCCTTAAAGAGCTCTTTACGCTTATGGAAATTGCAAGTACAGAAATATTATTCATGTAAGTATGGAAATAAAAGATATTCATAATTGTAGTAATTCAGCTTCAATGGCAGGTGGCTATAATAAAATAAAGATGTGTCATCAAAAGAATTATTGGAGAGGACACTGAAACGTTACATTGGTTGTTTTGTCTGTGATTTGTTTCAGATCTTCTTTTTTCCTTTCTTGTTTTCATTTTTTTCCTTTTCCTTTTCCTTTTCCTTTTCCTTTTCCTTTTCCTTTTCCTTTTCCTTTTCTTTTTCCTTTTCCTTTTTTTTTTTTTTTCTTTTTAAAATGATTAAAATAAGATGCTTGACAGTTCCTGGTTCCATTAGCAGTACAGAGCTATACTCCTGGCTGCATTACTTTAGGTCAGCTTTGTATAAGTCCATGGCTTTATGACACTTTTTGCCCAGTAAAGACCTGACTCACAGATCAGGAAGAAAACATTGAATTCATTTTAGACAAGCAGACAAGAAGCAATTCTGGAACAGGTTTCCTGAGGAGGTGGTAGATGCCCCATCCCCAGAAATATTCAAGGTCAGGTTGGACTGGCCTCTGAGCAACCTGCTCATATAGCAAAGGGTTTGGACTAGAGAGACTTTAGAGTTTCCTTCCCTATAAAACCATTCTCTGATTCCATGACTTCAACAAATGTGTAAATAAGCTGTTCGTATTTAGTGTTCTTAACAAGCAAAATTATCTGTTTCTATTTTAGAATTTTCTTAAATTTTTTATATATTTCCTTTAACACCAAACTGTATCACTAGGCATGTTTTCAAACTGAAAAAACCCCATCAAGATGAAGCTGATGTATGGCCATATTTGTAGCAGTGCAAAATAAAAATGCCTCCATACCTTGGATAAAATATGATGGAGAAATCTTTGAAAATGTCTCATTGCAGTAAAAAATCAAATAAAAGAACAAAAAATATTATGAAAATACTCATCAGAAAAAAAATCAGTCTATATTAACTGTGACCCTTTTTTTTTCTCTGTGGTCAAGGTTCTGTACACAGGCAGGAATATCCCCCATACTAAAAGAAAGGAAAACACCAACCTGTATTCATGTCTGGTTTTGAGTTTGCTCTACCTCAGTTATTCCAGTTTTTTACTCTGATGCTCTCTGCTTCCCTGAAGATCTCCCACAAGGTCCTAGGACAAGGTTCTGGCCAGATCTTTGTTCTCTGATTCTGCCAAAGACAGTAACAAAACTCCATTAGAAATCCTAAACTGTTCTTAAGCTACATTGTAGCTTACAGCAACCCTCATTTCCCTCTACCCTGAGCTAAAATTGGCCATAAAGCACATATACACCAAGTAAACATCCACATATTTGCATGAGATGGACATGCTTCACTGACTGTACTACATTCAGTTCTTCTGACTTCAGTTCTTTTGGATGGAGAAAATCAGGTCCATGTTTGTGAGTGGACTACAAAAAGCTAATAATAAAATTGACTGGATTTACTAAAATATTGCACATTTCTTCAGCAAACTAAGATTTCTACTGTGACTATTAAGATGTCAAATAGCAGAAATGTAATGAACCTTTCTTTCCTCTTTTTTTTTTCTGAAAAGTTCCAGATTTCTTTTATTATTAATAATTTTTAAATTATTTGGATTATTTTATTTTTATTCATTTTTTTATGGTACAGTAAAAAAGACAAATATATTATGTGGTACTGACTCCTTAGTGGATCTCAGAGATCAGCAGCAAGCTGGAGAAAGCAATTCCTTTTTTAACTTTTCTCGAATTGTAAATAGTTAACTCCATTTCTAAAGGGAAGTTCTGTAGCTTCCCAGGAGAAATCCTTGACAAAGAATGTAAATATGAAAGTTGTTCTGGCAATTCATTCTCCTTGACCAATGAAGGAGAATTGTCTTTTGTTCGTTTTCATATTTCTTGTAAGACTGTGCTGGAGAAACACAGACTCAGTCAAACAGATGCCCCCTCCAGCTAACCTGTTTTCTTGATGATATATTGATATAAATAAATAAGCCTTCTGATTTCAGTCTATGAATATGAGCCATTTTGTGGGAAGGCCCTGGAAATAGGGGCACATCATTTCTACAATATTATGCCATTTGCCTTTTTCCTTCCAAAGAAAGCAGTGAAGAAAATGTCTTTTGTGTTAGTGTTAATAACCATGCAATGGAGTTTTTTTGATTTCTGGTGGTGAAAAAACCAGACAGAAAAACTGTTAGCTCCTTATGACTCATCACAAATCCTTTCAGCTAATAGTATTCAGGTTTTGTACTTTTTAAATAATAAGTGAAACGACTATGATGTGAGAAAATATATTTAGCTGCTCTTACTTTTATGAAATGTTGGGAAAAAATTTGCTTAAGTGTCCAACTTAAACAAATTAATTAAAATTCCACAGCTATATAAGTTAGGAACTAGAGTCCTTTTTCTGACAGCAATATGTCACACTGAATATTTCACAGGTGTAAGATCCTAGAGCCGGAAAGGAAAAGGACTGATGAGACATTTGATCTCGTGTTTGCTAGCAAGAGTTGTTTTGAATACTGGAGTCTAGATTAATGCTCAGCAATTTCCAAACTGCATTCACATGTCCTGATGCATACTCTGCGTATGTGAATCAACACTAAGAAAATACAGCTGTGCTGCAACGGATTTCTGCCCTGAGAAAATGGAGAACCAAGATCCAAGGCCTTGCACATCGCAATTTCTTTCACAATTTAGGCTGTACAAAGCTTCAGATCAGAGAGGCGTGGTGTCTACAGTAGCTATTTCTTGTGATTGCAGTAGTGGTTTTTTCCTAGACCTTTTCCAGGTCATGTTTTTCTGTATGTAACTTCTCTGTTTTGTGAATGAGGGAATTACTTCAACAATGGATAAGAAGTGTTCAGATTTTCTGTTCCTGTTCCTGTAATTATTCAAATCTGTTTTCATTGAAATAGAGAGATTTTCTTTCTTATCACTAGATTGTCTCAAGATCTGACTTTAAAACATTGCTATTATAAATTATTTAATTTTCCTTCACTTCATTAAAGCAGTACTTTTTTTGATCTGCCTGTGAATCAAGCACTTTACTAGAATATGTACTTGTGTTTCAAATGTTATAGAATGCTATCCTTTATTTCAAACAATTTATGTTTTTCTGAAGTTTTTCTTACAGTATATGATCTTCAATGCAACTGAGTATTAGTTATTTTCTTCTCGAATATCATGTGAAATGTAATCATTTCACAATGTACATCATGATGGATGTACCAAAAGCTCCATGTAATTAATTTTTCTACTTCAGGTACCTTTTTATATCTTTTGAATTAATTTATTTCAGTATAAGAGGACATTTCATCACACTTGTTCATACCCAGAATTTTACTTACTGAGCAACTCTGGGTTTTTTTCTGCATAGAAACAAACTTTATTCTGATAATGAATAGAAGACAATTGCTGTGTTTTGATTAACTCAGTTGATGCCTTTGTAAAGATTAAAAAGCAGTTTTGCTGATATATACATAAATTTAGAGAATTATATTCAAAAACATTTTTGATACAACAAGAACTAAATTAAAAAATATTTAGTGTCTTTTCCTAAATAAAAGCCACTAAATTTAATTAAGTTCTCCTAGGTTTCACAATTTCTTTAACAAATTGAAAATGTATATGCTACTTCTACTGCAAAGCATAATACTTAGAAAAATTAACAAAAGCAGTAGTGTTACTTCTTCTCCTATTCTTCCTAGTTATAAGCAAGCACCATAAGAGATTACATCTTTTTATTCAGTTGACATGTTACCAATCCAACTAGAAACATTTTGCTAGATTCAGTTTTGAGTTTTGTCATAGTTTTTAGTTTTTTTATTGTGGTTGTTATTATGTAAATAATACCATATTCAAAAATGCCAGGTATATGAAAAAATATCAGTGTTACTAGGAAAGGCAGTGTGGGATAAATAATGAAATGTTTTTCATGTTTATGTGATCTTGATCTGTCTGCATCTGGAGACCATATAAATTATCATCAAAAGTAATATAGAATTGCGTAATAGGTTTTCTGCTCATCAAATGGGCAAAATGTAAAGGAAGTGTGTAGATTGAGATAATTTTAAGACCAGTTAAAATTAGCTGAGGCATATAAGTTTATCATAAGGAGATTAGATAATGAAGAGGTAAAAACATATGGTTATACTTCAAAGTATGAAAGTATAACTCTTTCATCCAGGTAATGAAGTTGCAGTGACATTTTACAAGGAAGTGGTAAATATGGTGTGCAGTTCTTGTGACTTAATGTTAGGTAAAGTTTCTATAGATTTGTAAAATTCATAAATATTTGGGAAAAGAAGAACCTACCAAATAAGACAAATCAAAAAGTTTAGCATAGAAACATAAAGTCTTAGGAGACATATTTTTTTCATCTCTATAAATATGCAAAGAATTAATAACTATCAGCACTGACACAAGAAGAAATGGATATAAATTAATCAGGCTGTGCAAGGTCAGTTGGAAAACCCAGAGAATTTACAATATATTCTTTCATGGTAAGAAATCAGAAAAATTCAAGTGTCTGTAATATAGGAGACATTAAATTTATACCAGCATTACTAATAAGATCTGCAGAAAAGGTTGAAGAGGTGATTCCCTTCAGATATGTTTTTTTCTGAAACTTGTATTTCTTCCCATTTTTCAGGCTTAATTACTTCATACATTAAATTACTACTTTACTTGTCTTGAGCCAATTCATTTGTTATTCTAACTCAACAATTTATTGAGCTATTTTTAATGGTAATAAAACATGGTTAAATAAACCACTTAATCTCAAATGAAGTAAAGCGTATAGTATATGTCTTTGAAGTCTGTAGGCATAGCTGTCAGACACCTAGAGTGAATTATTCATGTACATATTGTATCCCTCATACGTATAAAAGTTTGCAGTAACAAAATCTTCAGTGGCTTTTTGAATTCTTTTTTAATGCATTAGTGGCAAAGAGTTAAAAAAGGAGAAGCAGTTGATAAGACAGAAGAAAGAATAAAAATTAAAATATATAGTATGCCAAATACAGTACAGTCCCTCCTTGACTAAGTCCTTTTCACTCAAAAGACTTCTCTTATATGTGAATAAAGATTATTGTGCTAAGAGTTTTTTTCCATCTGTCTTTCATATTCAAACAGGGATGCAAATAATTCTGCATTTTTTCCTGTTGTTGTTTGGGCTTTTTTCCTGAGAGATTTGAAACAGTGGCATGTTTCTACTGCAGTGAGAATGAGCATTACAAGATGATCTGGTCACTCACAAATTGCTTGGCTGTATGCATTAAAAAAAAAAAAATTGAAGGAAGATACATGCCTACATCATAAAACACATGTATTCTGCAGAGTTTTTGTGCATGTATGTATATATATAGGCTCCACATAGTGTCATTACCTTAGAGAATAATGCACTGACTAACAATATGTGTCTTCCAGCTTAATGAGCCTCCAACTCTCATGCCATATACACCCTGGTCTGCACAAGCGAGATTGTCACCAGCAGGACCAGGATTATGATACTTCCCCTTTGTTCAGCACATCTGGAGTGATATATCCAGATCTGTGTTCCCCAAGAAAATAATTTTTATGAGATGGAACAACTCAAGTGGAGGTCATCAGGATAGTCATGGTTGGAGGAGATTCTACAATCAGAAGCTGAGGGATCAGCCCTCAGGCTTGCCTCTGGAATCTTGGTTATTCTCTACAATTACCTCTTCAGAGGATACAGAGAAGATTGAGTCAGACTCTTTTCAGAGTTGCACAGAGACAGGGTAAGTGTTAACAAACACAAGGCGGAATGTGGGACAGATATAAGGAAAATACGAGCAATTTTTTCTTTTTTTTTTTCTTATGAGGATAATAATATTCTGGAACAGGTTGCCCAGAGAGACTGTGGGATATCTATCCTTAGAGAAGTTAAAGATTTGATTGTACATGACCCTGAGCAATCTCATCTGACCAGAACTGCTTTGAGTAGTGGATTGTTCTAAATTACTTGTGAAGATCCCGTCCAATCTATTTTTTTCCTATTTTCATGTTTCGTATTAAAAGTGCAAAAACTTTGGGTATCTTTTGTCTAAAATTATAACATATTTTAAAGAAACATAGTCTTCGAGAAGAAATAGTGTAAATATGGGATTTTTCTTTTCCAATTCTCTTTTTATCATTCTTTTTTATTTTGACGTATAACCTTTAGGCAGTTTTTTATCCTGAATAAATGTATTACTTGCACACTCTTAAAAGTATCTCAGCACAGTATTTTTCTTCTACTTATTATGCATGACCCCATTTATTTTTTAGAAAACACTTATCTCCTTTTGATATAATTAATACTTCTAGTTCTTTAGCAGACTTTTTATGATTCTCTCTGAGCGATCAGCATTGCTGCTTCCTTACAGGGAGCTTCTACACAGAGTAGATCTTTGCCAAACAGGACATAATCCCCTAATTTTGGATTTTTTCCAGATTTTTTCTGAAGCAGTCAAATGGTCTGAGGAAATAACACATAATCTACTGGTTTCATGTTACACCCAGAGTGGGAAATAAGGATAACATAATCTATTTGTGCTCATCTGCTTTCAACTGTGATTTGTTCCCATTTTTTTTTTGCTTTGGTAAAGCAATCAGTCATGTTTATCTGTGCAGATAATTCATTACTGCAATATCAGAACAGCTCTCATCAATCAGTCCTTCACATCCTGCAATCCCTGGTCACAATATTAAGAAATCCTTTGGCAAATTTATGGAGTCATTAATTTGAAGTGGCCCCTTTGGTTTTAATAAGGTTGAATGAAAGGTACAAGAGCCAAACGTAGAACATGAACTTGATGTTTCATAGACAGACACACACAGCAAAATTTCATAATGTATTTGCTGTCAGAGTTTCTGGTAGACTTTGGAAAGCACTGATGTGTGTTTATCCAAGGCAGACTTGGGCCCATAGTTCATAATGTAAGTAAAAATCCCCAAATTTCTAAGGTCTTAGATACTGGTAGGGGTTTAGTAAAGAAAAACTTATTATCTAAACTGCTACATAGTTTTTTAATTTTCACATTAGACTTCCTTTGTTTATAAACAGCATATTAGATATAAGGATTAATTGTATTCAAAACACTATAGTTCTAGTTATGTCATTGGGGTGACTCTGAAAACATCTATAAAGTTAAAAACAGGACTTAGAGTGATGATCCACTGCATTTTATGCAAAATTACACTTATCTCTGGGAGGCTGCTTTTTTATCAGTTTCAGAGTTCTTAAATATTAATATGAATATATTAACTTCAGCACAAAAAGGAGTAATGTGAGCAGGAAATTAAAATGGTCTAAAAAATAAAAGTCTGTAATCTAAGAAGAATGATGTTTACAACTCAATTAAGCAAGGGAGGTTTTCAGATGCACAGAATATTTTGAATTAGAAGAGGTTTGTTTTGTTTGAGTTTTTTTTTTAATTAAAAGTATTAACTTCTTTTAGGAAGTCATTTGGGTTATCATATTAACAGTCTTACATAATTTAACTGCATAAAACCATTGCCATTAGTCATTGTGTATGTCTTTTCCATATCTCAGAATGTCATTCAGCTGTATATACTTGGAAAATTGTTTCATGCTCAAGTCCATGGAAAATACATATATTTTTTAAAATTGTTTTTGAAACGTTTTGGAGAGAAAAATGGGAAAATAAATGCTGAAGAAGAAATAAAGGGATATTACTCTAAAGAAACTGGAAACCTGCCAGTAGTAATGAATAGCTTCAGAATACTGAAAATTAAAGGGAATTTACATGATTTTTTTGAGGTGTATGTTGTGTATCAAAAAATACGTCACCAAATTCCATCTGTAAAATAAAGCTACTGTGTTATTTTTCCATACATCTTTGATCACTCAGCTGGGATCTCATTATTCTTGTGGTTTGATCTTTAGCTGTAGCTGACCAGCCTTCTTAAAAATAAGGAAAAGAAAGGGAAAACACTCATTATAAGAATGATATTTTGATACAGCTATGTGTAAACAAAGTTCCTAGGACATTTTGACTGATATCTTGACTTTGCCTGTCCTGTACACACATACTCCAGAAATTTAGGTATGTTGTATTAGGACTGGGGATGACGTTTATTAGAAAGACGTAGAGCTTTCTTTATATCATTTAAGATTTCCTTTAACTCAGGAAAACTCTCCACCAAAGTTATGCGTTGTCTTCACATCACCAAAACAGCACTTTCACAGTGACCTACTGGTTAAGTAAAAAATATAATAGCTTGTAAAAAGTCATGGTTTCATGTACTGCATTCATCTGCAGAAATAAAAGAATTATCCCCCCCACCCCTCAAAAAAAAAATTTCAGTGGTACATTAATAGTTTCTGACCTTTCAGGAAAAGATACAGTCCACTTCCCTGCTGGATGCTAGACTCAGTGACACAGAAGATACCTGCCAGGCTTCAGAGTTTCCTAAGATTCAATATAACAAATGAAAAATACTGTGAAGAATAAAGCATCCTTAAGATAGATATCAAATATAGGTCTATTAAAACAAACTGACACTTGCAAAGTCCTGGTAGACTTTATCAAAAAACCATTATATCACTCCTGTTCCTACCCTATATAAATTAAGAAAGCATTTAATTTGTTGACTTTCTGTATACAAGATGGTAGAAGTTCTTAGTAATGGAATTTGCTAGTCCAGAGGCAAAACATCAGATTTTGATCTCTGTGGTCTCAATGTAAGTAGGAAATAATGGAAATAGGTTTAAAATTGAAAACATTTAAATTACAGTTATATATGTCCTATTAATTTGGAGTTCTCTGCTTTTATTTACTGAAATAAATCTTTCAGTTATCTCTGTAAATAATAAAAGATTAGATAATGCTTTGTGACTTTAATTTAATTAGAGCTTCTGTACAAAATGATACAACTCATTTGGAGACCAGTGCATTGACCCCAGTTAACAGCCAAACACTGGTACAGCTGCACACTCCCTCCCCTCTCCCAGGGAGCTGGGAAAAAATGGAAGGAGAGTCTTGCCTCGGTAGTGAGAATGGAAGTGAGAAATCTTGTGGGTCAGGCCAGGTCTTTCAGGTCTGCCCCCTCCCAGTCTCTTGCCCACCCCAGCTGCTGCTCTGGGGAAGTGCAGAGTGGGGAAAAATGAGAAAGCCTGAGTGATGTGCATGCACTGGAGATGACGCCTCTGGAATACTGCACTGAGGTTTTTGGTCCCTAATTCAGGAGGAATTTTGAGATATGAAAGAGACACAGCACAAGGCTACCCAAGTGAAGTGTCTAGATTGCATGTTCTCCATCAGACAGGGGAGGGAGCTGGGGTTGCTTGGTCTCCTTGAGAGGAGAGGAAGGGAGGCTAAGGGATAATTTCACAGCAGGCTATTATTACCTGAGGGTGAGTTACAAACATGAAAGTGGCCAGATGACACAGCAAAGACAAATGGGCACAAACTGTGTCTTGAGAGGCTCATATGAGGCATTAGGAAAATAATCGTATCTAAAAGGGTAGTGCAATACTTAAATGGGTTGCCCTGAACAATCCTGGGCTCTGCACCTCTGGAGGTCTATGGGACTGAGCCAAAGTCACAGCCAACCTGATCTCATGCTGGAAAACAGGTCTACTTTGAACAAAATGTTAACAAAATGGCCTTTAGGAATTTCTTTAAAACATCTTTTTTTTTTAATGTATAATTCCATTACTATCTGTTTCTTGGGTTTATATTACATCAAGAATTGTTCATTGCTGCTAACAGCAGCTTGGAAGCCCTTTGCCTAAAATTTACTTTGAAAAGAAATTACTGGTTTCTAAAGAGTAAGGTGTCTAAACAAACATATATTTTAAACTTTCAAACTACAGCCCTGAATGTATCTAAGCACAGTCAAGAACTGGAAATTTTATCTACTGTTTCAGTTTCAGAATGTTTCAGTATGTTAAAGACAAGATATGCTGTCAGGGTAGTGCAGGCTCACCAATGCTGTCTGCACAGTCTATGTTATCTATTGTGTCAATACAAAAGGAATTTCAGTTCCTAGGACTCCTGATACAGGATCTTTCAGGAGCATAAATTGAGTACAAAACAATTTTTAAAAAAATTAAAAATAAAAAAAAAGGAAGGATTATTCAATGTCAGGTTTTTCACTGTCACATCAGTTTAAAGCTGATTTATTTTGTTTCAATTACAGGAAGATCATATGAGAGGATAATTCTTTTTCTGAGTGGTTTGGAATAGCATCAACTTGAAACACAATTTGAGTTGAAATAAACAACAACCTTTGAGCAATTTGTTGAATCCTGATCTTTTGTTTATTTAAACAGGCTGATGACACTTAATCAAAACTTTCTCCAAATTAAAGTAACAAATCTGTTTAAGAATGTGTAAACAGTTTGTTTATAAGACATTTGCAAATAGCACTGAGGATCTAAGATAAGAAATCAAATATGCCACTGTTGCAATATGTTTGTCACTATTAAAGACTTATTAGGCTGTATCTTCCTATCGAAAACTGTGAGGCTTATGAAAGAAAAAAACCATGCAATGCATCCTCAGTGATGGGAAAAAATATTCAAAATTCTTCAAGCACTTTTCTGATTCACATCACTTACTTTTGATTAGTTTGAATGGATGAAATGTAGCCCTAAAAAGCAGAAGTTGTCTAGCTGTATAAGCATCAATTCTCCAACAAAGATGAGGTCTTCTATACCCCAGGTGGTTGCAGATGGCTAACATGGTTAGGGAGGTATGGGGAAACGTGTGGCAGAATCAGGCCATGTGCTTATCATCAGAGAGATATGAGAGAACACAGATAAAGTCCTGTTACCAAAGCTTTCTATTTACAAGCTAACAATCATCTGTTTTCATACAGAAAGTTGAATGGCTATGAAAGTCATGTTTGCTCCCTATAAAGAGGAAAGAGACCTCTGAGTCAGGTACTCGTAAACACTTTAAATGGTATAAGATACCTAAACGCCCACTGTCAGATTTCTGAATTACCCAGTAATTGCAATGCTTACACTCAGCTCCGAGATCTGATCCTGCCTTCTAATGGCCAATCTTTTGCTCTCAGTATGGTGACATACAGGCATTCACAACAGCATAAACTGTTAAGATGCCAAATCTGAAAAACTGACGCAGTTACCTCTTTCTAGAATTAGAGCATTTGATTGTTGAAGAAGAGGATTAAAAAAAAAAAAAAATCTGGGAATTCAGACTAGCGCAGCTGTTGCTGTTGTTAGTGAGGAAAAGAACATGAAATGCAAAAGAGGATGGTGAGTTAGTTTCACTGACAGGGCATTCAAGCTGATTTCCAGTTGTTCTGCCCTGAATAAATGTACTGATACTGCAGTAAAGACTTCACAATGATCTCCATGTCTCGTACTTGGCTTTGTCACCCATACACATCAGCTGACTGCTGGAAATAAAACTAATTAAAATCCTGCCCCTTTTCACAGTAAGAAAAGATTTCAAACAACCATCGCAGTCTTAAGCCAAAATAATTATAAAATGCAAATCTTTATCAGGTATATTGGTATCTTGTAGTCATTAATGTTTATAGCCAACAGAAACTTAATTTCAAAATCACAGTTACATTTATATTAGTTGCACTTCTCAAAAAGAATATCTTTCATGTGGAAGTCCTAGCTTTCAAATTTTTCAAGCCTTGCAACCCTGACATTACCATGCTTCCTGCAGACTTCTGCTCCTATTGTAGTAACATAGGGATGAAAAGGACTTCATGGATTACTGAGTCTTGTCCCCTGCTGTGTATATAATCCTGAGCCCACTGAAATCAGTAGGAGTTTTAGCTTTTTCTTCAATGGCAACATGATTAGGCCTAGAGTATCTCTAAAATGTTCAAATTAAAGTTGTTTCTTTGCACATTTTTCTAATGACTTGTTAAAGATAGTATTAAAAGGTCTTAAATTCCAAATGTAATTGGTTCAGTGTAGTTGCAATTTGTTTCTAAATTCCTTATTCTATGAAGAAAATCTGAAAATAACACAAAAGAATTTATTCTTGTTCATGTCTACTCATGAAAGGTCAAAGCACACTAAGCTTAGATGTCTCAAGCAAAGCACAGGATAGAGGCAAAGGGCCACAGCCTTTAAGCTGATTTAACTCTTCACAACCATAATGATCCAGAGAACTGGACTAACAACAGTTCCAGATGATATCCATAGGGGAAATAAATACTTACTGCCCTTGAAGATCTGTATTTATCCTATTCTGTTTCCTTAATTAGTTTAAAGATAAAAGATTAGTCCACTGGATTAATCATCCAGATCCACATTTTCACAGAGTGAAGTGGATATATCTCACGTACTCTCTCACATCTTTGAGCTGTGTTAGGAAAGAAAGACAGGAAAGCAGAGTGAAAACTCTTGTTGTCTTACACATTAATGTAAGATATCTTAATGTGCTATCTTACAAAACCTGCTGAAACAATTGGTATTTCCCAGTTTATTTAAAACTAAAATTTATTTGAGCCAACATCAGTTATCTGAAGTTACTTGTCTGGTCAGAGGCAGTGATATTTCCTTTATATAATCAACAGAGAGAAGTGGAACACCTTGGGAATGCAAATCAACATAAATGCCTGCATTAGATTGCAAGGATTCATCCTACTAGCGAAAAAAACCAAAACAACCAAACAGTCAAACAACCAAAAATCCAAAACCAACAAAAAACCCAAGCATCATATTTTAATAATAGTATTTGGGGGTTGTTTTTAGAATGTAAAATAACTAAACTGATGAAATATATTAGCTTATAGGGTTACTTTATAATTTTAAATTATGCCAGTATATTTAGTATATCAACACCTTTAAAGATTTTATTAAAAGCCTAGTATAAATTCCAAACAAATGTATGTCATTATTCCACAAAACAGAAAAAAATTTTAGAAATATAGCCAGTTGAGATGTCTTTAATACTAGACTATCAGATTAATAGCCACTAAGGATATCTTAACCAGCATGAAAACTGATTTACTACAGTTTGTAAATCAGAAGTTTATGGAGGAGTAAAAGTAGAAGCTTTAGAAGCAGACTTCAGAGAAGCGCTACCAGAATTTAATGTATAAAAGGTTTTCCACTAACACATATTCGCATTCTTCCAAACTCAGTAAAAATGGTGCTTGAATCAGATGAGGTTCAGCAAACTAAATGCAATGAGATTTTCTGCATTAATGTGTTCATGTAAAACAATTGTGAGGTTTTACATCAAAACAGATAATGCAATTGTTATTATAGTCATATGTTCATAAATAGATTTCTCAGATTTCTAATCATTATACTTTCGTGCTTGTTCCTTGCAAATATTTTCTTGAAAATCAAGCCTTGCTGTATTTTTTTCTGTTTAGAATCCATAAACTCATTATATACTCCCTCACTCTATGATTTTTGCCTTTTTTCTAGGCATGTCTGATGGTTCCAGGATTTGTGTCTTAAAGTAAATCACAGTTGAATGCTGCATTTCCTGGTCCTGGGTTTTTGCCTTTGTGTTGTTTTGTTGCTATAAACACTATAAAAACTTGGTAGTGCTACAGTCACTCTGGGATGAACCCTTGAGTAAAAGAAATAAGAATTTAGATATAAATTTATCTTCTAAACTGGATGATTTCATAGGACAGTTTAGTAAGCTATGAAGAGGGCTATTTCAGGAGTATACAGCACAAAAGAAAAGAAAAATAAATCCAAAGAAACACAATGTTTTAACAGTTACTAAAACACAAAATCTAATCTTTTCTAATATCCCATTACCAGTCAATTTTCATTTACATGACAGGTCCTTTAAAAATATTTTTTTAAAAGCAAAAAAAAAGATACATTTTTCTGTGGCCAGGCATTGTGTTATTTTTGATTATGAAAATATAATATACTTTGAAATAAAATTAATACTTCACAATGAAAGTATTGATGGAACTAATGCAAAGGTTTTCTGACGTCTAGAGCTGGATGAAACTTGCTGCATGAATATTTGTCTGTTCAAAGGTAATTTCAAATGCTTGCTTCAAATCAACAACACATAACATAAAATCCACAATTCAATTTTATACCTAATACCTATGGGTACCCATATAAAACAATTGGTGTTTTATTTTTTGGGTTTCATTTAAACATCTGTTGTATAGATGAATGAGAGGAGAACAAGATAAAAATCATAAGCTACTTATCTGAAGTTCCAGTTTATAACGCATCTCTGCCCAGGTAATTTTGAGGAAAATATTCTGTTGTTTCTTTTCCACAATTCTGCAGTCCTGGAGGCAAAGATAAACCAAGCAAGACTGCAAATAAAATTGCAAATCTATATATCACAGGAAGAAAACAAAACTGAATAAAAGCAGGAACTGACATTCATTAAAGACTCTGGTATATGAAAGATAGCAGTTTATAAATGCCTTTCTTTTGCACTGGGATTTGACTACCACACAACATATTTATCTATCTGAGTTCCTAGCTACTATTGCCCTTCATATTTGACATTAAAAGAATTTTTAAAAGTGTTCCTGAACTACAACACTTAAGTTGTGAATTGGAAGCAGATTATATGGAAGAAGTTTTATTTACATCTATGGTTTTGTCTCTCCTAATTGTATTTTCATTTATAACCTTTTTGTGAAGATATTGGATCTGATGGCAATAATTTTACACCTTTAAGACTCCTAACTTTTTTACATTTTTTTGCAGGTTTTTCATATAGCACATGTTTTCTCCTATAGTTGTTTTTAGACTAGTAGATACTGGCCTAAATCGTATTTTATCTTGTTCAGAGGTATGGACACTACACTCTGTACAGACAAAGAACCATCCTGAAAGTGGATCACACTGAAAGATAGTGGAATTTGGGTAGCAGATACACGAAAGCAGCCTCGGCTGGGTGTTGCAATCCACACGTCCCAGGGGATACGCAGGCTCACCTTAAACCCCTTCAGGACACACAGATCTGAAAATAAAAGGGTTTAGCAGACGCTGGAACTATCTTCAAGCCACTTAAGCTTAAACCCTTCAAGTCTAATTATCTGTATGTCTTCTAGAGACCTCTTGAAATGTAAGCAAATTAGCCTTTTTGTTCTTTAAATACAGACCTCATTTCCACCTACTCCCTTTATTTATTCCTCTCTCTGCACCCTCATTATAGCCTGAAACAACATTAATTAGAACACCCAAAATGATGTTAGAATTAATCACTCTTCCTCTGAGAGAGAAATATATTTATATACTTAAGTATTTTTATTTATTTATTAGTTCTGCCTGAAATACTTTTCAGTAAAGAGGTCATGGCAGGTGTTACAAATCTCACACCATAGTATAATATGGATCCTAAAATTAGGCATGATAAGTCTAAGTTGAACTTCACCATCAGCTTTTTTATGTAAGAATTAGGAAATTTGCTCACACCTGGTCTGTTCCCTCTTTCTGAATTTTCACTGGGAATTTTGTAGTTCAAAACTTCTCGGTATTATCCATAGGAGTTCGTAGCTGGCACTTTGACTCAGTGTCTGTTTCTGTATTTCTATTTTCTGTCATAGTATATTGATTTTGGGAACATGTATTTATATTCAAGTCTCATTTTTCTTACCATTAAAAATATTTTTACATGAAATATTATATGTTTCTGAAAGTTGCTCCAGCTGTTTCTGCACTGATTAAGGAAAAGGGAAAATTATATTTCAAAAAGCATATATAATTTGACCCATTAATTGACATTTATTTTCTCTCAGCAAGTGGTTTCAAATTTTGTAAATTGAAAGCTCAAAAGAAAAACAGTAATAAGATAATAAATTCATTCAGATATATTTAATTCTTTCTGATACAATGTCAGAGTAATGTAATTAAAAATATTCCTGGTCTGATTAGAGAGTTTTCATGATTGACACAAATCTCTATGCTCACTTTGAAATATAGCATCTTTATTTGAGTAAAATAGAACAAAATATAAAGTGCTCAAATATAAGTAATTCCCAGAATTAAAAAAGAATTAAGTACCACTTACAACTCCCATGATAACTTACAAATTTACCACGATGTAGGAAGATTTCACTTTCTATAGATCAACATTTGTATTTTTCATATAGTTGGAAAAGGAACTAGTTGGTTCCTTCAAGCATTACTGACATTTCTTTTACTGTCTGATTGTGACTGACCATTTGCAATGTTCTTTAACACAAATCTTTCTCATTACTCTTTTTTTTTTGTTAGTAGTAAGTTCTCTAAGTGTTACCACTCTAATGCGAACTCTATCAGAATATTGCTTCGTCTTCCTTTTATTGATACAAAATGTCTTTTTTTTAATGTTTTCTTCAGACATTTATGTTTTTCCTGTACAATCACAAAACCATTTAGATTGCAAAAGACCATTAATATCATCAAATACAACAATTAACCCAGCACTGACAAGTCCACCATTAACCATGTCCCCTGGTGCCACATCTACACATCTTTTTAATGCCTCCAGGAATGGTGACTCAATCACTTCCTTCAGCAGCATGGTCCAATGCTTAACAATTTTTCAGTGAAAAGTTATTTCCTGATATCCAGTCTAAAGCTTCCTTGACACAGCTTGAGCCCATTTTCTCTTGTGTTATCTCTTCTTACCTCAGAGAAGGGACTGACCCTCACCTTGCTACAACCTTCTGTCTAATAGTTGTAGTGCAACAAGGTCCCCCATGAGCCTCCTTTTCTCCAGGCTAGACAACCCCAGCTCCCTCAGCCACTCCTCACAAGATGTGAGCTCCTATCCTTTTACTAATTTTACTGTGCTTCTTTATTATGTCTTAATCAGCAAAGTTGTTGCAGATATTTTTAAAGGCAGCTGTTAGATGACATGATAAATAAAATTAATTATTTTGATAGATAGTGACTAAGATGAAGATTTGTTTCTTTGATGCCTGGATTTGATTTCTTTCAGAGCTCACACAGATCAGCAAGAACTACCAATACCACATCTGTGGTATCTGTATTATCTTTAACCTGCTGGTAGTTTGTACCAACATATGTAAATAGCAGAGCATTGTGTGATATAGATGTACGCTGAGAACCTCTGGAAGGGAACTATAGCAACCAGTACTTGTGCAGAAATTAAGACACCATCACTCATATAATTTAGCAAGTCTTGATTTGAGCCCCTAATACAAGGATACGTTAAAAATCTCCACAGACCAGAAAGCATTCCTGATGGAACATCTAGATTACTTTAAAAAACATTGTGTTAATGGAGCTGTCTTCTTTTTATGTATTTATGAGACACTCAGATTCAATTCATTGCACTTCTTCAGAAGATTCAAACTTTTCTTGCATGAAAAATGTTTTAATCATCAAGCTGTAGGTGGGGTTAAATTTAAAATAATGTTAGCTCTTTCCAGACTACTCAGACATACCATCTAAGGAGCTACTTCAGGGATCTCAGTGTAGTTCTAAACTGATAAATGGAAAAGAACTAAGAACTCAGTATTTTCTTATTTTTTGCCCTTATTAATTTTTAGGTCACTATCACTAGTTGTTACTGGTTGTCTCTGAGACAAACCTATAAGGAGTGCTAGCCTTAAGCAGTGTGGATGTGAGGTAGTCAATGTCATTTGGCTTCCGGGGTTCTTTTTTATTTGCTAGTACTAAGCCAGCTAAAGTACAAACAAATTATGCGACACAGACATGTTGTTGCACAGAATCTGAAAGAAGATTTCCAGAGATAGGGAGTACATTACTGCATATTACAATAGGAGTAATGATCCCTTTCCTCTTGGAATTTTCATTTAAAACAGAGCCCCTAACAAAGTAAGTCACCTACAATTTCTGGATTTTTAGAGGTTGAAAGCATAAGCCATAAACCAGAAAATTAGTCACCTTGGATTACCTACTGTCCTCATGGCAGCAATCCCAGTGCTGCAAAAAAAAGTGCCCTGCAATAATTAAAAGGAAATTTCAATTATCTGAGATTTGACTATCTTATTTACAAACCATGAACAACTGAGGTGTAGATCCACAAAATAACACAGGAAACTTGGTGGATGCTGAGTTAAAAGATAACAGTACAAGGAAATACCTGATTTTTAAGAGTCCTGCTATTTGACATTGTCCTAAATTATTTAGCTAGGCTACTCTTGCACTCATGCTGAGGGAGGATTAAGTGCCCAAGAATGAGAGTCAAAACTAGCAGTTGAGTGTGAGTCACATACAATAGATTACAGAGTAAATCATAAGCTCTTCCCTCTTCAAGGTTTAATTATGCAGCTGTAAGAATGCACTTATCTTCAATCAGGATCCCCAACAGAGTTGATATAGTCCTTAGCTGCTTAGGCTTAATAGTAAAAATGAAAGCTCTCTGAATATACAGAAACTGAATTTAAAAAAAGGCATTTGCCATTTAACATCTTGTCTTCATTTCATATGCAACTGCCTACAGGGACAATTAATCAGGATTTAAGTGCCTTATTTCTTTGCAGACCAAGTTCTTATTGTGTAATATCTGAAAAACAATGAAGAAAATAAAGTGCAGAAATGCACTATAAAATCGAACAGTCTTGAGCATTAATGCTTTAATTGTATAATAATGCTCCATGAGATGGAACAGGATAATTTCTCTGACACCTGTTTCAACTCCACAAGATGGCAACTCTTCAGGTGGAATAAAAGCTGGTGAGTTTTCTCTTCTGATTCCATTAAGTGTTTCTGATAAATGTATTTATATATCTATATCTATATGTAATAAATATTTACAAATGGCAAACATAAAACCATTTTTTTACTAGGCTGAAAAACACTGTAAGATTTGCAAAAGAGCCTCTTGTAAGATTCTGAGATGAATAACAGAGGGAAGTATGGATAAAATACCTAACCTTACATCTTGAAAAACACAAAAAATACCCCTTTCAGAGCTAAGAAATACAATTTTTTTCTAGCCAGAATATATTTTCATAAACAGCCAGATACTAAGTTTTTTAAGTGATCAAGTAGACATTTCCAAGATTTATTTTTTGCATACTGTGCACTTCATTTTAATCTTGGAATAAGGAACATTTTAAAAATAAATAGCCACTGAAAAAGCTTCAGTATTATATCCATAAGAGTTACATACTACAGCAAAAATTACTTCTGATAAACTTGCCAGTGAAAATTGTAATGGTGTTTTTAAAACCACTAATTTGTCTCTCTTCAGAATATAGGCTTTGCACAAATGATATACAGTGCAATAAAATGTGATGTAATGACATCACTGCCTCTCTTTCCCTTTGCCTTTTTTCAGTATGAAGAAATTTCAAATTTATAACCTATAGAAAACCCACAGAAATATGAAAGAAATCTGTTTAGTTTGTTATTAAAATGCTTTCACAAGATCTGAAATATGAAAGAGTTTCTCTGATTTGTAGAGGAAGAAAATATTCACATTTAGTTAAAGAGTGGATCCTTCTTCACCTTTACATGTGATGGGGCCCTCCTCTCCTGGAGATGGTGGAACACCTGTCTGCTCATGGGAAGCAATAAAGCAATTCTTTATTTTGTTTTGCTTGTGTGCATGGTTTTTGCTTTCCCTACTAAACTCTCCTTATCTCAACCCACAAGTTTTCCAGGTTTTAGCCTTCTAGCCCTCTCCTCTATTCGACTGGTGGGGGAGCGATTGAGTGGCTCTGTTGCGCTTGGTTGATGGCTGGGGTTAAACCCTGACACTCACTTTTTATCTGTCATGTATTATGGAGTAACAGAATCACAGAATGGGTCAGGTTGGATGGACCACAGAGGGTCATATGATCCAATCTTTCTGCTCTGTCAGGGCCATCCTAGATCACATTGCACAAGATTGTACCCAGAAGGTTCTTGAATAACTCCAGTCAGGGAGAATCAACAATATCTCTCGACAGCCTGTTCCAGTGCTTGGTCACCCACACAGTAAAAAATTTCTTCCTCATATTCAGGTGAAACTTCTGTGCATCAGTTTCTACCTCCTGTCCTACTGCTTGGCACCACTGAGAAGATCCTGGCTCCATCCTCTTGACTCCCTCCCTTCAGATACTGATAGACACTGGTGAAGGCCCCTCTCAGTCGTCTTTTCTTCAGTCTGAACAGGTCCAACTCCTTCATCCTGTCCTCATAAGAGAGATGTTCCAGCTCCTAATAATCATCATAGCCCTGCACCTGACCTGCTACAGGAGCTCCATGTCTCTCTTTGACTGTGGAGCCCAGAACTGGACACAGCACTCCAGATGTGGCCTCACCAGGGCTGAGCAGAGTGGAAGAATCACCTCCCTCATCCTGCTGGCAGTGTTCTTCCTAGTGTACCCCAGGACACTCTCGGTATTCTTGGCCACAAAAGCACTGCTGGCTCATGGATAGCTTGTTGTCCACCAGCACCCCTAGGTCCTTTTCTGCAGAGCTGTTTTCCAGCAGGTCAGCCCCCAGCCTGTGCTGGTGCAGGGGGTTATTCTTCCCCAGGTCCAGGACCTTGCATTTGCCTTTGGTGAATTTCAGATATTTCTTCTCTGCCCATCTCTGCTGCCAGTTGAGCTTCCTCTGAAGGGCTGCATAGCCCTTTGGGTTATCAGCCACTCCTCACAGGTTTGTGCCATCAGAGAACTTGCTGAGGAGGCATCTGTCCCTCCATCCAAGTCATTAATGGATAAATTAAACAATACTGGACCTGGTAGGGAACCCTGGGGGACACCACGAGTGACAGAGCTTCAGCTAGACCCTGTGCTACTGATTGCAGCCCTCTGGGATCTACTGTTCAGCCAGTTCTAAATCCATCTGTTCATTTATCCAACCAATGCTTCCTGAGCATGCCTATGAAGATGTTGTGAGAGACAATGTCAGAAAAACCCAACCCCACAACAAAAACAAAAGCAAAAAAAAAAAAAAAAACCTGATTCAACAAACAACTTCTGAGTAAAAACAGAATGGCAATGCTTCAAAATGTACCAGTGCAAGGAAGTGAGCTTAATAACACATTGCCTAAACTCTGCCACCAAAGCTTCGGGTTGTATGAGCTACAAGAAAAAAGGCAGACTAAAACTGCAAATACCTTTGGCAATATTAAAGCACTTGAGGTGCAATACATAAAGGCTTCTGTTTTGATCTTCATAAAAACACAGGTTCAATATCTCACAGAGGCAAAGTTTTTTTCATGAAAACCTGTAGTATCTGTGGGAATATTTAACTCTCTGCATGAAACAACTTTGTCATATCTGATAGTTCTCCAAGCCTTGAGAAAGTAGATTTAGGCCAGATAGCAAAGAACTCTTCCTAAGAGTTCAGGAAGAAATTTCTTTGAATTTATCAGCCTGAAGCCAGAAAAAAACCTGGGCATGCTGAGATATTTCTCTCACAAACAGTAAATGAATTTTTAAAGATAAATTCCCTAAATACCCTAAATAAACAAAATAAAACCTAACTAGTCTTTAATAAAAGAATTAATAGCCTTCTCTCTCTTTCTGAGTAGTGTCTTTAAAATGGAAGTATCTCGAGATAGGTAGAAAGAAGATGGAGAAAAGTAAGGACAGCATAGAAACAACATATGCCTTTCTACCAGAAACACACTTTCTTATTAGATATCTCTTTGCTCTTGTGCTTCACTAAGGTTATTTTACAGCAGGGGAAATGAAGTCTTGTACTTTGTTATTAATCCATTATGAAAGAAACAGGAGGAAGGTCTTTGCCTGCTCCTTTTTCCCATCAAAGCTAAGTATAATGTTTCAGGCTAGCAAACTTTTTATTTAATGGATTTTCTTTCCCTGCAAACAAATGGAATACCTCATCTGCTCAGACAGATCTGCAGTGATGCACATACAGCTCTACATATCTATTGTGTAGGTGTTTCCCACTGGATACAGCAGCTAAAGCAAATAAACCAGATGCCAGAATGTTTTGCGCAACTGACTTGGGGAAAAAAGGTCAGCACAAATGGACGCCCCACATCATTGTCCCCATGTTTCATCCCCCACTTTGAATTTTTGCCATATTTCTGATTCATAATATCATTCTCTACCCGTAGAAACTAGTTAAGCAGGAAATTCTTTTGTCTGGAATAATAAGGGCATACGGTTCTTTCACAAAGTTCAGAGCCTGCATCTGGATGATCCGAGTCATATTATTTAGTCTGTATTATTTATACAAGAGATCTTAGTGGTTTTAAGAGCTTTACAAAGAGAGAGAGAGAGAGAGAGAGAGAGAGGGACAGTGGTCCATTCCTTTATATGAACATGGCTGATTATATTAGGATGTACCATAATGATATAAAGCATTCAGGTTTTCTTTTACATGATACCAATATTAGCATAAGGCTATTGCTTCAGCTTTAGTGAAGCTAGATTTGGATTTCTCACTCCATGGTATTTTTATCTCATCTACTTTTATTTATTATATGAGTATCAGTCTTGCTGTTGCCATAGGCAAAATAGATTGGAAGCAAAGAGGAGTAACAAAGCACATACACATGCGGCCTCATTTGCAGAGTTCCAGCAAGAGCTTATCTGTCGCTCCAGCCAAACTGCTTGTCTACCAGGCTTTAGGTTACTAGCTCATAACACCACTCTAAATACATTTAAATACCGTTGTAAGATTACATATTTGATTTGTCACTCGGCCATGTGGGTTGAAGGTTTGAAGTGCATGGGTTGCCTCTGGATACATTTGTTGTATCAATACAGCCAAAGTTGTTTCATTACCCGTTTTAGACCCTAAATATTTGAAAGGAACTCCACTTATCCAGCTAAAAGCAGGACATTCTAGTCAGTATAGTTTAAATTAGGTGCAGAAATCTCAAAGATTAACAATTTTAAAAAATCTTAGAAGATCCTTGGATGATGTTAACTTCCCATATCTAGTCTATATCTAAGAACATTTTATTTGGGAAAAGAAATTAATGGCAGTGAAAGAAAAATGAAACCGACATTAAAACACAAATAATAGCAAATAAAGGTCAAATTTAAAGCCATTTATTACAGGAGTGTTTGTTTTTTGGGTTATTTTTTTGAAGTAGAAAATTCATTTGGACTACAATATGAAATAACCATCAGGTTTTTTATGTAATCTTATTTTAAAGTTTATGGTATTCAAACAAGAGGAATACAAGATGAGGGTATTCTTGAAACATAACAGATTTTTCAGAATTAAAATATGCAAAATTTTGAAATCAAACTCCTCAAATCCTCATGTAAAATCTTTCATGTAAGTAGCTTTTTATGTTAGATGTTATATAACTGATCTCAACAGTTCATTAGATGAGGTTATTGGGAAAGCTATTTGTCAATAAGTTTTTGGGATGCCTTCCTTTTAAATCCCACATTCTCAAATCCATTTAGGACATTAACGTTTGTAGACAGTGTCAATGATGAAGTCTGGTGCAGAAAGTGGAACAGCTACTGTTCCGTAATTTAGCTACCGTAATTTAAAGTAAAATTTTTCTTATGCCACAAAACACTTATATTTCTTACTCATCCCCAGAGTTTGCCATATCCATTGTAAACAGACATATCCAAGCTCTCCCCTTCTTCTCAGGTACATTTCTGAGCTTTTATAAATAGAAAATATTTTTGGACACATAATTTTGGAAACTCACCAACATAGATTATGTAGCAGAGTAGTTGAGGGAAGGTTCTCAGCCAAGCATGAGAAGTAGGACACAATGATTACATGGATGATTATGATTATATGTTTGCTATTGGTGATATAGTATCTAAATATTGCTAATGCACTATTTAAATAACATCTCTGTCATCTATTACAGCAGATTATAGTATCATCAGGTCTTGGTCCCTCCTATTTTGGCACAAGTTTCAGTGAGACCCCCTTGCTCTCTGAACTTATCAGAGAACTTGAGGTGCATCTCAGTCCACTAAGTCTCAGATTTGGTCAATGGCCCTTAGGGCTAAGGAGTTGTAATATAAGCAGGTTCAGCTAGAAACAGTTTTTCTGTCTTTGACCTTGCAGAATTCACAATTACAAAACAGCAAAACTCCTGTGTAGCTATTTTAGGATTTTATCTCTGTATTTGAACAGATCTTAATGCTCTTTTTTCACCCATCCAAAAGTGAGTGTTCCCTGTCTTAGGGTTGGACATATCCTGCAGACATCTCTCTGGGAGCCGGAATCTACCCAGATGCTGCCTTCAGCTTCAGCAGGCCAGTCTGCCCAGCTGACCCAGTCTCCAGCAGTATTTTGTATCTTTGCAGGCTAAAGTGCACCAAAGTCAGTCACAAACATCTCAGCTCTGCCCATCTTTGCAATACATTAATTAAGATAGCATTCACACAGTTTCTCCTGCAATACCCGCCTGCTATTCTTATTTTAGGACAAAGCACATTGCCCAACAGACAGTAGAAAGAGAGAGGATGTGTGTGTGTGAATGTGTGTCTGTGGAAAGGATGCACTTGAAGACTTGATGATCTTTTCCCACCAACACATACTTCTCTAATGCCATTGTTTGGAAAAATACATAATAGTTCATAATATATTCTTGATATTTCATCTGAACTAGTGGTACTTTGTGTGTTCCTTATAGCATGTTTGGCAGTCCAAAAATGTTTCCACAGCAACAGGATTAGAAGTAGTCCTCAAGAAAGTTGTCAAAAATCACAGTCTACCAACTGAAATTTGCTGAGGCAATGTTAATTTAACAGTACTGAAATGGCTAAGTTCCTAATACCTAATTATGTGAATAAATATTTATAAAAAAACCAAAAACAAACAACCAACCCTGTAAGATCTTAACATGTTTTACACGTGCTTTACAAGAGCTATACTAAACAGCCTTTATCAAGTTTTAGCTATCTAAAGAATACTTACGACAAAAATATTTTTCCAGGGGGATTTCAATGGTGATTAAATGTCTCATGGGACTTAAGAATTTGTTGTACAGGCCTGAGTCTATTCGTAGTATTCTTTTGATTTTTTTTTTTTTTTAATTTTTCTTGGTTTTGGTTATTCCCAGCAAAAAACCTGCTTGTGCAGGAAAATGTGATAGCAGGTTCACCTCTCAATCTGGTCAAATTCAGTATTATTGCAATAGCAGCATAGTTTCACCAAGATTGATAAGGATGAGCTCTAAATCTTGTTATGTTAAACAAGACAGAAGTGAAGAAGTAAACTCCATCTCTTCTTAAATCCAATGTTATCTTTACTTTTCAAAATCACTGCTTCCCTCAGAGAGATGAGTGAGTAGTTGTTTTCTCCTGGTTTGCTTTAAGTGGCCAGAAGCTGGAAGTACTATCAAGACTCTAATTCTTATCTTCCTTGCACCTGCAGGCAGCCTGGTTTTGACTGTCTCTGGCTTTGCAGCAGGAAACTTAGGGGACATTCCCAAGAAAGACATTGATCTTCTTCATTGGCCAGGCCTCATAGACACACAGAGAGATATGGCCAAGCCAAGACCAATTATCAACACCAGCAGAATGATGTCTTGTTTTGCACAAGGCATACCTTCTTCCCCAGTGTCTTAGTCTGCTTGTCCTTCAAGAGATAAAAATGGTAGACCCTTGATGGGATTAATTTGTAAAGTCTGTAAAGATGTTGCAGTAGTTGTTGTAGTATCTGATTGTTCAATCAGCTCACTTATGTACGCCAGGTCGATGATGAGTGTGCTTCCTCCATATAAGAATTATTAGAAATTGTAATTATTTACCATACCCTTATGTTTTACACCTGCTCACTCAGATCACAGAATTTAAAATTGCACTGGATATTTCACCTGGCTATTAGGTGTCTAACCCCTACTATTCTAGACAATTATTTAGTTGTGTTGTCTTCCATAAAGATTAATACAGAGCAAGATCCATGAAACAAACTCACAGTTTAACAAATATGGATAATAGTATTAAATAAGTTATATTTGTATCATCATTTGATCAACAGATCAAAGAGTTAAATTAAAAAGATTGTTTTCAATAGTCACTCTTATCAAAGATTAACAAGTAGTTCTTGAAACAACAAGACACATATAGATCCATTTTTAATATCATCTTTGTAGAAAGCTACAACAGTAGCTATCCTCTTTTCTGTGTCATCTGAAAATCAGTTCATCTAATTTAAATAGTACAGAGAAAATAGAAATGTCTCAAAGGGCATTTACTTTGGAGGATCAACTGATGTGTTTCAAGATTTGTGAGGATGATGCTATGAGAACAAAAGCCAATACAAGTTAATCCAAACTTAGAAAGGACACTGAATTTAACCAATTAACATTCTCATGTCACAGACAAATGTCTATATCTATTTACAGATGAAGAAGAAGAAAACAAATTAGAAGATAACACCAACTGATGCTTGTAAAAAAATAAATGTATGTTTAAATGAGGTTTCTGTTTGCTTATTTAGTTTTCTAGAATTTACAGGACTAACGGTGGGATGGAGCAATATTTCTGGTCATATTTTTAAGCCCCAGGCAGTTTAATTTTAAGTGTCTGCTATATTCTATATTCACACTTGCAGAGCTGTTTGGCATCATAATCACATGGAATCAAGTTCACCAGAGGCATATAAAACTCTAACTCTTCTTTGGTCCAGAGAGTTTTTCTTTTGAGTTTGAAGAATTTCTTGTATTTGCTCATTTGCTAATGCAAATATCTAAGATTGAAGAATCATTATAAGAAAATAAAAATGAGCTGTTTGGATTTTATTTTTGTGAATGATTTTCTGTTTATTTTGGGTGCCTTTCTGGATTAACAAGCATAAAAATACTTATTTTAACATGTAAATTTGAAGCAACACCTTTGTTTTTTCAATTTTATTGTATTAATTAATATTTTGTTGTTGGAGAATAGAATATGTGTTAAATTTTTTAAAGTATATTGTAAAAAAAAGTATAATAATGGTACTTTGCCACAAGTGGGAGGACTGCACTTAACATATACTTCTTGTATGAGGAGGGGGAGAGGGGGCCCCTTCACCCAGGCAGCTAATGATGACAAGGGGAAATAGCCTTAAGTTGCACCAGGGTAGGCTCACGTTAAATGTTAGGAAAATTTTCTTCACTGAAAGAGTTGCTAAGCAGCAGAATAGGTTCTCCAGGGAAATGGTACAGTTGCCATCCCTGAAAGTGCTATAAAAATGAGTGGATGTGGCACTTCACAATATGGTTTAGTGGGCATGGTTGCAGGTCAGATGTTGGATTTGATGATCACGGAGGTCTTCTCCAACTTTAACGAATTCTGTTAATGTTGTATATTCTGTTGAATGTTGTATATTCATTTTTGAATGGAAAAATGCCCACACATTATTATTAGCAACAAATTTTCTCAACCTGGACATAGTTAAGCATGTGCCATTTAAGCATTGCTAGAACTCAGCAACAACAAACATAATGATTGTTGAGCATATTCAGGACCTTGAAGTCACAGTACTAAAGTCCAAAGTATTTCTGGCTCTGAAAAATGCAGCAATGTGTAAATTTGAGGGTCTTGGTCTAGATGCTGTTAACACATTATGTTGTTGATGAAGTTCACTATAAACAGTCTGAATCATAACCTCTTATATACCAAAATATTTCTTAGAGTAGTTTTCAGGGGGAAAAAAAAGAGTAGTTTGGTTATTTTTTTTTACTTGTAATGGAAACTTGTGTAATCCACCACACTTACAAAACTATGAATTCTCTGGAACACAGACAATAAGACTGCATTGCTAGAGGACTGCTGCAGGCATACTTTCTGAAATATGAAAGACAGAGTCATCTTGCCACCTGATTTACAGTCTTTTATGATACATCAAAAAATCAGTGGTCAAGTTTCAAGGTAAAATGTATGTGGATTATTTATACACCTATCTTACAATACAATGCAATATATGAATTATTAACTTTTCCTTGGGTGAAAGTGTTAGAACCCCGGCACAGAGACTGACTTGTTTTTCCTTAGGTATTCTTTTGTGTTGCAGTTTTGAATGACTCAATAGAACAAAACAAAACTGATTGTTAAACAATTTACAGAAGACTGAATAATCTTTAAAAAACAATTTTACCACCTGCAACTTGAATGCTGAGGTACATTATTTGTTCAAATTCAGCCTATTACATTATATCTCTCATGTGTTCCTGAAAACTAAACCTGTTTATAAGTTGGGAGTCTAAATGACCTTACATACAGGAAAAATGGTAACTTCATCAGGTTTTATTTTCCAGTTCAGTAGTCACTACCATCGAGTTTCATATCATGGACTGCCATGTCCCAGTGTCATAGCAGCCAGGTCAGGGGCTCTCCTGACTGGTGACTGAAATATTTTCACTCATCTCTCAGCTCATGCAGGGAGAGTAATCTTTAGGTAGACACCTTGAAAGTATTAAGGAAGACAGAACTATTCTTGCTATGGATATTTACACTGGTAACAAATATTACTCTTTTATTTATATCTGCCAGACTCTATTCCCAATTTTAGAGAGATCAGGATCACAAAATATTTATTTGCATCATATTAATTCTTTAATAGCCTACATTCATATTTAGTAACCTTCTTTTACATATTTCCTCTCCTTTTTGTTTAAGCTAAGCATGGATGCTGTCAAGTATTTTGGAATTTTTTTCTTTGAGATGCAGACAACATAAATTGAAAAAATTAATATCTGGGTTTTGTTCCTATCTCCCTTCCTATTTATTTCTCAATAACAGAATAGTTAAATATTCAATTTTATGCATGTATTCCTTCACCTCCATCTCTCATTACATTATTAAGCAGAAATTAAATACTTATTTGGAGACACTTAATTTAAAAGGCTGTCCTTTCTCTTGTTCTAATTGAGTTCCCAGATGCTAAATGTAATTCATAGTAGAAGTCTGTACTTTGGCAGGATGCTGCACAATAAGCTTCTCTTTATTTTCATATAAAAATGATTTTCTATTTTAATTCACTACTCTCATATTCAGTAAATTTATATTCTTGATAAGAGACAGTAATTTCAGTTTGTTCAGGGATCTGAATGGCAGCATATAATAGGAGAAAGCAAAGAGACCCAGGAGAATTGGCTGATCTTCAAGGAAATCCTTCTCAATGTAAAAAAAGGAAAGGAAAAGAAGAAAGAAAATGTTCGACTGTCGAGGGGGGCACTCAAGGGGACATCTCACTGGGAACATATGGATGTGCAGAGAAGGTACAGGTATGTTCAGCATGTCTGAGCTCTGTAGCAGAGAAAATCTGCTCAATTCATAGTACAGATGTGGATTATTGCTATATTAACAGTCACAGTTCAGAATGAACGCAGCAGAAATCAAAAAATTCTGACTCCACGTCCATAGGTACCCCTTTGCACAGTTGTGTGCATATTTAGCCACCCCTTCCAACCAGCCAGGTAACCACTATCTCACCTGGGAGCACAGGTTCCCCTGGGTGCAAACCCTTCCTCTTGGCAGTGAGGGTGTGCCAGCTCTGTGTATAATTCTGAATTCCCTACCCTGGTAGGTATCATCTTAGTAGATCTGTCTACACAACAGCAAGTTGCTGTCCCAGTCTATGCCCTCTGCACCCCAAGGCGCAGTTCCCTGTGTGCAGACCCCTGTGATGGTTGCTTCTATCACCATCTCTCCTCCCTGTAACAAGTAGTCATGTTTCTTTCATTTTCTTTTCCTGTTGACTGTTTTTTTGTTGTCCTAACAATCTCTTGGTCATTCCCTAATCACTGCCAGCTTAGTTCACCCGATTAATAATACCATTTTTCATGGGAACCACTGTTTCCAGCATTTGACTCACATAACTCTGTTCGCATTTTTATTTCTCTATTAACAGGTGCTGTTTGTTGGGCCATTTCTTTATCATCTTCAAGAGGAAAGCAAATTGGAGGATTTAAAGAACTATAGACTAGAGTGCTACACCTCAGTCCCAAGAAGAACATGAAGTAATTTTTCCTGAAAATCACTTCCAGGCACATGAAGGGCAGGAAGATGATTAGGAACATATAGACTGGATTTTCTTTTTTTTTTTAATGTTAAAATACTTTATCTTAACAAGTATATAGCCATAATTATAACAAATAAAAAATGACAAAAATATTTTATGCTGCAGAACAGATTTGTCAAAGGCAGCTTTCCAAGTCGATCTTGATTGCCTGGCTTTGCAGAGAAATGAGATTTCTTGAAAGAAATAGTGTAAGTTTTATTCAAGTGAAGCCTAATAGCCACTGATATTTCTCAATTTATAACAGACTAACATAGAAGAATGATTTTCAGGATAAGTTCATCGTACCTCACTTTGGAGTTGGGCATATTCAGTTTATCTAGTCATTTATTTTTCAAGAAGAAGGAATTAATATTAATCTGACTAGATATATAACAATTAAACCATGATCATATAACCATGCAAAGGTGAATAAATTTTTACTTTTTTTTCAGAGAGCTGATAGACTTTGCCTGGTTGAAGTCACATAAGCTACATTGCATTGTTTTACTATTTTCTGATTTGGGTAAGAAGTGAAATTTCTCAATTGCATCACCTGTGTAAGTGGAGGATCTGTCATCAGACACAAACTTTTGCATATGACTATTTCTTTCCTATCATTATTTCTTTCCTCCATGCACTATACTTTCTATGTAAGGTAGGGTGATGATTCCAATCTTGAACCTGACATTTTATTATTAACAAGAGAATTTGAAATACAGGATAAATGAAAAGTTAAATTACAAGTCTCAATCTCTGAGTGTCACCTTATTGAGAAATACTTTTTCCTCTTCACCATAATTTATAAGTGTACAGAAAGCAGAGTTCTGTGCTGTGTCAAGTAGATTGGTCTTATAGGTGTATGAGTTGTTAGAAGAAAATCGGGTGTCGTGCTTGTCTTTGAACAAAATGCTGTACATATACCACATTTCTGGTTATTGTCAGAAACACTGACATGTATCATTAATGATAATGTTAACTTCTGTCTGTCATTGGATGGATTTATCTTACGTTTTTGTATCAGGGTGTAATGCAAGACAATTGGCATTAAAATACATTTTATACTTACATCTTTCAAAATACAGTATGAAATCAGCTTCTTCATGCTCTCTACATTTTATATGTTGTTTCATGTTACACTTTAATGTGACTCAGGAAACAGTGTTCTATGAAAAAATACCTGCACCTTTGATGTCAATGGGAGCAAGGAATAAAATTAGACTAAACATCCTAGAAATCTGAGTGTCAGAGTTTTAGTTCTGTAACTCTGCAACACTTCTCGTCAGGCATTTAGTTTTTTAGACTTTTGGGTTTTTTTGACAACTGTGAAGACTGACTATAAGTTTGCATATCTTCTGTAATTATAATATGTATTCTATACTGGCTTCATCTAATACAGTAATTCCAGTCAGGGGGTTCATTTATCATGCAGTGTAACACTGTTTTAATAGTAGCTAAGCTAGCTCTGAATAAGGTGTTCTACGAGGCAGCGAGAAGCCTTCTTGCTTGTTTCTACAAGGTACAGTAACTTCAAAACAATGTTAGTCATGCGTGTGGAAACCATATACCCTGTTAATGCATCACTGTGCCCAGAGTGACAAGCCTTGTCTTCTCAGTTTAGATCTTGTTTCATTATCTCTGAATGGCCTACACTGCATATGCAATGACAGGAAGAAAATTCAGGAATACGAGCACCTCAGGAAGTACAGCACAGCACATTCTGAGGTTACATTAGATAACGTCTTTCCAGTCACAACACAACACGTGATAGATAAATGCATGAAATAGAAGTACTGAACTAAACAGGGCTCATAACTATTCTACTGGAAATTAAGTAGGAGAAGGCATAAAATAGCTCCAGATAGACCTGTGAGACAACTTCTGCATTGTCAAAGTAGACCAGTCACTAGTCTGTCAGTATTTCAGTCATCATTTGATTTTGAACTTTCATTTTTTTGTTTATCTTTTAGCGGATAACAAAAAGAATGAATAGTTATAGAAATAACATATATTTGCATTCCCTGCTCAATTAAAAATTGCTCTAATTTCACCATACCTTAAACAAAGTCTCCAGCACAGTGCCCAGTCTCACTGTTTGCACCTTGAAGCTGAGCCAAACCATATTAACACTGTTCTCATTGGCATGTTCTCATTGACAGCAATCAGGGTCAGGCCTTGAAAATCAGTTTATAAAGCAACTTTTTTTCTTTTTAATATATATTTCATGATATTTATTCACTTTCACTGTTGGAGGTTTTTTTCAGTAAAATTCTTTTGCAGAAAAAAAATACACTCCCTAAAGTTTTTTCATATAAAACATATTTTCTTTTCATTTTATTGAAGGTATATTAAATACGTGTACATAAAAAGCAGCTCAGCTGCTCTCTGAAGTTAGACAAGTTTCTTCTAACATCATCACTTTTCATGTTACTCAATCAGTATTTTGTCCTTATATTCCTCCAAGATTTATTTATTAAGCAATAGCTTGCAATTTCTATTTTAATTTAATTTTACTGTAGTTATTTCCCATGATAATTACTCTTCCTCTTGTGATTATTTATATGTCAAATCCATCATTCTTTCAATACCCACAAGTTGCCCAAATATCACTAATGTGAAGCTGATTCAATGTCCAACACTAGAAAACTTTGAGTCCTCTCATCCACAAAAGAAGGACACCAGATTTTCATATTAAAAAAACTTCTTTTTTTTTTTTTACCTAAAGTACCTGCTGTAATTATTAATTTACCGCACTTGAGTACTTCTTTCTGATTAAAGGGTCATGAACAGTTGTTGAAGTTGTATTTTGGATGAAAAGATATTTCATGAACAGGATGACAGGAGATGGCATAAAATAATAGAACTCCACAATTTAATTTACTCCAGACAAGCAAGATATTGTAGAGAAAATTCTGGCTTCAGTGAAGCACTGTGTGACTGTACAAGAGCTTGAACATTCAGAACACAGTTGAATTCATGATGAAATATTCAGCCTACTGTAACTATCAGAGAATTCCACAGTGCAAGCAAGACAGTTGGCTTACAGAGCATTTATCACATGCAACATCATAGATTCAGATCTGGACTCTAATTCTCCTGTTCAAAATGTTTAATCCTGTGAGAGGACCAATTGCCCCAGCATGAATAATTGTGAGACCCCAACTGCGCAACCCCTTATAATCTTCATATATGACTACTCATGTGGAATAATCTCAATTTTTAAGATATTAAATGTGCCACTTATGTAGATACCAGCTGTACAAAGAAAAATTATTGCAAAATTTAAATATTGGAAAATTTAAATATCGGGAAGTGGTTTTCTTATCTTTAACAGAAATACACATTTTTTTAGTTGTGAAGATGAATGGCTTTTATTTTTCCGTGCTTTACAAATAAGTATAAGCCTCAAAGTATCAAGAACTATATACTAAATTCTAATATGTTTTGAAATAAGTAGTATATTAATGTGTTAAAATAGTCTAGTTTACTGAAATTAACAAAGCTATTCATGGTAGTTCTCCATTTTAAAGCACACTGCTTTAATTTATGTGTCATTTCCCCTTTTTCATCTTTGGTTACAGCAATAGAATTAAAAATGTGTGCTGTGTTTCTATTCTGAAACATATGAAGATCAATTATGGAAGATAATTATTAACTAAGTGATCAGTGGCATTTTCTATTCAAATGAGTTTATGCAATCAGTTTGTTGTCAAGTGCACTACACAGCATTAGTCTAGGACTGCATTTCCCAGCTCACTAAATGCCTGGATGAGAATCAGGTATTCTTCTCCTCCTCCAACATACTCTACGGGCTGCAGGCTGTAAACGGGGTGATAAAGGGACAAACCTGCAGGATTGCACTGGAGAGCACACGGGTGTGACAGCACTGCTGCTACTTCTCCTGTCCACTGCCCACAGCATGTCAGGAGTACAAAGCAGAGAGGAGATCGTTTTGCACTTCCAGAAAGATATAAGAAGGTCTTATAAGTACAGAAGATCTGTACTTCCTGAGAGAAGCTTGAAAAAAATAATTTTGAGTTGTCACTATAATTCAAGACTTTGTTAGGTTAATATAAATTTTCATTGCAAGTTAAAACCCCAACAACTTTTTATTTATGGTTTCATTTACTGCTCAGCTCTTAAAGGGATGTAGAAAATACTTACATGATTTTTTTTTTTTTTTGCTAGAAAGCTTTCTCTGTACCTTAAGTGCCTCTAGAATTTCATGAAATATTACAACTTATTAAGTTGTTGTCAGATGAAGTTATTACTATTCGTTTAATTTTTTTACCTAGTATCAATTTATAAGCATATAAAAAGTCCTAACTTCAAAATATTTCCATTCAATAAGCTAATTCAGTCAAAATTAAATTAAACGGACATTACAATAAATAAGTGTTTAAACATTTTAAATGATAATTATTTACATATATTTTTATTAGTTTTCCATAGAATATGTATTTTAGCTGCCACATTATTACAGTCATAAGTACTAATAACCATATGTTGGTGTTCTAATGAAAAATGGAACTTATTAATAAAAATAACTTTTTCGGTGACTGGTAAGTTTTTTTAATAAAAAAGATACATTTGAGCTCATTAGCTGCATAAATTTTAATGCGTTTTTGAAAACATACTTGTTTTAAAATTTTAAAGGACTTACATTAGTCTTTTTTTAAACTTTTTTTTCATTAATTTTGCTATATGTATACCTTTCAGGATGTAATCCTTCACTTCTTCCTGTGCTAATTTTTATTAATGAGAAAAATGGGGAATAAAATAGAGAGTGAAAAAACCAAAACTTTCTTCACTTTTTTTTCCTGATTGAAATAAATTGCAACTAATCACCTGAAAAGTTCAGATAAAATGAGGCATTTTACAGAGTGGATGTTGTCTATTTTTCTTGCTCAGAAAGAGAGGTAATAAAAAAGTGAATTATGGCCTTGGGTGATCTCTGATGTTCAAGAGAGGACACCATCTATGTCTCAGTAATTTAGAGACCATAACTTGATAATCACAAGCCAAAAGTGAGATACAGAGTTGTTAAGATATATGATAACTGTAATTGTCAAGTTTCACCTCCCAAGTGTAAAGATTTAGAAGAAAATTTTAATTAAATTTTCCTTAAAAAATAAATTACATGAAAAATGTGATATAAAGAAAACAGGCATAATTCACCAAAATAAAATGTGTGTGATATACAAAAAGCATTATAAATTCAATTACTGCATTCTATTTTTATATTATGATTACAACCAAATTTAGGGAGCTACCTACGATTACTTTTGCACTTACAAGAGCTGCACAACTTGTTGTTTCTCATATCTGTGGGGAAGCCTTTGGCAGCTGCAGTAGTGAGTGTTCCACAACATGAAACAGAGATACTTGACTGGGTCAACAAAGAGAACCTGCTTTCATTGGAAAGGTTCTGTACCCAGGCTAATTAACCCTGTTCTTCTACAATTACCTGTACAGGATAATTAGAGCTTCTGAGTTCGCTCATTTATTGCTAGCCTGGATACCTGTGCGCCCCATGATTCATAGTTCAGAGAAGAAATGTATATTAGCATAACTATGCTTTAAAATGTGTGGTGATTTAGCTAATTAAAGAACTTTCAGTATCTGTACCTTTGAAAATCAGCTCTTAAATTAAAAAGAAGATGATACCACTGGCCAGAAAATGTTTTAATGGCTTTTTATAGACACCACAATAGAATGTTTTAACATATAACTTTTTGCATATACTTACATTGTATTTTAAAATGTCTGAAACTGCTAAGGTTTCTATAAAGTATTCAATGCATTTAATTGGAAGGTGCAAATGTATTATAATAGCTATACTTAAGCTTAAGAGCAATTTTGAACACAGTCATTAAAGAAGCCCTGTCATAGGTTGGGTAAGCATTCAATACCAAAAAACAGTTCAAAAACAGAGTTATGTTAAGCCTGTGTATTTTGAGTGCTATACTTCATCTTTGTGAAAAGGCTATAAAGAAGACTCCAGGCACACAGGAATCCAGGAAAAAAGTCTGCCTTGCTAAGCAGTGAAAGGATGGCAGCAGTTGTTTTGTTTGCTTTGATCTGTATAGTCATTAAAAGAATATGTTTTTCACTTCCAAAATATTATGTGAAGAAAGGACTTATTGAATAACTCACTGAATTGAGCAAGAAATGTTCTCTCCTCTTCTTTGCTCTCCTTTCTCACCACAGTGGGTTCATCACAGAATATCTTTTCTTCTATAAGCAGTTGCGATCTGACAGGCCAATAGAAAAAAGTACAAAGGAAATTATAATGATCAGAAAGAAAAATAACCTTCTAGACCTGACAAGTAGAAACTCAGCACTTAGTGAAAACAAAATTAGTCTGACCAATAAAAGCAGGCAACCTTGGGGACTCTAAACTGGCTAAAATGCCACAGGACAGAGAGCACAGTCAGACACTGGAATAATGTAATTCACATCTTGTTCACAGCTGTGAGATGTACAGCTCAAGAATGCAGCTGTACTGCCTCCTAAAAGCTCACTAAAAGAAGAATGATGCCTTAGACAAAACTGAGTATCTCATAGTAGTTTTCTAAGGGTTCATAATGCTTCACAAGACACCATTCTATATTCTTTCTTATGGTTCTTGGCCATCTCACCTCTTTTAACCTGTTTCCAAAAATGCAAATAAAATGTCACCAGGTTAGGTTCCAAGTGCTCCTTATTGTTCATGCTGATCTTTCCACAAATGGAAGGTAAAAATAAAGAAATCTTTCCAGATGGGCTGAAAAGACTACATTGACTAGGTTAGCATGATCAGCAATTATTTTTTGTTGATTTTCACCAGATCCCCAAAGAAAATCCAAAGAAAAAAGTCTGACTTTTCTTTCTTTTTTTAAATTTAATTAAGAAAAAAGAGTAAATGATGGGGTTGAGGTAGCTGGTTATAGGTAAAAAGAGATGTGAAGAAAGGGTGCAATTTTCAATATTATAAGGAAAAAAGTGTCTTGGAGCTGAAGGAAAAATAAAATACACGGGAGTAAGCAGAATTTTTCCCCTCTGAACTTTGGTAGCAGTTACATCAAAGTGGTAAATGTTCCATTTGCATGTTCTTAAAATTCCTTTGCCAAAATTGCATGTCAACATGCACTTTTAAGTTTAAATTATAACAAATGTGAATGCATCTTTGTAAGTAAGATACATTCTAACTTTATGCGTACAGAACTATAATATTCAAAGAGGTAATTCAATTTTAAAGGGACTTTAGCTTTCTGCATAAATCCAGTTTAGGTGATAAATTGGCTAAATCCACTCAGCAAGTATATTTTTCTCTGTAACCTGTGGTGGGAAACCCACAGGTTTTACATGTTCAAAGAATGTCATAATCTTAATTTGGTTTCCAATAAACCTACCAAGTAATTTACTCTAAATGTGGAAGTGATGATTATGTAAAGAAATTTTGCATCCAGAAAACATTTGGTCCAAATGAAGAGTGTATAGTGATGTTTGAGATTTCAAATAGACAATGCAAGTTGCCTATACCTTAATGTGGGTAAACCAGTTTCTATTCCGTGAAGTTAATTCAAGGAACAAGAGGAAAACCTAGTGATTGACATGATTGTGGACTGCAGATATTTCACCTTTATTTCTCAATTGACTGTGACTCTGCTCCTGAGAATGAATGGCTCTGTCATCTAGGGCAAGATTATTGGGGAATTAAGCAATGTACACCATGGGGTGTGATGCACCTCAACGTTGTTCATCTTCCTCACTTCACATTCACTTCTTCCCTTAGGAAATTAATTACTTTTATTGTTTCTCTCTGTCTTCTTTTCCCTCAATATCCTCTACATAACACTGATACTAATGACCTTTTACATCATAGACAGTCTACTTGACATGTGCTGCCCTGAAGGAACTGACCTGAACCTGGATAGGTAAAAACCTGGAGGAATTTTTCACAACTTGTATTGACTTCTGTCCATTTTTCCTAAAAGTGTCACTTTGCCTATGTGATAATAAAAATATTACCCTTGGCTTACAGACAATGCATTACCTTTCTCACAACATTATTTGGGGTTCTGAGTATCACATTTTAAGGTGCCTAACTCTTCCCACTTACAATATAAAGATCTTAAATTCTACATCCAAGTCTGAGACTTCTACCCACCAAAATGAAACAGAAGTTGTTACAATGGTGAGAAATACTTTCAAACCTGGAAGGGTTTGAGAATCTCCCTCTCGATTTAAGAGCTAAGAGTAAAAAGTCAGAGTCTTATCTTACATAAAATGCAAATATTGTTTATTGTACACAACAAAATCACAAAGGAATGCACTTCTATATTTGCAAAACTAAGGAAAAGCAATGTTGCAGGGATTAGAAGAGGAATTATTTGACAATAACAGCCAGAGTCTGAGAAAGCTTACAAAATAATATGAAAACTTTAGTAATCAACTAAAACAAGTTTATCTATTAAATGCTGTATTTAAAAAAAATAAAAAGACAATCCACAAATGGCAATGACTTATACATATCTTATAAATTCTGCTTATGAAAATAAAAATTAGAATATTTCTAGAAAAATATAAAAACAACCAAAAAATACCACCTCATCCATATTGAAAATGTTTGCATGTTTACATAATATTTAATTCCGCATACTGTATTTTTATTGTATCTGTTATGGGGAGTAACTTCCATTTTTGTATCAGAAGTGGGAAACAGATTATATAAATACTGAAGATCAAAGTACAGCATCAGAAAAACATGCCAAAATAAGATCAACAGAAACGCACATAAATACACGAAGGCAGATTGTTTCTCTGATCAATTGCATCTCAGAGACAATACAAAACCTTCATGGGATAATGAAGCATCAACCAAAGGCTCTACTTTTCTCAAGACTGATGTCAAACAATGCCGCAGTTATGAACAGCCTGCTGAAGGCCACACTTCTGGCTCTAGCAGACTTCTCCCCCTCCTTCTGGCAGCCTACAAATGGCTTTTGCTGTCCCCACCCTGGGTCTACAGGGCTGTTGTGTCTGCTTGGTGGGGCCCCTGAGCCAGCAGCAGCTCCTAAAGGCTAGTGACAGTCACAGGAGGGTGGGGAAGGAAAACTGTTCTCAATGAGTTTCCACTGTCTCCAGCCAGCCAAGGCCACCCCAAACCTCCAAGAGAGATGTGAAGACCTGCCTGGTCCCTGTTACCACAGGTGTTTAGCACTTGCTATACTTGGTGATCAGAATTAGGAGATAAACTGCAGAACTGCATCATGAAATAGTTATGCATCTCTGAACAACTTTTACCCGTAAACAAACATGGGATTTTTTTTCACAAACCATGATTTTTAGGTGGTCTGTGCCTCCCATGAGAAACTGGGGCTATGCTGAACTTTGTTTCTTACCCTCTGAAATCTGACACTGGTGCCGTCAGAAAGAAGTCCTTCACTTCCAGAGGCGTAACACTGTTACAGTGTTATTTCTACTCGTAGAAAAGAATAAAATTAATGTTCTGACATCTGATTTTATAAAGGCTCAGTTTTGTGTGAGGTTATGATGCCTTTCAGTGCCCCTTATTTCTCCTAATAATTAGGGTCCCTTGCTTTGAAAATGAAGAGGGGGGAAAAAAAAAACCCAGGGCAAGAGAGCTGCAAGGATACTGAAATTGATGCCATGGCTTGTGAAATGAATTCTCCTTTCAACACCTCTTCAGGATGAACTGCTCACATACAATATGAGCCAAAAAAACCCACAGAGAGTGTGATGCCAGATCAAATAATCTACTTGATTCAGAACTGCAGCTGAATACTGCTATTTTTATCTGGTGCTGACATACTAGAAATTGAGGGGGTGGGGGGAAGGTCTTCAGATTCAGCCATTATTTTTATGAATAAGAATAATTTCTTCTTTCCTTGGATTAGATATCTTATATTGGAAATTTCTAAGAGATGAGCGTCCTAAGTAAACTCTTGTAATGAATAAAAGCTACTGTGACTGATATCTTTATTTTGAGTATAATCTGATAAACTTACCATCAGTGTGATCAAGTAAGAGCTCACTCTTGAAATGGTTAGAGAAACATTTTCTTGTTTATGTGTTGAAAAAAGACTCAAGATTCACTATTCACTATGTCCATTCCAAAAGCTTCCTTTTATTTTATGGTAAAAGATTTAGACCTAAATTCTTGAAGACACTAAGGGCAATGACATTATTTAGCAGTGCAGTGCCTAATGGGCAGGCTAATGACCCAGGCCTCAGCTAAGGACTTAAATTCTCCATGAAATATAAGGGAAGCATATGAAATAAATAAAGGAATAAATAAATAAAATCCCAACAGGATTATGAAACAAAGAGGTCAGTAAAGAGGAAAGAGAAAGCTGTAACCATTAGAAATATAGATCACAACCAGCAATTTGATTTTCACAGGCATTCACACTGCATGATTTTTGATACTTCATTTGGTCACTGCTGTTAGGAACAGAATTCGTCATGAAGGCAATACAAATTTCTCTGAAGATTTAGGCAAAAGAAGACCTCCATCCAAACATAGCACACAAAGGATCTTACCTGATTTTTCTGGTTCTTGATATGAAATACTGGTGGAATTTTCAAAGCAAGTGGGAAATTTGCTTGTGAAACTCCAAGACTAGGAGTTCTGAGAAGAAGAACGACACAGGCTGTAACCCTAGACATTAAAGTCAATTTATGTATCTAAATTCTAGTTTCAGAAGACCACTGTGATTCCCTGTGTGCTAAGAGAGGGCCCTCAGTTTGCCCACATTTCTAGTGAGTTCAGATAGTCAACGGAACTGCCTGCTTAAATAAACGAGAAAACATTCTTTTGAAGAGATGTCATAATTCAAGTAACTAATACATAAAATAAGTCTCTGTATTTATGAGTTGTACAGTGGATGATTAGCATTTTATTCTAATACAATTTATAGAAGTATTTGTACTTCAGTATTCTATTGCAAGCATAAGAAGTCTAACAACAGATGTACTAGAAACAGTTGAAATAATTTCATGGGCTTCTACCTACAAAAACAGATTATATAAAGCAAGAGAAGGCTTAGGCAGTAGACAATTATGAAGCAGGTCACCCTCTCAGTAGGACAGTGTGGTCCCCTCCCTTCTCTCTCAAGCTGGCCTCTATTTCTCATAACTGCCTAAAGGGATAAAACCCTGGGGCAGTCCTAATGGCTGTGTCTAGTCATAATGGCTGCATCGAGCTCAAAGCAAATTCAGGAGAGACAGATAAAAGTGCAGTGGGCAGTCTGTGGCCTAATTTGGGCAATGCACCCATCTAATCATAGTGCTGGTTGAGATCTGACTCAAACCAACTTTAGAACAAACTAATACTTGTAGTCAGAATGCAAATATGACAATAAGTTCATTCTTACTCCATACATACTGGACAGCCCAGGACCCAATTGAGGTCTCCTGCACAGCAGCAGGTTTCATACCAGGACCTTCTTTGAGAAGTTATGCATCCCAAGGTTACTCCTTGAGGCTGGGAAGCTCCTTGTCATGTCAGATACTCAGTAAGTGAATTTGGAATAAGTACACTGACACTTTGTAATTTAGCTACGTGATTAGAAAGGAATGATTGTACACATATAATCCTTCAGACATAAAGCATTGAACAAGTCTGGGACTAAGCATGGATCCAGATGAACCTAAGCTTGCCTCTGAGAAGGAATTTAGTATATAAGGAACACTTTTCTGAACCTCATGGATCAACAGAAGGGTCTCCCTGACAGTTTTGTCTGACCCTGTCCTCTATGCAGTAAATAATCTAGGGCACCTGGCCATTATCCCTGACACATTTACTATCAAACTTTGTTAAATTGCTGCTTTATATCAATAAACATATTGCAACTTCTCTGGAGTGGGTTACTTCATCAGCAGCAGTGCTACTTTTGTAACAACCATTTTGCAAGCTGGAGAGAGAAAAAAAGAGTACTGGTTCCTCTTCCAATGAAAAAACTGGTATGTCAAACTTCAGAATTGGAGGATGACTGGAAAAGAAACTTTAGCCTTCAGTGTATTCCCTGCCTATGTATCAGGATACATAAGTGCTCTCAGTAGTGGTAGTGTACAAGTAATGAGTAACTGCTATTTTGAGCTGTAGCCTCTGCTTTTCTGAGCATGCCTGCAAGAAATTGTCAATACTCTTGAGATATGACCTCCTGAATTAATAATTCTAGTTCAGCACTTCTGAAGCTGAATCTTGTCCAAAAGTTCCAAGGTGTTTGTGAATAGATCAGTTTCAGTTCTTAAATACATACACAAGATTATTAATCTTCCATTCAAGAAATTATATATTCCATAGAAAATTTGCTACTGCTCATGGAAATTGACACAGTTTGAGACAAAAGTTGGCAAATTATTGTAAAGAAATATTGTAAATTGTAAAAGACAAAATATTGTAAAGAAATTTTCTGTCTTGTACTTCAGTTACAGACTGTCCTCCTCCTGCCTACAAGACATGTCACAATGCCATTACTTCATAGTGAGGTAGGTCTTCAGAATTCCTGGCAGGTCACACAGTTTCCACTGATGTGAAAACATAAAGCTGTGGCTGCAACTAAAAATGTTAAGTGCTCCCTCAAAGGGAGACACACCCATCAAATTATTTACAGAACCTACTCTCTCTTATGTTGTCATCAAAATCGCTGAAAATTTTCTACATAAACTACCCTGTTTACTTTTCCTGGAATATGACATGAAGTTGCAGACAGCCAGCCTCAGAGGCTATCTTCTTTCCTACTAGTCCTGGATTTGTGCAGTGGTCAGATCTACACAGGGATAAATTATTCTTCATCTTCATTTCACCAGCCCCCAAAAAGTAGCCTGATAGAAATTACTACTTTTTTTACACTGGAAGTAGCTGAGGCAACAGGTTATCTATGCAATTCTTAATTGTTTGTCTCTTTTAAAATGCACTGAAAGGCATATTTAAATACTAAAGTCTGATACTTGAAAACCACAAAGCACATATGGCAAATAGTACACAGCAGAAAGTTTACTTGATTTGTGATGCTGATTGCATCAAATTGATGTAGAAAGCCTGCTGGGATCCCTTCCAGCCTGTGAGATGTACCTGACATCATGCTGTGGGTGTTATACTTCATTTGCTGTGATAAGTCTAGTTTTCAATTGACAGTAAGAAGAAATATTGGAGTGAGAGAATACACGAAAGAATAAATTCAATCATTTTAAAGGCAGATTCACTGCATCTAGCATTTCCAGTGAAGATCAGTGTTCAGTCTAAAAATGCTCAGTAGAATTCAACATCCTGGGCTTTCTAGATTGAGGCTTGATCATGGTATTCTACCAAGACATATTTGACAAGTCACATTTAAAGAATAGGATACAGGGAGGATTATAAAAGCATTTAAAGTGTGAAGAAAGAGTACAGAAGAAAACAACTGTGCAGAAAGAACAGCTTATTGGATCCCTCTGACATATTCTGCATCAGTAAATACATTATCAAATAAGGCATCAACTAAACCAATCTGTTTGACAAGATCACAAGTTTTTTTTAAGTTGATGCTTTATTGTGTTGCTTCCGTATTGGCTGGCATTCATCTGAGAGCTAAAATCAGTGCTTCTACAGAGAAAGCCCCCAAGACGTCTAATGTTTCTACCCAGATGGGACTGGTAAGAAAAGAGACTTCAGTATAGATCGCATGTTGCAACAAGTGCCCAGACCCTTCTCCTGGAGACAAAGTAAGTACCTGAAAAAGATGTTGATGATGTGCTGATGAAAACCAAGACCCACTGTCAGTGAAGGAAATTTTGGTCTGCGGAATATTAGAGGAATTTGTTTCCAACAAAGCAATTGGCCCCAATAATATCCACCCAGGTGTGTTAAGAATGCTGGCTGATGTCAGTGCAAGGCTGCTTTTCCTAATATTTGAGAAGTTGTGGAGATCTTTGACAAAAGTCGTGGAGCTCAAGAGACTTCCTAGAAGAGTGGAACAAGGCTAATGTCACCACTATCTACAAAAAGTGCTTAAAGGAGAGTTCAGGAAATTATAGGCTCATCAGTCTTACTTCAGGTCCCATTAGGGTGATGGAAGAAATCCTCCTGGGAGCTATCACATGTCAAATTGAGCACATGATTGGGAAAAGCCATCACAGTCTCACCAATAGCAAATTGTTCTTGACAAAGCTGATCGCCTTTTTTGACAAAGTAACCCTCCCAGTTGATACAGGGCACCTGGTGGACATTGCCTATTTATCTTCTCCAAGGCTTTTGATACTGTTTCCCAGAGACTTCTCCTGGAGAAACTCATGTATTAGAGTCTAGATAAGTGGTCTGTGGGGTGGGGACATGGCTGACAGACAGCACCCTGAGGGTGGTGGCAAATAGCTCCTCCTCAAACTGGCAGCCTGTCAAAGGGGAGTCCCTCAGGGACTAAAATTGGGCCAACCACTATTTAGTATCTTCATAAGTGATGTGGATGATGGGATCAAATGTACCCTGATAGAATTTGCTGCTGATACCAAACTGAGTGGGGAAGTGGGCACTTTGGAAGGGAGAACCACATTGCAGGAAGACCTGAATAGACCTCAAAAGGGGGCTAACAAGAGCCTTGTGAAGTTCAACAAGTGTAAGGTCTCACACCGAGTAAAACATAATCCAAAAGTGCAGCACAGGCTGGGATCTTCCCAGTTGTGGAGCAACTCTGTTGGAAGGGACCTGGGGGTTCCAATGGACATCAAGCTCAATATGAACAAACAGTGTGCAGATGCTGTGGCAAAGAAAGTCAACAGGGTGCTGGGGTGCAACAACAACAGCATCACCAGCTGAGATAAAAAAACATTTTTCCCCTCAGTGCTTGTCAGATCATACTTGGAATACCGTGCTCAGTTTTGGTCCCTGCTAAAATGCAGATGAGGACAGGCTGAGAGTGTCCATAGGAGGGTCACAAAGATGATCAAAGAACTGGGAAACCTGCAATATGAGGAAAAGCTCTAAGAACAGGGTTTTTTCAGTCTTGAATAAAGAAAGCTTAGGGGGGGTCTTTATCATCATGCATCACTATTTACAGGGTGGCTACAAAAAAAGATGGAGACTTCTTTTTCTCAGGAAGTCACCTGAAAAAGACGTGTGGTAATTGGTACAAGTTTCTTCTGAAATTTTGATTAGACAGAAAATGACAATTTTTTTTTTTTTTAAACTAGATCAATCATCTGTTGGGATAACCTCTCCAGGAAAGTAGTGGATTCTCCAACTTTTTAAAGATTTGGCTGTACAGGTTGGTGTCATCTTGTCTAGACCATGCTTTTGCCAGGAAAATTTGGACCAGATGGTGCATGAGGTCCTTTGCAATTTGGTAATCTATTATTCTATGATAGAAGTATTGGGGTGGATTTCTGATGACATTAGATATTATGCTTAAACTACTGATCTCTATATCCCCACTGACTGCATTTGGAGCTTTCATACCTTGCTGATATGATTATGCCTACATTCACTCTTCAGAATTCAGCATCTACAGCCTAAAATCACGAACTTCTTGAACTTTAATTCAGTTGCCTGAAGACATCTGAGATTCCATCAGCCATTAAGACATTGAAACAGATGGCTGTCAGATATGATGTGACCAGTGGGAAAGCCAGACACTTCTGCAGCAGCAGTTAGAGGCCAGGTGACCCTAAAAAGCATCTCAAATTTCTTTAAATAGCTACGTTTAATCAGCAATGAATCAAGGGCACAGTGATTTTTTCTGTAAATGACAAACAGTGGGAACAGTTGAGAAACTGATGGATATTGTATAACAGTTCTATTATAAGCATACAGATGAGTAAAGACTACGTACATAAAACCTTTTCAGTACCATTATTTACAGACAGCCTAGACTTAGAGGAACATCGTAATATTTTTTTTAGGAAGAGCTATTCTGTCTCTGACTTCACACAACAATTATACTCTTGCAGTAATGACCTCAAAGAAATCATCATTCTGTTCATATCTGTGAGTTATATTCTCAGGAGAAGAAAGAAGAAAAACCCATGAACTCTTATTCCTAAATGCATACATGCTGTGTATGTTAATTAGAGAGATATTCTGCCAAACTCTATTGTGTTACAGAGTCAACCCAACAGCTCTGTAAATGGCAGAAACGCACAACTGGGAGGCCAGTACCACATCACAAGACTGCCTGCTGCAATATTCAATTCTGATGAATCCAGGATATTCTATTATTAGAATATCTGCACAGTTGTCCATTATTTTCTTCTTTGATCTTTAATATTTTAAAACTTTAAGCAAAAGAGCTTATTAAAGGCAATTTGGCAGGTAATTTTTCACAATTTGCATCACTAAAATCATAGGATCTCTTGAGCTGGAAGGGACATATAAGGATCATTAAGTCCAATGCCCTGCTCTTTGCAGACTACCTAAAAACAGACCTTATGACTAATATGTCTAGATGCTTCTTGTACTCTGACACACTTCTTGCCATGACCACTTCCTTGGAGAGCCCGTTCCAGTGCCCAACCACCATCTCAGGGAAGAACCTGATGTCCAATCTGAACTACTGTGACACAGTTCATCAGAGAGGGGACATGGCTGACAGGCAGCTCTTTCCACTCCACCGTCTGTCTTGGGAAAGTTTTAGGCTGTGATGAGGTCACTGCTCAGCCTTCTCTTCACCAAGCTAAACAAGGAAGTGACTTCAGTTGTTACCTACCTGTCTTGCCCTCGAGACCTTTCACCATCTTGGCTGCCCTCCTCTGGACACACTGTGAGACAATGTCCTTACCATTTTGAGACACCCAAAACTGCACACAGTATTCGATGTCAGGCTGTACCAGCACAGAGCAGAGCAGCACAACCACCTCCATTGTCCAGCTGTGCTGCTGTGCTTGATGCATCCCAGGACACAGTTCACCCATTTGGTTACGAGGGCACACTCTTGGCTCGTATTAAACTTGCCACCAACCCATCCGCACAGATCTTTTTTTGTGAGGCTCCTCTCCAGGTCGTCATTCCCCCATTTGTACATATAATCAACATATCCCATCCTAGGTGGAGAATCATACCTGATACAACAGTTTGGATTGGAAGAGATGTTTAAACCTCATCTAGTCCAACCACTCTGCAATGAGCAGAATCTGGCACTTGCACTTGTTAAAGTTCATATGGTTGGCAAACGCACAGCTCTCAGGTCTACCCAGATCTCTCTGTCAGGCCTCTATGCCCTTGAGGGACTCCATCACTCCTTCTTAGTTTAATATTGTAAGCAAATTTCCTGTACTTTTGATTCCTACACCTAGACAATTTATAAAAACATTAAAGAGTACTGGCACAAGACAATAACCAATACCCTCTTCATCTATGAGTCCTCTTTTGTTCATAAACAACAAATCTGGAAGGGTTTAGTTCCGATTAGTTGCCTTCCTTAGTCATGCTCCATGAAGTTATCTGCAACATGCTTCAGGAGTGTCCTGGACCTGTTCATGTCTGCTGTATGATGTTCGTAGGTGATATGGGAAGTCAAAATCACCCATAAGAACAAGGGCAGCTGATCTACAGAAACAGCTTAATTCCTTGACAAAATATTCAAAACCAATTCAACAAATAAAATCATGATACTTTTGAGATACTACTTGCAAAACTGCATTTACAAGTAACATTAGTGTGTTACTATTACAGATTACAAGAAAATAGTTCAGACTTTATAAGATTCTTATGTGAAAATAAGTGAGTATCCCTTTTCTAGGAAAGTTATACAATTTCTATTGACATCTCTGATCAAACTTTATATTCAAAGAGTAATAATGCCATGCTAAATTGGACCAAAAAAATCTGCTTAATTAGTGGTTACTGTGATCTCTATCACTGAATTTGTATTATTTATTTACTGTTTTCACTGATTCCTCCCTATTGGGATTTTCACAGGTTTCTTTTCAAAGGTGGCTTTTGCACTCTTTTGGGGGGTTTAAAACTTGTCCTAGACTATTCCTAAAAGTGATAAACAAGTAAAGCAAAAGTTGGTAATGGGTGAGATAAGAAATGGACCATCAAAAAAGGCAGCAACAATCACAATAATAATCATCTTAATCTTAGTTTATGCTAATTTTGATGACTGTTAAATTAGTATTTTTTAATTAACTTAAGAAACTCAACAAGGTCTGATTTGCTATTTTGTCCAAAGGCCTCTGCACTAGACCTATTTAGCCTTAGAAAGATCAGTGTATGACCACTAACTATTTGCAAAACTACATCTTACTTGGTCTGCTACCTTCTGTGATTTTAATAATTCGGTAAAATGAAATGAAAAGCAGTTAACACAGCTTTGGGGAAAAAGGGAAAAGGCAAGGCAAGAGGCATATCAGTAGGCAAAGCAAGAGATAAGGGAAAGACAAAGCAGGGGAAGGAACCCTTCAGTTGTAAATCCCTGCTAGTAGTGGGAAAAGGGAAAACAAGTCTCACATTGTGTGCATGAACATATATATATATATATGTATACATATGTATGTGTATATATAGATACCTACATAATACACCTATGTACATATATATAATTAAAATTCCATAACTCCATAAAGAAGCTTGTATCTGTACAGCTGTTCTTTTGTTAATTTGGGAAAAACACTTTTGGTTTTACATTTCTACTTATGACCACTGCATAACCTTAGGAATTAATGATGTTTTAGTACTGAAACTTGTATAAAAAATATTTTATTATTTCTCTTTCCACATCTTATTAATTAATTTTTTTTTGAAAAGTTTTCAGTGTTTCTGACAAAGCCATTATCAACATGACTTATTAATTGAAAACATAAAATAAAAAGCTTTTCCATATTTAGTATTCATGTTTATGTATTCACTTAAAATACTCCTAATGAGGCCAACAAAAAACAGTCTCCAGGCACTCTAAGCTGGCACTTTCTGGACTCTCACTTATAATTGCCAGGTAATTTACATTTGACCTGTACCTCCAAGTCAGAATGTTAATGCGTTCTGCAAGGTGAATTTAAACCTGTCCTTAATTAGGGTGCCAAATAGGAAGAGTTATATTTTATCTGAAATATAACCTCAGCATTTCTGAATAATGGAATTAATGTGCAGGATCATAAAATATGCATTGGTAAGCACTTCCTCCGTTATAGAATAATAATGAATCAGTATTTGAAAAATTGAAGAATTTCTGTTGCATCATCAACTATTGTTTTTTTCTTTCACTTTGGAAAGAAAGAGACATACATATATATATGAATGTGACCACACATATAGCTACATACTACAGAGACGCTAGGAACAAAAACAAAAATGCAGATGGACTGAAATTCTGTTGTCTCAGAATGATAATTTTTATATTCCGTACTTCATGTTTATCCCTCATTCATGTATCTCCGAAAACCTCAGTACCTGGAATTGCTACAGACAGTAGTAACAATTGGTTGCCCAAAAAGTCAAAAAGAAACTGAATCACTTTTTTCACACCTAAGGAGTTTAATTTTTTTTTTTAAAGTATATTATTATGTATCCATTGCATTGCTTCTGGACAAATTTACAAAAAATATCGAGAGTATAAATTATCCTAACTAATTAACTGCCTACAACAGATGGGCCTAAAATTTGAGTGTAATCCAGTAATTAGATAATCCAGTTCTTCAAACTAGTACTATCTGTTTAGCCTTTCACTCAGGGACTTCCTGCCAGGGAATATCACGTCCCTGCATGATTTCTGAACAGCTAAGTCTCCACTTAACCAAGTGCTTCTTTCACTCTGTACCCTGACCTAACACAGAACAGAACTGGTGGCTTTCCCTTTAAAGAATCGATCCTGTTACTATTTGTAAAATAATTGTCATACCCCACAATAAAGGATGATTTTAGTAGGTAGAAATTATTTCTGGAAAAGATGGTATTTTTCCCGAAATTTTCTATAAAATGAATTAATGTATTTTGTGAATATTGCTACTTTTTTAGGATTTAAAGGAAATGGTTAAAGCAAATTAATTAACAAGTACCAACATAAAGTTGCTCTTGCTTGGCAGCCTGGTAAAGCTCAATTTTTTTCAATATACACATAGGTTTACTATTGTCTAATGAAAAAATGCCTTCACTAGGCCACTGCCACATGCAACAACAATAAAAGGAGAAGAGGATCTTATAATCTACCAGTGGGAGCTTTAAAATTTGGGACTCACAGATGGGAGAGAGAGCTGTAGACCTACAACATGCAGCAAGGGATTGTCCCAGGGTAAAGCGGAGTTGTTTGGGTTTTTTAAAGAGATCTATCATATCACTAAAATATGAATTATCTTCCTTTTCCTTTTTTTCCTCTGATTTCCTCCCTTTGAAGTGTCTGTGATTGATCTTTCCCTTGTAGAAACACAAGCGTCCTTCCTGGGAGCTGTGGAAGGATGAGGAACTGTATTCTGGAACCATCATTAAAATGAAGCTTGAGAAACAGTAGGTTCCCTGCAACAAAATAATATAGCCCTCTCTTCTGACAGCAGCAGATTACCCCTGTGAGCCCCTGGAGTCATGGAGCTGGGTTAAATCTCCACCTTTTAAAGATAGGGGTAACCTCAAAGGTATACATTCTTTGGGAATAAGTTTGAGCATTTTTGTCTTCTAACATTTCTAAGGATTTCCAGTATTTCCTGTTATCCTAAATTTGCCTGTCTCTAAAATAAACAAAACCCATTATAATTTATAGCAATTTATTTTAAAAACAGATGAGAGAATAAAACTCTTTAAAAGCTTTTATATAAACAGCTCCAATGCTTTTGGGGCATAGTCTTTAGTAACAGCGTAAAGGCCTTGAATAACATAAAAAATAAAAAAGCAACTGCTGAACAATTACTCTTTTTGTTTCTGAAAATACAGTAATCTCAACTAATTTTGCCAGTGAAATATCACTACTCTGGAAACGCCTCCCTTCCAAAATCTCTTGACTTTAACCTTAATGCTTCATATGTTAGATCAAAGACTGATTGTATTGACAAGTCCTTTGAGGAAAGATCAGCTCCTAAAAATATCTATTTTTAGGTTGACATTTTATTAAATGAGTTTGCATCAAATACTGGCATTTCATAAAGACAGAATTTGGTGCCTGTAATAGCTAATTCTCTGAGATATTTTTGTTTTCACTGTCATGTAATTTTGTATAGATGGGAAAAAAGGAAATAATTTCCCTGAGATTACTTTGTTTTTCTGAACTACTGAATTAGATTGCTGAATCAAAGCATGAATTCCAGCTGTTCTGAATATCTTCTTTTTTTATGAGTTCTTTACATAAATCATATTCAGATCAATTTTAGATAGTATGTGGAATTCATCCATTAACTGAGAAAACATTAAGTTCAGAATTCTGAAGTGGAAAGGGCAGGGTAGCTAGACCAGGAGCCAAAAGTCTTAAATGAGGGACAAATTATTGGCTTTTTAGTTTGGAAGATTTTCAGGTTCAATTTATATTTTATACAATCTTACACAGGTCTGAATATTAAAAGCATGTTAGGTCTCCACATACAACTGAATGCAAAGACTCAGCATGAGTCACTAATTTTTAATAATATGCATTTCTAAGGCTATTTATCTGCCCAAGCAATGAATGCTTCTAAATGAAGTCAAGGTCTTCATGGTTGATTTCACTGAACTCAAAGGTAAATTTTACCCAGCTATCTATCAAAGATTGTGTATTAAAAAGAGGTTATTACATACTGAGGGGAAATAAATATTCCATTAACTTCTATACAGCACAGTGTAGCACATGCATATGGTGTTGTGGTTTTGCCCCTCAAAATCTGACCTCCCACAGCAAGATACAATAATTTTCTTTTTAAATTAATATTTTGAACCAAAAATAGTAATCAAATTATTATGAAGCAGTGACAACTGAAAAGAACAGATCATTTTTCCATCTGTTCATCAAGACATGAATACAAGTAAGAGCATCATAGCACATGGGTATTTCACAGTACTAATTTATTAATTGGAAATGTAAACAAAACTGCCATTCTAAAGGATTTTGGTGCGTGTAATCTGTTAGTCTTCAACCTCAAACTGAACTGACTAAATATATTTTTATGAATACACAAATAGCAGATTTCCATGGAAATTTCCTTTAGAAATATGTATGCAATACATGTAAGAACAAAGTAAATATCTAGGAGCTGATTATTACTTTCTCCCTGGTACAGTATGAAACATTAAAGATTGAACTCTTTGCTCACTGCCTTTGTGGACCTCTGATGTAGTAAAAATCTCAGGTTCTGTAAAGGAGAAGTCATGTATGACAGTCTGGAATGCAAATCTGGCTGCAGAGCATTAAGCTTCTGTTTTTCTCAGCAAGTGGACTTAGAGATGACTGCTAGAACATTCACACCATCACTGCATTGATATACTGAGCAAAGAACTAAAATGATACATTATCTTCTTGACCCACATAATATTTCAATGAACAGAAGTTAAGAAAAAATAATTTGGTCTTGCATATAAAATAAATTTGCAGCACTATGCATTTTATATTAATAGTTTTTTTCCCTCAGATCCTGTAGTTAATCAGCCACAGCTACCAAAAATCAGCTGTGGATAGAAATTTTAATGTGTTTAGGTGCAGAACTCCTAGGGCATTTCCTCAAAGGCTGCAGCAGAGTAACTAGTCTGCTTGGCATTACTAATTCTGTCCTTTACCACAACAGAGAGGGTAAGTTTCAGCTGGAAGAGATTGCAACCGATGTTTTTATCCATGCCATGCCTTTAAGAAATTGAGGAAATTTGTTCATGCCAGAAGGCTCAAGGCTTGTTTTTTGCATCATATATTCAGTGTTATTTGGCTGAATATCTATGTTTTGTTGGATTTGAAGGGAGCTAAAGTAACTAGTTTAAGAATACAGTGTTTAGTATAGATTAAAACAAATGCCCTCCAAATGTTGAAAAACTATCACAGCTGTCAGCCAAGGTTTATTTAACGCAAAAAATAGAAACGTTTATTTCAGCTAAATAGCCAATGCAGAGAAACAGATGCTCTCAAGAAAGTATATATAAAACTTCTAAAGAAAAGTACTGTAGGATGAAAGAAGCTCCCAACTGGAGATACCTGTTCCTCAGCACTGGCAATGAAAAGACCAAACAGTACGTAGTTTATCTCTAGTGTCTGGATGTCTAAACTAGAGCAGATAATTGATAATTAATCCTTGCCCAGAGATGTCAGAAATTCTTTTAATTTTCTAGAGTACTAATACATCATGCCAAAACTTCTTCTCTGCATTTGCTTCCTCCTTGCTCCATAATTACATGAAAATTTCACCCTTTTCTGCTTCAAACACTTTAAAAAGCCTCGGTCTAAAAAACCCTGGTATTATTATTAAAGATCGTAAGATCTAGGGAGAATTATACAAAATTATAAAGCAACAATTATAATTTTTAAAAATGCAACCAGAAATTACGAAATAGAAAATACAAAATATTATTGTGGTCTCAAATTCATTGCCAGAGGTTGTCATGGATGCTAAAACTTAAGGTTAATTCAAACAAGCATTGAATCACATGGAAGAATCATGCCAAAACTTCCCTTAGTGCGAGGACATTTCTTCAACCCTTAATGTTTGATTTGTCTGTCAGCACCCCAGGAAAGCCAAGACCCTTGTGCCTGACCAGTCTGTCAGCATCCTGTTAGGGGGACCCTTCACTGAACAGTCCCACCTTATCGGGGGGTGGTTTGACTGATTTATTCAGGGACACAAGCCAGCAGCACAAGGGAGACCCCTCAGCTGGTCTTATATCACTGCATTTGAGTATGTCACCCAGGATCGTCGGTGATAATATCTGATTGCACAAGCATATTCAAAGCAACACACAGACAAGCTCTAATACCCAATAAAAGTGCTCAGTGTGCATAAAGTGTGGTTCCTACCCAGTAGGAGTCCCTATGTGGGAAAAGATGGGTTCAGCCCATCGGCTGATCTCAGCAGTTATGAATGACCTTTTAATTTTTCCGCATTCTCAACTAACTTCTACACTCTTTCTTTATGTTTAAGTGGAGCTTAAGCCATGAATACCTTTGTTCCTGATTGGTGTAAAATTCTCTCGCTTCAGTTTTAAAGATACCGTCAAAAAAATGCAGAGGGCATATCTAGTGAGGTGTGGTCATGGTAACTTTGGGATAAAGTTCATTAATATTACAAGGTTATAGTGAACTAAGTTCATCTGAAGAGAGCAATTCCACCACAGTTGCTGGTTCAGCATCAGGAAATCTTCTTCTGTCTCCCCAGGTTAACAGGTGCTATGCAGTTTATCAGCTGTGAAGTACCTCTGACTTCCACTCCTTGCAAGGGTTTCAACAGAGCCTGGCCAAGGTATCTCCACCCTGCTTCACCCTCGGTTCCATCCTGCTTGGCAGGGGTTTTCAGTTGCAGATCGTGTGTATGGAAAATCATCATTGAACAAGCCTTGAGCATAGCAACCATATTCCAGTCACGGAGTAGCAACTACATTTTTCCCTATAATTCCTTTACCATTGTAACTTCTGTTAGGGAATGCTGATTTTACCCCCAGACATTTTTCCACACAGGCATTAGAAAAATTCCTGAAAGAAGATTTTATTGAACACAAAGATGGGAAATCAGTTCCTGTTCAACTAAATTTTAAAATGAATGTTGCCTAATTTATCAGAAATATATATTATCTGCAGCATCAATATTCTAAGAACACCTCTTAGTCTCATGAACATCAGCTTTAATAGGCTGCTCACAGAGTTGCATAAATGGCAATCATAATTAAGAGAAAGGAATAACCTCTAGGACATTTTGATATTTCAGGTTGCAGTGGGTTGCACTTGGCTAGCTGCCAGAGCTCTACTAAGCTGATTCCCACTACCTTTCTTCAGTAGGATGGTGGGGGAAATAAGATGGAAAAATTCATTTGTCAAGATAAAGAAACGGTGTTTACTTACCAATTGTCATCACAGGCAAACAAGACTTGACTTAGGAAAAAGTAATTTAATTTAGTGCCACTTGAAAATGAAGGATGGTAAGAAAAAATAAACCGCCAAAACTCAAACCCCATTCTGCTTCTCACCTGCCCTTCTTCACTCAGTGTCACAGCTTCATTTCCTACACTGCACTTCTTCCCCCTCCTGCATGGCACAGGGCAATGGGGATTGGGGTTGCAGACAGTTAATAATATTTCTTCTGTGACATTCCTTTATTCTCAGACTTTTCTCTGCTCCAGTGTGGGGTCCTTCCCATGAGTTACAGCTCTTTCAGGTTCTGCTCTAGCACTGAGTTTTTTCCCCCTCCTCCTGCTCTTTCACTGACATTGGTGATCACAGGGCTTGGCACTTTTCTCTCTCACAGCCACTGCACACTATTACCTTTTTTAAGCATGCCTGGTGGGCTCAGACATGTCCTGAGGTATGGCCATTGGAGCTAACTGGAACCAGCTGTGTTCACTTTGGGGCAGCTCTGCCATCTCCTTGCAGAGGCCATCCCTCCACCCCATCCACTACCAAAACCTTGACACCAACACCCAATAAACAGATAAAAGACAATAAGAAATCTTACTTCAGTTAAAGAAAGCACGCTGCGGGTACTTCATTGGCATAACTAGCATTACAGCACTAGTATTCATCTTTTTAAGTATTACTTTTTGGGGCTCTATATCTGAAAAACACCGTGATCAATTTGGCAGCCATAGAGATCTCTCCAGATATATGTCTAATGTCTTCAACAGGCAATCGGTTGGCTACCTGCAGTAGGTGTAATAGAAATGTTTACTCTGCAGTAGGTAGAAAATGGTGAGAGAAGCAGAGATTGAAACCAATTTAGCAAATGCACTGTACTTGAAGTCTGGCTGGCTGTCATTCAAGTCATTGATTCTTCAGAAGAAAACTTAAATCGATATGGCTAATGGAGAAAGTACTAAAACCTAAAGCAGAGCTTTCACATTTCTAATCTCTCTTGCATAGAAATGGTGCAAGTTTGAGCTATGCAGACAAAAAGTCTTCTCTTAAAGAAGCAATAGTTTCATAATGTCGAGGACTGGTGGAATTTGAAGTTAACCTTACTTTTATCAACCTCTCTATGATATCATCTGCTGGTGCATTATATGCAAGGTAAACAAGTCATATTTACTTGTCTCCTGAATTTTGTTTTCCATTTAATTCTGAAAAGAAAGAAGGAGCATAGTAATCCTCTCATTCAATGCCTAAAAATAATTGGTACCTCTTTTAAGCAAGCCATCTATCTATTGGTTGAACTTGACAATCATAAAGGTTTTTCCCACCCAAATGATTCTATGATCTAGGTTCCTTCTACAACTAGTGGAAGGGAAAAATGTTTTCTGAATTCTTCCTGTTATAAGAGTCTGGCAGTCTAAAATATGTAGCGTGGATACCTTACACAGTGCCTCTTCACCCCTCTATATGTAGACTCTGGTTTCAGAAAGGTAAATGCACTGTGAAATTTAACAGCCTAATTAAAATGTGGTACTATAATCTTGTATATTATATTTATCTATTTATTTTCTTCTAGACAAAATATCAAAATGAACTAATGCTTCTTAAATGTATAGTAATTTCCTCCCTGTTCAAATTTAGCTGCTTTTTTTTTTCCTCTCAATTCAACTTGAGAGGTGGCTTTAGCAGTACTCATTAAAAATTTGCTTTATTTTCCTTCATATGATATTCCTTATCAGTGATGTATCAGTTCATTTAATCTTCCTGAATTTCAGTAAAGCATTCAATACTGTCTTTCACAGAATCCTGCACAAAATGTCCAGCCCACAGCTGGATAAGCACATCATGTGATGGGTGAGAAACTGGCTCATGGGTTTCAAGGAGTTTTAGTGAAAGGGGTGACTAGACTGCTGACCTCGCACTAGTGGGATTCTGCAGGGCTTCATCCTCTTAAATATCTCCATAAATGACATGGATGCAGGACTGGAGGGGGTACTAAATAAGTTTGCAGATAAAAAAAATTGTGAGGAGCTGTTGAGTCCCAGGAAGGGAGGGAGGCCCTGCAGAGAGACCTCAACAAATCAGAGGGCTGGACAATCACAAGTCATATGGAGTTTAACAAGGGCAAGTGCCAGATTCTGCACCTGGGATGGGGTAATCCTGGAGGTATGTACACATTGAGGAATGAAATGCTGAAAAGCAGTGTCACAGAAAGGGATTTGGCATTTTGGATTGACAGTATATTGTAGAGTTCAAAGTGAGCTTTGGTAGCCAGGAGGGCCAACTGTGTCCTGGGGTACAAGAGGCACAGCATCACCAGCTGGGCAAGGGAGGGGATTGTCTTGCTCAGCTCTGCACTGCGGTGGGTTTACCTTGAGTCCTGTGTGCAGTTTTGGGTGCCACAATACAAGAAAGATATTAGGCTATCAGAGAATGTTCAGAGGGATCCAAAGACTGTGAAGTGCCTTGAGGGGAAGCCATATGAGAAGTGGCTGAGGTCACTTGGTCTGTTCAGCCTGGAGACCGAGGAGAGACCTCATGGCAGTCTCCAACTTCCTCATGAGGGGAAAAGGAGGGGCAGACACTGATCTCTTCCCTGTGGTGAGCAGTACCAGGACCTGAGAGAATGGACTGAAGTTGTGTCAGAGGAGGTTTAGGCTGGATATTAGAAAAAGGTTCTTCACCTAGAAGGAGGCTGGGCACTGGAACAGGCTCCCCAGGGAAGTGGTCACAGAACCAGCCTGGCAGAGTTCAAGAGGCATTTGAACAACATCCTCAGAACATAGTGTGATTCTTTGGACGGTCCTGTGCAGGGTCAGTGCTAGACATAATCCTTGTAGCATCTTCTAACTCAAGATACTGTGCGATTCTCTTGTTCTATGACTTTGATATTTCAGGTGTAAGATTGTTCATCTGAGCAAGTCGTCATATTATGAGAAAAGTAATTCAGACATTTATGGATTTATGTGAACTTACACGATAAGTAAAAGCATCAAAAGACTGCAATATTTAAACAAAGTTACTCCTCAGGCAATAATTTTGCCAGCTAAATGGCGCCTCAGGGCTAATTTATACTGATTACTTATAATGTACAATTTCAGGCTTGTTTGCAGTAGGTTCAGGAGGAGATCTGGATGCTATGAGAGTATTTTATATCTTACAAAATTTGAGCCTAAAGTTTTAACTGTGAAAGAAATAATTTTTATCTCCATTTAGCATCTTTTCCTCTTGCATTCCAAAACTTCTGCAGAACTCTCATTTATCCATGTGAAGAGACATTTAGTCAGTCTTACAAGTTATTCTTCACAGTGCAAATACAGGTTTCTCTCTGAGACATCCTCTTACGCTGAAGTTATGGGAGGAAAAATAAACCTAGTTTATAAACATACACACACCCTTTAGTCAGGGTAGGGGCAGTCTGTTTTCCTGCTTTCTGGGACAGGCCTTCCATGAAAGGTTTTTGCTGTTTTCCTGAAGAAACAGAACTTTAATAGAAATTTCAAATGATTATTTCTTGCTTGATATACTTAGTAGTTATTAAACTACTAAGTCAAAGAGAGTGCTATTAATAGATTTGTTTTAGTACTTTCAGCAAAACAAGAAATTACAATGCAAATTTATTGTCCTGTGTTTTTACTGTTCCTGGATATCAGTTGTAGTTACTGGTGATATAACTGTCAGGACAAGATATTATGCTAACTGAACTTTTGGACTTGGCAGGTTGTTTGCTCTTAGTTATGGTCATTGTTCCTAAAATATTCCTCTAATTTTACATCGATATTAGCACATATAATCCCAAGACTAGGAGCCCAAGACAAAGTTAATATACCCCAGTATTCTGACTCAGACAGTGGGATAAAATGTAGAAAACCACAACAAATATATTGTAATTCTTTCTTCAGGCTCTTCCAGGATCCTCTTCTCACTTCATTAATAAACAGATTAGGACTTCTTAAGATAGATTTTACATCTGTGTGTTTTTATATAACAGCCCTCATTGGTTCAGTCTTCCATGAATATTTCTAGACATTCTCTGTATACTTTTTCATGTCTCCAGCAACGAGTTGTACAATTTAACACAAATAAAGAAAAAAATATTATTTTATTTGCATAAGGATCAGTTGGGCAAAGAAAGATATTTTTCAAACAGTCTAAAGAACAAGAAGTCTGTGACAACACTCTTAAGTGGTCAGGACAGAAGCATTTCTTAGAAATGTCACATAACAAAACCAGTACATTAATCAGAGAAAGAAAACACACCCTGAGGCAGAAGGACTTCTTCAGTGAAAATTTTATTCTATTTCATAAAATATTTAAAATACACTTGAAGAATAATGTTTAGCGTAAGTCACTAAAGAAAAATGAAATTACTACTTAGGCATATGTGGTTAATAATTTAGACTTGATATTCAGGATGAGGTTAGAGCTAAAAGTTTGATGAAAACCACAACTGTTTAGAACAGTGTTCATCTCTTTCTGTCTGTACTCACTTTTTAAATTGTTATTGTTAACAGGTAGTATTGCCAGCAAAGAAAAAGTAATTTATTTTTTTGACATAGATTTGAAACTGAATGTTTAAAATACCATTGTAGCAATTAATAAAGGTCTTAGAACCACCTTACATTATTAATGGAGGCCTAATAAAATCACTGACCTATATACAGGTTACCATGAAATAAACAAAAGTCTTTAAAGGTGTATGGGTCACATGTACGAAATGTAATTTTACTTGAAATGAAATGGTGTTGCGACACTTGGGATATTAAAATAGCTTTCATAATGGACCAACATGAAGTAATTATTTTTGTCCTATGGAATTATGTCACCTATTTTAACTGTGGGTGCATAATTAACATTAACAATCTGACATAATTTCTGAATTCACCTGGCTTCAATTCCCATTTGACTTTTAAATATGTATTAATGATGAATATTCAGTCTTTTCATGCTAAATTAAAAATGCACTGGTATAACAATTCTAGTTCATGTGTACTGGAGTCAGAGATATTTTAATATTAAAAATTAATCACATGTCAATAAGAAATAGCTTTTAGAACTTGTTAATATTGTGTCCAGCACCTTGAATTCACCATTCCAGAAATGCCTGGTAGCTGCCAGAGATTTGTAGTTATCTTAAGTAATCCACAGAGACCCCTTACTTCATTTTTTCCTTTATCTTTCACCTTTCATAATCAGTTTAGTCTATAAATTTAATCACAAACCAGATTCTATCATTTGAAAACATTTTATAACTTTGCTTAGAAAAACATTATACCTTTTTTCTCTAAGTAATTTTTTAAAAGAAAACTCTGACAACACTCCCAACCTCCAGAAACCTTACAATACATTATGAATGTTGTCCTTAAAGTCTGGGCTCATAGGTATTAGAAATGTCAGTCTGTGAAGCCTTTCACATGTTCAAAATTTTTAGAAATCATTTTTTTTTTACAGATTTTTTTTGTCATTTTGTTAACCGGAAAATATTTAGTCAGATTTCTGTTTATTACTCTGTGCAGCAAGTTATAATCCAAAACAGAGCATGAACTGAAAATCTGCATCAGAATTAGCAATTAATGCTTTATAACTTTGTAAAAAATTAGATGTTTAAGTATAATCTGAATATGTTTCAGCTAGATTTTGTATGAAAAACCTACACAACGGATTTTTGATAAAACTAGAAATTTCTCTAGCAATTTTTTCCTTTTAAAAAAGTACAGAATCAGATTTGAGTCTCACATGCAAATGCATCAAAATGCAAAGCTCCTATTTTAATATTAAAGATGATTGATATATCTCTTTGGCAACACAGTGTTTTCCTCTCTTTTCTAAGCTGAATTATTTCACTTTTCTGAATTCTAAAACTATCTCCTCACTCCTTGAGTCTGCTCATAATTTCCATTATTTTCTTAACTCCAAGACAGCTTCAACATTCATTAATTCAGTTTTCACTACATCTCTCTCACGCAGATTAGTAGTTTAGCAAAAACCGAAAGCATTTATTCTATCATTAGCTCTGATATCCAGCAAGAAACCCTGATCAAGATTCAGGCTTCAAGTATCCTACACACAGTGAAAAAAACACACCAAACTGCCAAAGAGTCCCTATATTCAAGCTGTCAATACCTTCCTCCCAGAGTAGAAGAAATAAAATTGCTTTCCACCTCCAGTGAAAAAAAAATAGCAAAAATGTTTTCCTTCATGGAAGCTATTGATTTATTCTAGTTGGATAATTGGTCCCAAGAGTCATGATCAGAAACTGAAACAATTCCTGTGTCTTATTAAGTGTATGAATTTAGCAAACTTGCAATACGTTTTAAAAATTTTCCTGTCTTCTCTGCCCACTGTTTACCTCAATGCCTGATGACAGTCAAATAAACCTAAAACAATCTTTATTCCTACTTTATTCGTCTTTTTTTAAAAAAAAAAAGGTAGACCTTGTCCTGTGCATTCAGTATCAAAAATTCCTTTTAATTGAATCACAAACTCTAATTTGGACCTGGAAAACTTAAAGAAAATACCTGCATGAAAGATTTGAGTTCTTATGGGAAAGGAAATGGCAAATAATTGCATCTTGAGTATCTATTATTTATTAGAGCATTATAACAAACCCAAAAGAGAGCCAGAACTGTCATTTTGCATGTGAGTGCCTTAGCCAGAACTTTGTGAGTAATTTATAAGGTAAATTTATAAGTAATTTATACACTAAACCTTCTTTTTTTGGTTAAAAGTACTACATCGTGAAAAAGTTGCTGCACTGGAGAAAAAAGGTTCCCCTTTCCTGATTTATTTCTGGTCTCAGTTACTCTTGATGGCTCGGTGGCTGGGTTTGCACATACATTAGTCCCAAATTATGCCTTTTAATGAAATTTTATTGTCCTGACATGTGGGGGATTCATCACTAAAACATATGAACACCGTCTTGATGTCAGGACAATATTCTAGCTATTCATCTGCTATATGAAAAAGATCTCTACCACTACAACCAAACGCAGCCTGAAAAAATTTTCAAGTGTCATGCAGAGAACAAGTGGTTTCTCACAAACTCTAGAACATAACAGACCTTATGTGAAAAAGAATTTAATACATTCTCAGACCACAGTTCTTCTAAGCATAGGTATTAAAGCAAGATAGAGACAGTTGACTGAAGATCTAGGCAAGACCTCTGGAAACAGAACCAAGGGGTATTTAGATTCCTAAGTCTGCATGTAAATTAAGTTTACAAATCAGTATTCGTTCACACAGCACAAAAAGAGGAAAAATATAAGTAACTTGAAGAATTCCTTTGAGATTCAACCACAACTAAAACCACCAGCAATCTAGTGCTTCTGGATTTATGCATGCTGGAGACTGTAAATTTTGTACTCACAGAAAATCACGAATATTAACCGAGAAGATAAAGCACAAATTACCAGAAGTTCACTTTATATTTCAGTATCTCTTTTATCTCTTCACAGACCCAGACTGTGAAATGGCTTGTTAGATCATAACAATGTGATGAATTGACTAAACTTTTCTGACTTGATTTGAGCAAATTTCCTGCTTCAGACCTTAAAAAAAGTTTTTAAACACTGAGCATTTATCTTATGAATTTTTACAAGGTAGTGAATTCAATGGTTGAACTGGTTGAACTATTCAAATTCAATCAAGACATGGATGCTAAAGCCCTCTGTGACTTCATTATGACAGAAAAAAACCCAACAAAATAAATTTTAATTTTCTTTTTATATGAGTTATAATACCACTTTAGAAGAAATATTAAAACTGATTTTTAGAAGAAATTACGTGTGAGACTCTTGAAAATAATCCACCATAGCAGAGTTCTGCTAGCTGGTACACTCACCCCCTTTCCATGAAAACTTTTAAGTTAAGAAAGTGGTGTATTTTCATAAGACACTTTCTGCGTAAAGACAAAAAAAATAAGAAAGGTCATTCCAACTGTAGTGTTTAAGCTCCCTTTCTACAGAAATGAGTTTGCTTGCTTTCTGTTATATTCAAATCTTGTACAAAGTGCAATTTTATAAAGACAGTATCATCATCTAACAGAACTCAGGATTCTAATTTTTTTATCAGTAAAAATCTCAGGTCTGTCAGCCAATTAAATTGGAATGATTTACCAGGCCCAGTTCTTGTCTAACACAATAGAATGCATCTTATATACCTCTAGTTCCTTTTGTTATTTTCTCCTTTGGCTTATTGATAAAACAGTATCCTTTCTTTCTCATTCTACTTATTTTCCGAGTGACATATTATTACATATTTTTATCTAGAACTGTTTTCCAGATTTTTTGCATGATTGTTATTCACTTTTTGGTCTTTCTGAGAACATGGAGACTGTTTTTTTTTAAGGTCAAGAAAGGGTTAGAAATAAATTTTATTTTAATTTTAGTATTACAGCATCTTATATAAACCATAGTTATTAGTTTTCCCTTGTAGAAAAGAGAGAAATAAAGAACTGGTTTTTTATAACGATCGGCTACAGCAAAATCAACCCCTGAAATGAAAGTCATTGAATTGATTAAAATATCAGAAGGTGATACACAGAGCCTTAGACTTCTAAAATGCAGTTAACACGGTCCTAAAAGCATTTGAGTCTCGGTACTTCAATTATATTGCTTTCAGTAACATATTTTCATTGAAAATTTTAGATAAAGCTAAGTTCTTCTTATGCTTAGTGATAAGCCCTTAAATCCAAGCTCTCCTACTGATAATGGTGTAAGGTTATTATTTCATCCCTCTTTATGATTAACCTTTTTGTCTTTAAAACTAAAGGTATGTCTACAGAGACTGGAGGACAGCTGTGATAACAGAATTGAGGGAAAGAGTATTTCGCTTTTGATTCTGCAATAGCTTGTGTGTAGTGTTCAAATGTGAAAGTTGCAGTATCTGATATTTCACCCTAGCAGGAGACTCTACTGCTTCTCAAAGGTCTCTTTGATACCAACAGTGAACCATTGTCACAGTTCAGGCCAATAGCAGCCATGAAATAGTGGGAACCAGCTTACTGATTGTTAATATCTGAATATCTCTACAAGTAAGCAACAGTTTATGTAGTATCAGCTCTTAAAAAATGAAGACCTAAACAGTATTAGTTAGAGTCTAATAAATTTCACCTAATTGAAAATGCTTTATCTTACGTTCTGTTAAAGAATTTCAATGATGACATCTAATTCCCACATTTCAGTTGTGGGAATCAGTTCATTGTTCTCCTTTCTGTTAGCAAATTATTCACATGAGCTTTGATAAGTGTAAAACTAAACTGTTCTGAAAAGGAAATAAGCTGAAGTTCTGTCGAAAAATGTTTGTGCCTGTATAACCTGAAACTACATTAAAAGTAGTCACAATACCAAAAAAAATTGCAATCTGGGCACAAATAGCCTACCAGTTGCATTATATTTGCTAGCTTTCAATAGCTTCTAATGTTTTTGTAAACCAAACAAACAAAATATTGCAACAGACAGCACTGTTGTTGAAAAGACTGTGAAGGATGATGCTCCACGATGTAGAATTTTAAAGTTTTTTTTTAAAAAAAAACCAAACCAAACAAAAAGCAATTGAGATGCCCACAATACAATGATGCAGTGCTGGGTGCATGGCTGGTCTGGCCAGAGGCACACCTCCCAGGGTGTGTGCAGCTACTTTTATAGCCTCTGAGTGTATAAATACAATCAAGAGTCAAGGATACACTTATCTAATCATGAGTCCTGAGGTCCCTGGTCCGCCCCTATATCCACCCATTTGGGGTGGCCTGACCAGGGTCCTCCCATTTGGAGCACGCTCAGTCACGAGATGGGGAGGGATCTCATTTTGACAGGCATCCTGATTGACACTCAGCATGAAACTTTTTGGAAAGACCTTCATCCTTCATCGGCCGTTTTGTCTTTAGTCCCTTATACTAGGAATTATAATAATTGAAGATTCTTAACTAATTAATAATAAGAACCTCTGTTCACTGTAACCAGGACAGTATAGCAATAAAAGGGAGGGTACAAAGAAGGGGAACATTACCACTATAACCAGAACAATGTAATATACAATTTAATTTTAACTATTAACTCGTTAAATGTGACGGGAGCAATTAACTGCTCAACTCATTAACTCATCAAACTTAATCTCTTAACCTTATTAACCATAAATTAATATACAAAAGCCAATTTCACCTTTGGCCATTTATAACAGGACTGCATAATGTATCCTCGCTTAGTGGGAGTTCATATTATTTAGCTGACAATCAAGAGTGAAGAGTAAAGCTTCATAACATCTACATCAATATCTTATCATTTGTTCTCCCCATGTCTGATCACTAAAGAAACAGAAAAGCAGCAAGAGTGCAGTGGTTTGGTTTGGGGGATTTTGTAGCTGTTTTATTCTGCTTTCAGTCACAAATATCAAGAGTCTGTGATCAAAAACTTATTAACTTTCTTGGTTTGTGATTAAAGTGCTCTTTCATGTAGCCATATTCCCTTACACCTGTCACTTCTGTTGTATTTATATGCTACAGAAAAATTATTAAAATTCATACCTAAGTGCCTTACTTTCATAAGTCTGACCTGGAAAACTACTGTGTGAGATCAAGTTTTCTCTTGCCAGCTTTGTCTTGCTGCTTCAACAATGGATATTTTGTTTCTTTCTCATCTGACTTTGCAGTCTTTATTATTCCTTCTGAGTAAGCCCTCTATAAAAATTAGCAAAAATACTTTCAAAGAGTAGGTCAGAACTTTGGTGTCTATCAAAAGCTTTTTTTCAGACTCTCCCCATTCTGATTGTTCTACAATGGGTGGTTTGGTTTTTTTTAGAAGAAAGCTTTGTTCTTTTCATCACAGTTGAAGTATATTGGTCTTACTGTTTGTTTTTGTTAACAGTTTTCTCTAGCAAACTGACTGGCTTTAATATGTACACAAAAATCCTACTGCAGGTCTTCTTTTATTTTTTTAGACCCCTCAAATTTCATGTGTATTAGAAAGAATAGCAGAGACCAAAACTTTTCAATAAATGATGGCTTGCAATGCAGAAATCCTTTATATCTTTCTAAATATAAGTGGCTGAGAATGTCAAGATCCTATTCTTATAAAAGTGAATTGTACTTGCCTTGAACCTCTGAAAAGTGTGATGTACATTTTCAAGGACATTTTTAAGCATACTAAGACACATTTTATTGGCATTTACAACGACTTGATAGGTGAAGTTTTATGAAGCCAAAAGCATTCATCGTAAATATAAATGTGATGGTTTCAAGTTTCCATGTACTTCCCTCCTTGTGTTTTTTGTTTTATTTTTTATTACATTCTTTATGCTTGTTTTCACAGGAACATTTTTGTTAAATGGGAACATGAAGTCATTCTGTTCTGTATATATTCTGCTGCTGATATTATTGGTTTCATTACACTATGTCAGACTTGATGAAACCAACCTCAAAGTGCCAGGGATGACAAAAAATCAGGACGGGATCAGAAAATAAATTCTTGGCAAACAGTAACCCTAAATCCTGGGCTTTATTTTCTTGCAAAAGTTTCTTAAAAGCAGTAGCATCAGAACAGAAAATGTGGTCTGAGAGGGAATAAAATGAACTTCTGTTACACATACAGAATGCACATACATATACATATAAAGCCACAGTGGGCTTTGCCCAATCCAGCTTCAGCCATCTAAAGCATAAGTTTTAAGTTGAAAGATGTTATCAAGTTCATTTGACACAGGAAGTTCTAGAAGATTTAATTTTCTGTACAATTAGATTAGTTACCCTTTGGTAGCACAGATCTATATTGACTGGGAAGAAAATCTAAACAAGCTGCTCTGAAGTCTTCTCTTACAGAGCTGTATTAATAGTAAATACTTACATGTGGAGAGAGAATAAGTATTATAACTGTACTAAAATCCATGGAGCTATCTGATTTTACAGCAGCTGTAGAACAATCTTCTTTCTCATACTTTTTTAACCTCTTCAGGCTTGTTATAATAGTAAACTGAAGCAAAGTACATTCTAAATTATAAACTCTAGTTGTTAAGAAAGAATGCAAAGATCTGTTGGGAGATATGACTAAAAATATGTAAATATAAAAATTAGAAAAACTTAAAACTATTTAGTAGCAAGTCTTCATATGCAAAACTTGCAAATTGCTTGCAGGTTTCACAGTGAAAAGTTTGCCTCATATTTCAAATGAATAAAAGAGACTGAGGAAAAAAGACAACAATTGAACCACAGCCTTTGGTTTCTTTGGACCTTCATCCAACTGCCCCCTTCTTCCCAGTTTGACTTCTGTGCAGGCTCTCTGAGATTATTTTCAGGCACTTAAAGATGTGGAATTTGAGATGCTAAATTTTTACTGGCATTTTTCAGAAGTGAAGTGTAATTTTTAAATTGCTTTTGTACTGGTTCTGACCAGGAAGGAGTTAACTTTCTTTACTGCAGACCATATGGTGCTGTGTTTTGGATCTTTGGGATGTTGCTAACATGTCAGTGTTTTGGTCACTGCTCAGTGTCACAGTTACCAGGAGGAGAGTGGAGCCTGGAGGCGTGTGGGCATGTATAGGGTGTTATTCTCTACCATGTCCCTTTCTCACCAGAAGAGGTGGGGGGAAGGGAAGGGGCTGCTTGGACCTTAATTTCCAGCTGGTTTTAAACCACAACACGATGAGCAAGAAGCTGGGAGAGGACACAGATGGGACAGTTGACACAAATGGGACAGAGCAACAGCCCATATCACAAGGTGTGATATTTAGCAAAAAACCCCGTTTATAAAGGAAAGTTGTTGTCTTCCAAAGGGGAAATTACTTAGAGGCTGTCTAGGCATCACTTTGCTTGTGGGAGGTGCTAAGTGATTTTTAGTTTGGTTTTTTTTTTTGCGTTACGTATTTTGTTTTCGTGGGTTTTTTCCACTTTCCTCCCCTTAGTAATCTGTATTTATCCATATGCTTTTCTGCTTTTGCTCTTTCTATTCTCTCCACCACCCTGCTGATGGGTGAAGAGAGTGAGCAAGAAGTTGTGCGGGTGCTCAGTTGCTGACTGTGGTCAACTCACCCCCCCTTCCAAAATCAGTTTGTTCATTCAGTGGTTTTATAGCTTAAATGAATCTCTGCTCTTCAGGAACTGAGTTCAAAGGCTGTCATCACTACCCAAAGAATGCACTGAAAATTTGTTCATCAAAATATTTGCAATTTTAAAAAAGAAAATACAAGAAGTGAAAGAAGAAATAAAAACACATAGTTATCATTTAGTCTGTCTTAAGTTTTGAGTCTGGAAACAGAATCTGGATAATTTAACTCATCATATTTTTTCTTTGTAGGAAGAAAAAAGATAAAATCAAGATATAAAGTCACTTTAAAACACAACAAAGAGTTTCTGTAATAGTCACAGTATTTCTTAAGGCTTCTGTCTTTTCTCCATGAAGAAATTACTTTGTTGATTGACTCTACTAGTTTATATCTCAAAAAAACCATCAGTGTCTGCATTCAAGCCAGAGATATTCAGAGGTTCCTTTCATCCAAGCCATTCTGTGATTCTATTATATAATTAAAATAGAAGATACAGATCAATTTTTAGCATAAAAAACTTGACCTTTATCACAATATTATAACTTTAATGGCATTTATTCAAAGTTCTGTCTTTGCTATACATTCACTAGACAACTTGCAGCTCTGGAATTAGGCTAATCGGATTCTCCAACTATTACTAAACTAGCTGAGAACAGGAAATTAGAATAGTGGCAGATTTAAGGTGTTAAAAATTTTCTTAAGTGACTGTAAGTTTTTAAAATATTTGGTAGTAACCTTAAGAAGCATGACTTGATGCAGGTTAAAGGATTAATAGTTATTTAGTGCCATGTGGTTATTATAAGCACATATATATTACTTAGATCCTGACTCTCATTCCATAATGTGCTTAATATGCTGGCTTCTCCTGCTGAAGTCATATATATTTCTGCAGTGTTGGGGTCAAATTAAAATAAAGGACTGCAGGACATAAATGTGAAAAATGAAGTTAGCTGATTACATTTAGAATTAAGAAAGTGATAAAACTTCTAAATTAATCTATTAAATGTAAAATATCTGCTTGTGTTAGGCTGAACCATCCAGTAACAGATTTGCTTCCATTCGTCATTGTCAAAGTGAGCTGCTTTTGCATGCAGACCCTAGACAGCTATCCCCATTTTTCCAGCTGTGCTAACATTAGTGATTTAACCAGGATCCAGGTAACTCTTTACCTGAAGCCTTTTGTTTTCTCCTCAGGATTCAGATTTTTTCCAAAGTTATTTTTAATTCAAACAGCTGTTTAGTCACAAAAAGAGCAGTGGCAAGCCCAGAATAACAAGCTGTGCATAGAGGCAGAAGCTCAGCCACATCACCAGGCTAACTTGCCTTCAAGGCTTTCTGGTTGGAGCTGACAAGCATCTGGCTAGTGACAGGCTGGTCTGTAACACTGCATGAGCTCGCTTGTTTGTGTTTGCAAATTACCATGTAAACATGGGTAAAGTAAAACAGAGCAAATTGCTGCTGCATCTTGTTTGTCAGACTTAGTCTCTTTGTGGATTCACTGTGCTGTTAAATAAATTGAAGCTTGTAAGATTCTCACAAAGCAAATAAATGCTCAGTCCTACAACGCTTTTTCTCATCTCCTTCAAAATGGCAGCACCATCACATAGTAGAATTCCAAACCCACAAATTACACTGGCTTTTGTAATTGCTATAACTTCAATCATAATGTTAGCAGAAAATGAATATAAAATAAATTCTATTTCCTTTTAGATGGATTCAAACTAAAGGAGAATAGGTTTAGATTAGATATTAGGGGGAAAACATAAAATCTTTGCTGTGAGAGTGGTGAGGCACTGGAACTGGTTGCTTGAGAAGTTCTGGATGTCCCCATCCCTGGAGGTGTTCAAGGCCAGGCTGGATGGAGCTGTCAGCAACCTGGTTTAGTAAAAGGTGTCCCTGCCCATGGCAAGAGAGTTGGACTGGAGTTAAGGTCACTTCCAACCCAAACCGTTCTAGGATTTTATGAATATAAGACAAAATCTCCCTGTTGGCAATCTCAGCTTTTCTGCCATATGTGGAAATGTTAGGTCCTGTAAGTCACTCATGATTCTGGTCCTGATTCACTTAAGTTCCTAAACATACAAATGTTGTGCTTTATCCAAATTAGATACTGGTATGGTTTTTAATATTATCTCTATGCTTTATAGAGCAGAAGTGCAGCTAACAGTGGTACAGAAAAGAGTGTTCATGAGCAGTTTGTCAGATGATGTGGAGCTCACGGTATACATGTGGCAAAGCTACCCCTTCCCATCCTTATCCTATCCTACCCCTTCCTTCAAATTAATGTAGCTTGCATTGTTTCCTATAAGAGGCTGAATTCCTTTGAATTGTTTCTGAAATGTACTCTTTGCTAATTGTTCTTCATCTAAATACCCTTTTTATGTACCAGCTAGTGCAATTAATTGCTTACCACAGCTGGTAAATATATATATTTTGCCTCAAGCAGATCATGTAGAAGAAAAGTTTAAACAAACTTCACTTTTTAAGAGAAAATTAAACCATTATTATAACTTTTGTTGCAGATAAAGACACAATCATGACAAAAAGCAATAGAAATGTTAAAATAGGAGAAGCAGATAATTTTTACCATGAGTCTTGACATCTATCACAGTATTAAAATATATTTTCATGCGATAGATTCAAACATGTTTTAGAAAGACATTCATCAAAACACCTTTCAATAGTAAATATAGCTATTTTTGGGTGCTGTAAGCTTCAGATATAGCTGACAGCCAAATTATGAGCCAATAAAGTTCTTGAATTCCTATATATTCATGAAACTGCATAAATACTTGAAAATTATACACTGAAGCTAATAAAGAGTAAATGAAAACCAACATTATGTATCTGTGAACTTCAGATAGTAGTTCCTGCAAAATAAATAATAAATGTATAAAATCTTAACAAAGAATAAGACTCCTCTGAGAAGAGAGAGGGAAGATAAAAATAACTTATACAAATGCTTCTTTTTTCTACCTGTCCTAGAAAGAAAGTGAGGCAAGTAGATTGTATTTTCCAGTTCTTTAGAAAAGATTTTTCAGGATCATCAGAAAGATCGTGATAAAAAAAATTTGCCCGACACTCTTCTGAAACTCAGGGAGAAACAGAAAGTAGTATAGCACTTAGTTACACATTTTCTTTCTCTCTGTATGTCATTTTTTTAATGGAACATTAGTTTTCCCATCTTGGTTTTTATTTAGACTACCCACCTGGCAATTCAGGACTTTATGGTTTTAGCTGAATGTCGCACCAACACTGCACTAAACAGGCTTTAGTCTTTAATGCTTTAGCATTTTTTCATGCACTCTAATGCTAATATTCCAAATGTTGCCATGTTCTGTTCCACAAGTCTTAGTCTTCGTGTGTGCATGTGTGTCCATGAGAAACAAGCACCTTGCCTCAGTGAAAAGTGGCCTTTTCGTTCTGCTTTTCATTCTGGCTACACTGGGGTGCATGAAACCTTGAGCATACATGAGGACTTTATCCAGAATTGTCTATCATACTCAAAGGAAGATGAAAGTAGATTTTACCTTGTGAATTCTTTTTAAATCTAACATAGATTGTAATGCTATTGATTTTTTTTTTTTTTCTCCCCAGTGTTCACTAGTTCTTTCCTATCATTAGCATATTAAGGTGATAATACTTTTGGGCTGATTAGAACTCAGTAGTTGTATTCCTTCTGTTTCATATTGATATTCAAAGCAAAAAAATTATGTTAATTTCTTCAGTAACTTATCCCACTCAAATTCATTTTACTCTTCCATGTTGTGAACAGCAGGAGTGTGATCCCTCAGCTAGCAGAGGCCAGGAAACAATAGGGTTATTTGAGTGCAAATGGTAATTTCTTTTTCCCATTTTGTTTTGTTTCATTTCATTTGGCTTGGATTTGTGGCTAAAGGCAAACAACATTCTATTTTATCTACCAAAAAACCAGCTGATATATTGAAATAATCATTTTTGAAAATATTTAGTGTTCTTTGTTTGCTGTAAACAAAACAGGACATTGACACTAAGGATGGTGTTGATACTTATATTGCATCTCCATCAGAACTGGGCATGCTGTACACATGAAAACACCCAATGAATTTAACTATGATCATGCCATTAGAATTAGCCCTACATGAATTCATAATGTCAGAATATTTTTTATTGCGTCTCTGTTTTATTTTGTGTCCCATCGTTATCAATACATTTGATATACTGTGATACATTGAGATCATCCCTAATTCATTCAGAGCTGCCATGAAAATTTCCACCAAAATCTCACCATAATTCCTATTTATAAAAACATTTAAGGCCGATCCTTACACAATGCTGTCTGATGTTATTGATGAATTGTAGTTCAACAGTTTAGCTTCAAAGTGTCACTTCTGCTGTGATCTCTGAAAATATGTTAGCACAGACAGCAAAAAATTCAGAATGTAACCATGAAATAATAGAAGTGGAATTTTTCTGCAGTCTCACAGAATTTTCGTACTTTAATGCTCAGAAGGATAATTTTTTATCCTTTGATTGTAATAATGTAATTATTTTGTGATTTTATAGGAGACAAATAGAGACCAGTATATCTACAACAACACTGACAATGATAATTTTCAAGTTTTTTTTGTATTTCAGTTACGTGAAAATAAGCTGAAATTGGTAAATTGGAAATGTATGGAGTTGCAGTGAAGCTTTTTTTACCACATTTCCTGATTCCTGTTCTTGGCAGGAAGGATTATATTATTCGCTGAAACCTTGGATTAGGATTTTATTAATATTTCATTCAGTAGGATCTTATTTTGCAAATAGCTACACTATTAAGAATGTTTGGCCTTAAACAGATCCAAAATAACATCACAGAATGTGAAATCACATTTCAGATTTTAAAAAAAATTGAGTCTTTATGAGTTGTGGTTTATCCCTAGCTGGCAAGTGAGCATCACATAGCTTCTCGCTCCCTGCCCCTGGTGGGATAGGAAAGAGAACTGGAAGGGTAAAAGTGAGAAAACCCATGGGTTGAGATAAAGACAGTTTAATTGGTAAAACAAAAGCTGCACACAAAAGCAAAGAAAAAACAAGGAATTCATTTATCACTTCCCATGGTCAGGCAGGTACTCAGTTGTTGAAATGACGATGCTCTGGGCTCCAGGGCCCTTTCCACAAAGACTCAGAGTTCATGGATTGAAGATCAGAAATCAGAAGGCTTTATTTATAGATAGATAATAGATAGATATTATTAAAAAGAAGTTGAGGGAGAGATCAAGCTTCTTCCTCCAGCAGGTTCAGCTGCAGGACTCCTGTCTCTGTCAGTGTCTGTGTCTGCGTTGCAGCACCAGAACGGAATGCACAAAAAGAATAAGAGAAAATTTCTCATTGGTCAAGGCAAGCGCCTTACCATAAACGTTTCACATATTTACGTTCTTTCATTGAAGACTTCTCCTGGGAACTACAGAATTTCCCTTTCAAAATGGAGTTAACTATTAGAATTCAAGAGAAGTTAAAAAGAAATTGCTTTCTCCAGCTTTTTGCTGTGATCTCTCTATGATACACCAAGGAGTCAGGCACCACACGCAGCCATCCCCAGGAGAGCTCCATGGTGTGTAATGGTTATTTGGGAAGACAGACGCTGTCACTCTGAACGTTTCCCCCATCTTCTTCACCCTGTTTTATAGACAGCATGATGTGGAGGCCAGTGAGGCTGCCACACAAGGGTCCCCAAGGAACCCCTGGGAGGGAAGGACCTTGAGATGCATTCCCCAAGTTAGGGAGACACAAGAGGCTGCTCTCAGGGATGCCCTGCTCTGTTATGCTAATGTACCCTGCTCTGCTCCCTCCCTTGGCGCAGTCCCTGTTCTAAAGTGTGCCTACTCCCTGCACAGAGCTCTGTTCCTCTACCACCCCCCTTTATTTCCCCGTCGGTTCCCATAACCCAACCCCACCTTTGTACTGCCCCCGTGCCCCCTGAGGGTTGGTCCCTGATGCTCTCTCTGCCCCTACCACCCCACACTTAACCCTGGATCTTCCTATGTGTCATGTCTTAGTCACTGAACCACCCACGAGCATGGCTGGAATAAACATCTCCGCGGACTCAAACAAAGACCCTTCCTGCCTCTTTGCCATCGACTCACATTAGCAGCTATCCCGGCATGCTACAGCATGACACCATATAGTATGGGATGTCCCTATGGTCAGTTGGGGTCAGCTGTCCTGGTTGTGTCCCCTCCCAACTTTTGTTGAGCACCACCTGCTCGCTGGTGAGGTGCTGCGAGAAGCAAAAAATACCTCAACTCTGTAGAAGCACTGCTCAGCAATAATCAAAGTGCCTCTGTTTTGTTCAGCTGTTTTCCAGCACAAATCCAAAACAAAGCCCCATAGCAGCTCCTATGAAGAATGTAACCCTTTTACAGCCAAAACCAGCACAGTAAGTAATTTTATTGCTAAGCTGTACAATAATACTTCTTTTTTATGGTCATTTGTGGGCCAAAAAAGCTTAAATTATTTTGCATTGTTTCAAGATATGTGGGCTATGCTATCACTGAAAATAACTTGCACATTAGTGAAAGATGCATGTTTGAATCTGTTGAGAGATAAAAGATACTTGAACCTGCAAATTACACTTCTTGGGCAAGGCTCTTGAGTACACAGGTATGAATAAAAGGGAGCTTAACACTTCCAAGTATGTAAAAACTCCAGCAGTTACTCCTGATTTTTGGATTTTGGTTTTGGTTTCCAGTACCACGTTTTTTGCTAGCCCAAGGCATCTCAAAAGGCACCAGATATTAAATGAAGACAACTGAATTTTACTCTTAGAGTGGTGTTTATTTGCATAGAGACAGGTATCTAATGTGATTTCACTTTCTGTAAGATGTTCCTTCTGACCTCGAGCAGTAGCAAGAGATGACAATGGATCATCTACTGTATTCTGTGCCATTCCCATAGCCTGGTGTGCTTGTCTCAGACACTCTGAGGCGTCTGCCTGTGTTTCCATTACCTCATAGAGCTCTGGATTTCCACTGATAAAAATGAAGTTATGAAGGCGAATTTGAACAACTTGCTCTCATTAAATGCCCACTTATATGCTCTTGTATTTAAATACCTACAACCTGGAGCTGAACTGTGCCACTGAGTCAGCATTTAAAATTATTCCATTCTGGGTTTTTCTCATTGATTTGAGCTGTCTTTTGAAAAATAGAGTGTAACACTACATCTGAGTCTAGGACTGAATAATTTAGATCCTATTCAGCGGCACCCAGCTGTTCTAAAAGCAGCTTTTTATGATTTTGGGCTCCCTTTTGGCAAGCGAGGTGAGTAAGTATGTGAAATATTCAAATAGGTTAAAAGCTCTAATATTGGTATTTCTTAAACAAACTCCGGTAATCCAAAGCCCCCATGTCTGTGTGGCCTGTAACAGAAGATGGTTACCTGACATTGTGGTTCTGGGACAACTCATGGTTCCAAAACGCTTTCCAAACCTTCTGTGGAAGTGCCACTTTTCATCAAATCCAAAAGCAATCAGCTGTGAGACCATGAAAGTGTATTTACATTTTTTGAGGAGAAAAGGGAGGAAGGTACAGATCTCCTGCTTCCAAAATTAATCACTGGACATGTTGTAACCTTAGGAGTCCCTTTGGTTCAGAGTATTGACAGGTCCTTTCTGTCACATGAGAACCAGTTTGAGTAAGCAAGCCAGATCTTGCTATCCCAGCTGACTTTCATCTCACAAAATCCATTTTCATAGGAGGCACTGGTACAGTATTTTTAAATTTCATTTATCATTCTCGTTTCATGTAATTTAATTTTTCTCTTCCCCAATGCCATCATTGTCTATGTATGAATGTATATGCTCCACAGCTTCTTTGAAGAGAACATTGTGTTTCAGCTCCTTATTCTCTATATGATGTCACATTTCTTTCCTTTGAAGAGTCTAGGGGCATATACTAAGGCAAAGTGAATCCAATTACTCCCTCAACCTGCTAATTTTTTTCTTTCCTACGTGCTTCTCCAAAGCATTGTGCATATACTTCAGGCATTTCTAATTTATTAAAATTGCATCATTATTTGTGGCATCAGTCAGAATTTGTCCTCGAATTTGTTACAGGAGGGCAGATGTGAAGAGTAGATGGGTTCTTAAAATGTATCAGATGTAGGTTTTGCCTTCAGTGATGGAGTCCTTCATCCTTAGAACCTAGTTTAAAACAGTCACAGTATTCTTCACCAAAAAAAAAGTTATATTAGGAATACAAGTAATTTCTATGTTAGGACACCAGAAGTCGGTTTGGAAACAAATATCTAATTCTTTCTTGCATCACAAATATTAATAAAAATTGATTTTTATGATCTTTAGTTATGAAAATGCTGTAACCTTGATATCTAATTCATTTGACACTTTGAGATCCTTTCTTAAAAAAAATAACTAGAAGTCTGTTATTTAATATTCTTTATTTCTTTATATTTAGTATTTCTTTATAGTAGGAATGAAAAAATTCTGTCTTTTCTGTTCTTTGGGAGATTTTTGTCTGTTTTTTTGACATTTTTCAGTTAGATTATCATGCCTTCTCCACAATTCCTTTCTATTAAAGTCACCTTGTTCTTTCAATTTACTTAGTATAAAAGTTTTTTTCCATGTCAGCCGTTACTAATAGCAAGACCGGCTCTTAATTTCAGTTCCAAATTTCTAGATGCTTGTCATTTTTTGGAAGCATTTTCTTTTTCCTTGATGAACCTCCAATATTTGCTTTGAGAGTAATGTTTTTAGTATTTTGAGTAAAATCAATATTGTTGGGTTTATCATATGTATTTATTATATATGTATAGGATACATAATAAATATATAGAGAAATACATGATTGAAGAGTCAGTATATATCTAGCTATGATTACTGAATATATGCTTTGGCATTTTTTTCCTAATGTATCTTTTTGTGTAGTTCAAGGCAAAGATCCCTACCAATGTCATTTTAATTATGTATATCATGATATCTAAAGAAAACATGTCCAATATTTTCCTTCCTTTTAAATATTTTCAACTATGTTGATTTTGAATGTAGTAGGAAGATGATTTATAACCAAAATATGTGTTGTCTGTATATAATTTAGTATTGAAAGAATATTTCTTCTTTCTTATCAAATACTGTAAAATTTTCAACCTGAATAGGAACATGTGATCACACTAAAAAATAACAAAAAACCAAATTCAAACAAACAAAACTTTAAAAAAAATTCTCTGGAAATATTCTAAATAACTTTATTTTGAAACATCCTTTCTGACACAAACAGTGATGTCAGTGTTACATGTGAACGCAATGGTTAAATGACTGAAACAAAGAGAACATTTCAATCAGACATACTCATTTCTAGTGGGAATTAAGTTAAAAAGAATTTTTTCCTAATCTTATTAATTGTAAATCAGGCCTTTAACTGAGATAAAAGTGTAGGCTATGTGCCATGAAATTAAAACAGATTAGAAACAAAAAAACTTAAACCAACCTTTTTCTATCTACCCTTTTCACATTAAGACATAGGTGGTGACATTCATTCTTACTTAAAATTAGTTGCCAAAAGAAACCAGTGATCCATGTGAACGTCATTGTACTATGGAAAACACTTTATGTTAAAGTAAGGAGCTTAAACTGGCATCCTAGATTTTTTTTAAATTTAATGGCTTTCCAGAGAATAGGCCAGGAACTATTTTGTTATCACTCATGTAGAGAAAATTAGCAAAGTTGTGATAAAATTTAGCCTTCAATGAATTATGTAATATAATTCTTTCAGGGAAACAAATGCAGAGCTACCTGAACGCTTCAAGAGTGAATACTTTTTTAATATTCTGGGCTAGCTACATAAGTAAAGAAATCCTAAAAAAAAAAAATGCATGATAAGTAGGGGGAGATTTTCCAGTTTTAGAGATTTCAATCTTATTTAAAGGCAAAAATTTACAGGAAAATTACCATTATATTTCAAGTCAGCTTTTATTGGGCATATTTCTACTTGAGTGTTCAACCTCAAGGCCTCTAAAAATTTCAGATTTTTTTTCTTTTGATAACAATGGAAAAGTAGACCAACACAAACGTTCGGCTATGATAAGAAGCGTATTCTTTAGAAGAACTATCTTTTAGTTAAATTTGCTGTTTCACAGTTGTTTATTTTTATGTTTTATCAACATAAGAAGAAAATGTTTCTTATTGCAAACACTGTACACTCCTAACCAACAAGTAATCCTAACAGTTCTAGAAAATAATTTCTTCTTTCTTGAAAGATGATCTAATTTGCTCAGCAGAATATGAGATTACAACGTGAGACACTGCAGTCCTTTTTTTAGTTTTATAATTGTCTAACAGACAAAACCCTTCAGAAAGGAAAATATTGAAAACTTTAAAACATTAGGGTAGATTGAAATGGATTTGAATGTTAGTTAAGCTGATCTCAAAAGATAGGTATTTTTTCCCATTACTTAATATCAAGATAATACAAGGTTTTTCACTGTCTGACAATCAGGGATTCAGCTGCTTTGACACTTGGACTTTTGTATTATGTGATGAAGTATCTGCTGTGGATTGAACTTGGCTAGCTGCCAAATACCCACCAAAAAGCTTTACAACTCCCTCTTCATCAACAGGATCAGGGGCAAAATACAAGAAAGGTCTTACAGGTTGCAATAAGGAAGGGAGTGCCTGTAGTGACAGTAAAAGGAGTAATGGGTACAAGTTATAGGAGGGGAAATTTTCCAGAATAATATGTAGAAATTCCTTATTGTGAGGGTGTTGGGATATTCAAATAGGTTGTCCAGGGAGGTTGTGGATGCCCCAATCCTGGCAGTGTTCAAGGCCAGCTTGGATAAGGCCTTGAGTAACCTGGTTTAGTGGAGGGTGTCCCAGTCACTGGAAAAAATAACTATTCACCTCAGAAACATGGATCATGGATCTCTTGTAGAATCTCAAAGAAGAAACTGCATTTGTAAAATGTGGCAGATAAAACTTAGTCTTAAATAAGAAACAAAATTTAAAATAAATTATAACATTTTCTTCTTTCTCTGCACTTTATAACTTGAAACACTATTTTTCTTATTTATTTCTGTTGTGAGATGATTTTTGTAATCCTGAAGACGTTAATAATGTATTTGATGTAGCAGTCTATTTTTAAAAAGCAGAAACTACAAATCACAACAAAACCATTAATGCAAAGACTGGATCAAATGGCAACAATAAATCATCTTCAAAAACATTTTTATCGCTTTTGTTATTCAGTTTTCATTAAGGCTATTGAAATTTTAAGTACAATCTTTTGCAAGTGAAATTTGTCTTTTGCCAGGTTTTAACTTTTGAAGGTGATCAGACTTCCTGTAAATGTTAAAATGTGCTATAGTTGAATTGACTGGTTTTTGAAGATGAATGGAAATCACAGACTTTATGCACTGATTAGATTCTCTTTTGCTTAGATATGGAATATGACTGAAAATTTTAATTTGCTCAGTTTCTTTTCTTTATCATTAGATCAGAATGTAAAATGTAATCTTTGGGTTTTCCATGGTAAGACCTAAAAGGTGTTATAAAGTGATGAATGTACTGTGTTTTTTCATGAACAAATTGATTATCACAGAATCACAGATTCAGAGAAGGCTTTGAGTTAGAAGACACTTTAAAGATCGTCCAGTTCCAATGCCTCTGCCATGGGTGGGGAGACTTACACTACATCAAGTTACACAAAGCCCCATCCAGCCTGGTCTTGAACACTTTCAGGGGTTGGGCATCCACAGCTTCTCAAGGCAACCTGTTCAGTGCCTCACCACACTCACAGTAATGAATTTCTTCCTTATTTCCTTCCTCTTTCAGTTTAAGGCCATTCCCCCATGTTGTTTCACTACATGCTCTCATAAAAAGTCCCTCTGCAGCCTTCTTTTAAGTCTCTTTTAGTTACTGGAAGGTGGCTTCTCCTCTCCAGCCTGAACAACTGTAGATCTCTGAGATTTTTCCATAGTAGAGATGCTTTCAACCTGTGATCAAATTCGTGGCCCTCTTCTGGACTCATTCCAACAGGTCAATTCTTTGTTTGTGTTGGGGGCTCAAGAGCTGTATGCAGAATTCCACAATGTAATTCCTATTTTGGAGAAGTTTAAGCCTTATCTTGTAGTACAAGACATTTAGTGTATGGTGGTTCTCACTATGAATCAATTGCATATGAAGGGAATACCATAGTCTTAACTATGGCAGTTGAATAATTGTTCTGAACATAACTGGATTTTCAGTCAGTGCCTTGCTTTCAGCTGGAAGAACTGAAAAGTGCAGTGATAGTGACACATCACTTGTAAGACTAAACAAAAAAGAAGTGTGATTAAAGAGGACTTAGTGTTTGTTTGAGGTTTTTTCTTGACTTCATGAAAATTAGAGACAAAACCAAACAAAACCCCTTTTTGAATATTTTGTATGGTATGTTTAAATTCAGTGGAAGAAAAGCTCTGACATATTTAGTCCAGATAGAGAATGGTGAATTTGAACACATGGATCACATCTTTTTCCCAAAATACTAGTTTCTCAGACTTGCTCTAGATGGAGATTAAGTCTAGATGTGTTAAAAATTCTGATTCATTAAATGTAGGAGAACAAGAATGGGCTGCAGGCAGCCTTGACCTTGATGAGTTACAGCTGTGCTGAACCAGGTGTTTCTACTAAACACCAGAGACCAGCTGACCCTCTGGGAGGTAGCCCATAAGAGAAGAGAGATGAGACTGTCAGCAATGAGCAAGCAAGACTGAAGCATACTGAAGTGATAGCATCCTCCTTCCTAGCCCTGGACTGAGAGTTGGTTCTTTGTTTATCATCAAATGGTGCCCCATGTGAGGAGAGTGACTGCGGACCTGAGAGCAGTCTTGTGTCCGCAAGATTAAATTGAATCTTCTACACATTAAAATTAATGTTTTAATGTTTTTTTGTTATTTTTGGATTGTTGTAAGATTATTTGATGAGAAACACGTGCCCAGCCTATACACGTATTTTCTTTATTCATTCATTGTAGAGAGTGGAATGACTAAAACCAAAATGTGTAAGGAAGAAAAAGATGGAAAAAAATCTTACTATGTAATTTGTTGAGGAAAAAAAGGGAAAAAAAAAAGAAATCAAAAAATAGAAGCCTTATCATTAAACACTTGATTGCAGTTTTTAATTTTCCAATAATGTACAGGGAACACTCTCAACTATACACGTATGATTTCATCTAGAAATATAACTAAGATATTTGTGAATGAAAAATTCTATTTCTATCATGATTGAAACACTGCGATTCAGGAATCTGGACTGCTAATGAAACTAGAAAAAATTTAAAAGAGGAAGATGTCTTTTTGTTATTTCTTACTCTGAGGAATTAAGTCATATTCATGTTGAAGAAGACTTGAAAAACTCTTCATGGTAACTTTCTGCATTTTCAAGTTTTCAGTTACTTTGTAAATATCTGGATGGCTAGGATAAATCTCTAGTTCTTAGTTGTTAAAAATTATGATTCATTATTTTTCTCCGATAGTAATATGCTACTAGTTTGCCATAGCTATGGAAAAAACTTGAGGGCCAAAGACTTGAAATGGGAAACTAACTTACATCTTGCCTATATAGATATATATTATTAAATTATGTTTTCATTTGTCAAGTATTTGTAAAAGTTTTCATTGTTAATGGCTAACACATTTTCTTAACATATCTGTTAAACAGTCATGGCAAACCAATAACTCAGTAAATTCTTCATTTATTCAGAGAATGATGAGTGTCATCAAAGAGATGAGGTGTTCTAGAATTCAATAAATACCACACCTTCTATAATTTTTAGGGACCTGTAGAATATTCTAAAAGAAACTGGTCCTCCCTTATATTCCAAAGGAAAAGAAATAATGCCTAGATAAATGACATAATTTTCTATTACTGTCAGAAAATTCTAGAAAAATAGAAAATTTCTATTACTGTCAGAGTTTGCAGAAAATTGAAGAAGTGAAAAAATGCATAATTACAGGTCATAAGCTATATGGCATCCAAGGTCTCTAACTGCCTCAAACAATTCCATTTCATTTTTGGGTTTCAACTCAGTTTTTTTGTGTATGTGATTTTAGAAGAATAGCAGTATCCCTGTAGTTAGGTTTTTCTTGAATGCTACTTTAAGGCACTCTAATTCTAAAATATGATAGGAAAAGTGGCATCAAAGATTAAAGGGCAAATTTCTCTTAATGGTTACACAAAATATAGTCTTACTTCAGTTCTATTTAAATCAATCAATAATATATCATATGTCAGCAAATATAAAGATATGTATTTTTCATTTTTGTTTTCCTGTATGCAAATAAAATACTTGGCCCAAAAAGCCAATGCTGCTTTCTAGCCTTCTTCATTCTTTTCAAATGGCTTTTACTTGTATTTTACTCGTGTTACCACTCTTAAAATATTCTGAACTCCTGATTTAAAGAGTTGACTTGCAGCACCCTTTATGTCAGTTATTAAATGTGAATTTCTGTGTAACCAGAAATGGAAGATTCATAAACTCAAATGAACAGACAAAGGTCTGGATTCAGTTCAAATCACACCCCATTACAGAAAAATTGGCTGCTGCTCCCGTCGTGCTGAATCCATTGACATCAGTCCTCAGTACAATCTGTGTGTCTAAATTGGAGTTGGTCAGTCTCTCAGAGGAAGACAAGTGCTTTTAGTCTTCAAAATGGTGCATCCAGGAATGCTTGGACACCTGGAGAATGATGCTTTGGAGGTAACTAGAAAATGTAACTGACTTTTACTGTAGGCAGTGCTTGAATTCCTGCTTGAGACTGAGTTGAATCTTGGGTTGATAAGCAACCATTTCAGCAGACAAGATTTGGCTATTTGTTAGCACTTCCCTTTCAAATCCAAGACACTAATGCACTGATCTGGTCCGTGGGGCCTTCTGCTCTGCACCAGTGAAGTCACACCCAGACTCACAGAGATGATTAAGTGAAGGCTAAGGGTGTTGGTACTGTTTAACCGAGAGAAGAGTTGGTTTGGAGGAGGGAGATCTCATTGATGTATATAAATACCTGAATTATCTTTATTTAAGATCTGGATGATGACCCTCAGCAAGTTTGCAGATGACACTAAACTATGATGAGTGGCTGAATATGGTTTCTGAAAAGGTCAGATGAATTGGAAATTTATGGTAAATTCTCTTTCACATATCTTCAGGAACTTTGCTGGTCAGATCCATACCTTGATAGTCACAGGGACCATATGTGATACAGGAATCACAGGAAAGGCTAAGTTCACATGGCTTAGACAATGCTGTTTGTTAAGGATTTGTTTATCTGTTAAGGAGTAGTCTTTATTGGAAAGCTGGTATTGTGCCAACATTAATCAGCTTAAACATGTGCATGTCCAAGATAAAATTTAAAAGTATTTCAGAAATAGAAAATAAACAGTTCAGAATAGAAAATAAGAGCCATTAATAGCACAACAGATCATATATTAATGACTGTTTATTCGCAATGCTGGAATGGGAAATCTCTTTCAAAGAAATAAAACTCCTGATAGCTCTATAAAATCTAGTTTTATGTTTAATAAACACCTATAATCAAGGTAAGAAAGGGATATGAGTTGTGATGCGAGGCATTCAGAACATAGGAAACTCCCCAAACTGTATTTGTTCAACCCTAGTCTCTAGTGTCTAAGAGAACATTAAAAATTGGAAGGCGAAAACTGTTGAAATACCAGGAATGATACCTACAGCTGAACATATGCTAGGATGCATGTATAATTATTTAACTTGTAATCTTTTGTTTCACACTGCTAGCTAATTGCTGACCTTCCCTCTGGTTAAATTACGCTTTTTACTTTTTCATTAAGACTGTCTAGCTGTTTAGACAACAAGATGCATCTAGATGAAACTAATATAGAAAACCATTGACTCCCAGCTATGTTCAAAGTCAAGTCCTGTTTTTGAGGAATATTAAATGGCACATCTCAGAATGAATTTAGAAAAACCCAGGTCTGGAATCTATTTCTTGCCAAGGTGAAAAGACGGTAAACACACATCTACTTTTTGTAAGGAACATCCCTGATTTCTGAGGGAACCAATTTGTCAGCCTTTTTTTTGGAGTTGCATAATTTGATTAATGAATTATGGAGTAGCATAACTTGATTAAATATTTTTTGAGCAAAGAATTCAAATTGATGAAACCAATTTTCTAATGAAAAAAGCTAACTATAATTCCCCAACAGCAAAGAGTCAAAAAAAAAAGTGTGTTTCTTTGCTTTTGTTCATCATGTCATCCATGCTTCCAACACATATCTAATAGCAAGAGATAATTAAAAACAGGATTTAAAATACTAAGGTGATCAGAGCTCAGGATGTGGTACTCAAAACTATTTTTGACATTAGAACTTCAAAATCATCATTAAAAGTCCTCAAAATAACTTGCTTAGTTTAACATAGGCAAAAATAGAAAAAAAAAATAGCCCAATCTACTCACCCTCTGTACCTCAGCTATGAGGTACAGAGCTACTGAGCTACCCTTCAGTATGCCATAAATATGTACTTGTAAATCAATGTCAGTTAGTTGCACCATTAGCAGATATTTTTAATCTGGCTCACTGAGTTGGGTTACTGAAGCATACTACTAGAAATATTTTCATCAGATTTACTCCCATATGCCACTGATTTCTTCAGTCTACAAGCATGTTGCATAGCTTCTGGGTATGCTGATTTATCCATCTTTGCTAAACTTTTATCCATGTGTCTAGTGGCATTACACACAAAAGTGAAAATGTTTCTTCTAGAAATGTTCATCCTGGCTTAATTTATTACAAAAACATACTAAATTGTCATAACACTAGCACTTCATGAATGTTATGAAAACTAATTAATTATAGTTCATAGTGTACTTTTATTTCTTTAAAGTGATTATTTTTCTTATCTTCTTCTAGTTAAGAACTTCCTTACAAAATAGGCAATTATTTCAGTTAAAATCCTAGGTAAAATCTCACTTGAAATTGTAATAATTTGTGACTTTTAATTAGTGAATACTAATATAATTTGTATAAAATATAAGATTTAGGAAAGCAACCAAACTGAAAATGAAAGGGTTTAGTCTCCACCAATATTTCTGTATTGGTATTCTAAGACTTTAAAAATAATGTACCCATGCTTTACACAAATTTAACAATATAAAATATTTACACAAGGGAAATGAAACCACTTATCTGTGGTTCAGACAAGATAAAGGAGCAGAACAATTAGTGAACTGCTTTACTTAATAATACAGTTCATTTTTCAGAGGAAAAAGAATCACACTGTCACAGTGAAAGCCCTCTAGTTTGTCTTCAGACAAATAGATATATAAGTGAGGTGAATAAATTTAAAATTGAAACAAGCAAATTTCTAGCAATTTCTGCAGTGATATTCAAGAATAATCTTCAAATTTGATAGTGACAAGCACTGGCCTTCAGTAAACCTATGACAGGGGTTGTTAATATGATAGAGCAGAGGATAGGGACTCTGAGTACTGTGCTTATACGGATGATGCTCCTGTTTCAAATATATCTCCTGAAGAACCTTTGAGAATTGTCTAAGTATCAAGTGTCTCAATAAGAAGAAAAGACAATTATGTTCCCACGGAGAAATTAACTGTTTTTATGTATGCTAGTTTTAGAGCTAGTGCAAAGATGAGAAGAAGAAAAATCAATGTAAGGTTAGAACTTCTTAGAGTTTTAACAACAATTTTAAAAAATAATTAAAAGTTTGTTAAGAAATAGCTTCTAACTTCACCCCTTAATATAAGTCTAGCAAACTGAGGATAGGAAAAGGACAGACTCTTAGAAGAGGTTTGTTCTTCCAAACACACATGAAGGTTTCCCAGGGAAAAGAACTAGTGTTTCAGATATAGTTCCTTTGACTAAGCATGCATTTGGGGAGGGTGGGGGACATAAATAAATAAATAGAATCTTTTTTCTCAATGGGCTACAATCCATTGAATGAAATTCCTGAACAGCTGCCGTACATTCTGGTTCTGACCTTTCTAGGTTTGTTTACTTGAAGAGTAGCAAAGAAAGTATTCTCTTCTCATTAGCAATGGTCAATTGATTAAGCCACTTTCCTAGATTTAGGTGATATGAGTAAATTTTTGTCAATAAAAATCCATCTGGATAAAAATCTGGAACACTTTGGTTAGACTTTTATGCAAATGTGAATAGCTGCTGCCATCTCTCTGGTAGTACCTCTGCATTTGGCTGTTTGTCCATGATAATCTAATTTATGATAATCTAATTTAGGTTAATACCTTGAGTGAGGGAGAAGCTATCACTTCCGTAACAGTTTCTGAGAATATATTAAGAAGTAGTTAATAGGAATGTAGATGAGGTGACATTGCACTTGTCATGTGGTACTAGTAAAACCTTTATTATATTTTGGTGAGAAAGAGAGGAAATAATATTTTTTCACCTGTGCTAATGTAACGTTGTGTTGAGCTGTAATTGCTTAGGATGGTGGGATCCCTTGTTTCAACATAAAACAAAATCCTCATCTTAAAAAGGCAGAAATGAGGTACTGCCTCTTAAATACCAGATATTAAGGCATTATTTAAAACATTCTTGGTAATATGGTATGGTTTTACACTCAGTTGTATTTTAAGGTACTCAAGTGACTTGGAGCATTAGGGAAATACCTGCTGTACAGCACTTCTATTGCAAACTCAGAAAGAGGAATATGAGTTGCTTGATGTCAAATTTCAGGTTTTAATATGTTTCTCTCTTTTTCTCTGTTAAACCAAATCATGGGCTTGTTCATTTATGAAAAAAAAAAAAAAGATAACAGGAAAAGAAAGCAAATTAACAGAATTTTAAGCAGTCATATAGTTTAGGTTTATTTTTTCTTCTGATTCCAACACATGGACAAACTGCTGTCAGCAAGTGCCAAGCTGTCTGATCATGGGTCTGACTAGCTGTTACATTTTTCGTCTGACGTGGTTGGCATCTTCTTGCATCAACTTCAGATGTCAGCAGCAATAAGGGCCCTTGCTTTTTCTGGAATTATAAAGTTGGAAAAGACCATCTGCTCAGCCTTCTGTTATCTGAATTCTTACCTAGAAATAGTTTTCAAGAATATATTAAGAACTGCAAAGAAAGAAAGAAAGTATAAGATGTTGGTAAGATATTTTTAACCCTTTCCTTTCACCTCATGAGATAATATTTTGTTAGAAATGCTGCAGCAACGAAAACCAAAAGGAAATTTGTGTAGTTCACAGCAATTTCATTTATGCGATTGAATTATTCAGCACTGGAATTTTTACCTTATAATTAAAGGTTTTCTGTACCATTTTAAGTGTTATTGCAACATATCCAATATTTAAGATTCTTTTGATGTTCTGATCACATACAAAGTTTGGAAAGCGTGTATTCAGCAGTAATCTGTGCCAGAACAGGAAATCTACTAGAACATTTCCAAAATAGCAACGAATGAAATACAGCCTATGTAGAGTTTTGTTTGGAATAAGGAATGAGTATGGATTTCATGAAAATTACTCTGTATAAAGCATTTTCTTTTCTTTCCTAAAAAAGATCCACTCTACAACTGCTTAAAGCCAAGCTCATATACAGGGTTTTTTTATTCACACTTTGTGGGCTGTATGCCCTGTTACCAAATTCAGCAATGACAGCACAACACAGAAGTTACATAGCACTGTACAGGACACTGGGGTCCCAAACACAGATGATGACAAATACAAAGTTAACTTTGGAAGCCAGCAAATGAGAATTCTACTTTATGAGAGATGCAATGAGTATAAAACCAACTTTTAAAATATTTTCAGTATTTATACAGACAGAAATCTGATAGATATCCTATTTAAAAGGTTTCACATCAAACAGAAATGAAGTCTGTGGGAACATTCTCATTGTTTTGAATGAACTGTGGATTAGGATTTCCCTTCATTAACCACTCGCTACTTGGGAAGCATGAAATACCATAGGCTGTAGAGCTGTTGGGTTTTTCAATGTGGTCTTACTGAATGGTTTCTAGCACTGAATTTTTCCCCCTTTTCTTTCTTATGAAAGCCATTATTTCCTGGAAAAGAAGAAAAAAGTGTAATTACATTTTCCATAGAACAGAATTAGCTTGAAATGCACTGTCACAACAATTCATCTTGTAAACATTATGCTCATGTGATGGAAGCTTTTAAAAAATCATACAACAGCTCAGTGTTATTGGGAGCATCTATTGTTCTTCTTTGTTTTCCAAACTCAAACAAGACAGCTGGAAAGGTTTCCATGGTTTGTTTTGTTTAGAAGACATGTGACTGGTAGTGTGCCAGCACGGTTTTATTCTCAGTTGATGACAGAGTATTAGAAGCTATAATCAAGAAAAAAAATGCACAGTGCCTGGATTTTTTATATTATTTTAATACAACTTTGCAAAGCAAACCATTTAAACTTTTCTAAAAAAATTTTAAAATTGTTGATATTGTGATTTGAAAGTAATCCCTACTTACTTTCCTAACTAAAGTAATAAACTAGTTTAGTGACTTAAAAATGGAGATTTTCGAGTAATTTTAATTCTAGAATTAACATATTTCTGAAAAAAATTACCCACAGAAAGCCCTCAATTATCTTCAATATTGGAATTAATATGAAACCAGGCTTTCATGGAGAAAAGAGCAAATATTAATTTAAAAATTAGACTTTATTTATAATTATCTAAATAGTATATAATAATAAACCTCCTGTTATTATTTTTATTGTTATTGTTATTTATTATTTTAGTAAAGGCTGCTCAGAACACAAGTGTCTTCTTTCTAATTCTCTAGTCTCAGATTGAACAAATGCAACCCTAACAAAATTTTCCCAGCATCTTTTGGAACCCAAACAATTGGACACCCTTGCGTGCTCCCCTTCAGTAGAGCAAAGTGAGGATGGAAGTCAGATTCTTAACTATGCGAGCTCTGGGCTACGCAGGATGAGAGATAACCATTTCTTAAGGGTTTCTTTACTCATTATGAAAGGTCAAGCCCACCATGATATGATTGGAAGCAAAACCTCTATGTGGCCCTTGAAATTTGATTCTATGTTCTGGTACTTCATTGCATGCTTGGGAATCTGTAGTCTTACTGAAACTCATGGGAGAAAATGTCTGTCTCTGCTGACCTGTCTGGACCATTATTCCATGGATCCCACATACAAGCAATATGGATACAGTAAGACTAATAAAAGGCATCATATTTTCCTTATTCATCTGCATAAATTTTTTAAGATTCTCTTTGGCTGGAATTCTCAGTTTTTATAGACAATATCCTTCTCCAAAGCTTAGGACAGCCGATATGTCCCATGTTGATATACTCCTTCTTTTTTCTTCTTTGTTTGGGGAAAAAAAATAGATTTTTTCAATGAAGAAGTTGTGTTTCTATTGCTGTGTAAAGGTCTAGGTTGTTATGCTGGGAAGCAGCCTTAGTATTTCTCTTTTGGGTATCTGATGCACTGTATTTCTCTTCAAGGAGCTATGAAATTCTCTTACCATGGCTGTTAGGTGCTCTTTAGTGAGGAATGAATAATTTCCTGAATTTTACTTTTTACTTCAGGCTACGCATTAAAATATGCAAAAAATGTAAACAGTTGCTAAATGTATGTTGGAACCCAGGGAAGCCAGAAAACTTCTCCTGATCTTCTAGAGACGCATTTTGTCCCTAGAGTCCCCAGAAAAGAATTAGCCTATGAACAAAGTCCGTGGGACAATCTCCCCCCACTTCTGGGTGAGCTGAAAGCACCAAAGAAATGAAGAGATAGTTGTTTAGTGCACCACAGAAAATGTGTATGTAGTTTCAGATTTTGCCCTATCTATTAATATGGGGACAACATGAAGAATTCAGGGTGTTGGCTTCTTCTTCTTCTTCTTCTTCTTCTTCTTCTTCTTCTTCTTCTTCTTCTTCTTCTTCTTCTTCTTCTTCTTCTTCTTCTTCTTCTTCTTCTTCTTCTTCTTCTTCTTCTTCTTCTTCTTCTTCTTCTTCTTCTTCTTCTTCTTCTTCTTCTTCTTCTTCTTCTTCTTCTTCTTCTTCTTCTTCTTCTTCTTCTTCTTCTTCTTCTTCTTCTTCTTCTTCTTCTTCTTCTTCTTCTTCTTCTTCTTCTTCTTCTTCTTCTTCTTCTTCTTCTTCTTCTTCTTCTTCTTCTTCTTCTTCTTCTTCTTCTTCTTCTTCTTCTTCTTCTTCTTCTTCTTCTTCTTCTTCTTCTTCTTCTTCTTCTTCTTCTTCTTCTTCTTCTTCTTCTTCTTCTTCTTCTTCTTCTTCTTCTTCTTCTTCTTCTTCTTCTTCTTCTTCTTCTTCTTCTTCTTCTTCTTCTTCTTCTTCTTCTTCTTCTTCTTCTTCTTCTTCTTCTTCTTCTTCTTCTTCTTCTTCTTCTTCTTCTTCTTCTTCTTCTTCTTCTTCTTCTTCTTCTTCTTCTTCTTCTTCTTCTTCTTCTTCTTCTTCTTCTTCTTCTTCTTCTTCTTCTTCTTCTTTTTCTTCTTCTTCCTCTCTTCTCTGACCTAAGTTCCTATGATTTAGTAATTGGTAGAAAGAATCTAATGTAGAAGAGACATGTTAATAAAATTGATAGATATTGGTTTTAAAGACAAAATAAAATACATAGAATCTTTCTTTTCAGCGATAAAAAGTATATAAACTCCCTGTGACAAGCATCTGCAGCCATTGTGCACCTGGAAGCAGCAGAGAGGCTGTGTTTTGAACCTTTGATAAGATAAAATAAACAAATCCTGAAGCAGAAGAAAGTTTTCTCGCTTCGTATTTCCTGACATGAGAAACTGAGAAGAAAGAACTCCGGGCACAGACAACTGAACGGGGCCCCACATATGTACAGGGCTTTTATTTATTTATTTATTTTTTACTTTAGACAGTCCAGATGTAAGAGAAATCAAACACTCTTAAGTATAAGAGCTTTAACATGAAAAATTCTCAACATGTTCCTCTCAAATAAACTCAAGGGATGTTCATAGTATATATACCTCATTTCAGATATAGCTATTGCCCACTTAATTTTTAAAAAATTGTCAAATAAGATATATGATCAAAATAAGTGGAATACACTGTGAATTTAGAATCACTGGAATGCTTTTTCTAGGATACATCTTCTTAATTTTAATATTTTCTTTATACAATAACATTTGAAATAGTTCTGTTTTTTTTTTTTCACTAACTACTTCAAATACCCAGAAATATTATGAAAGTGATGGTGGCTACAGCTGTGGATTTTGAAAGAGCAATAAGGTCAAAACAGGTCCTTTTTTTTTGGTTTGGGAAGACATCGAGTACATCTAATTTTGAGCATGCAAAGGTCTGAGTTTATTATTCAGGCAGAATTATTTCAGAGACCATACTTCTGGTTATCATGTTCCTTTTCTGGCATTTGGTTAAATATGTAGCAATCAAAGTTAATCAAATCAAACCATTCTTCTTTGTTATACCCTCGTCTTTGTCCATTTGATGAATATATCACTCTCAGATCCTCATAGCCTGCAGTCTTCTGCCAGTGAGTTACATGCTAAGGAAAGATTTCAAAAACTGTTGTCAAAATGTGAAGAAAAGTAACACACAATTTCAACATGTGAAGGAGAAAATAATCTATCTCTTGGAGGAATTTACTATCTCTACACATTTAGTAAACTTTTAATTAAAGAGTGAGTAATCTTCTCAAACAAAACAATGACTGCAGTGAGGTGTAACCATCATCTTATCAGTTTTAATTATCCCAGTGCCTCACTCTTATCTTTTCCTGGCACTGACATATCATTCTTGAACTGTAGGGATCAACAGAAATGTTATGCTTTTTTATACTGTTCTGTTACTCTCAGCCACAGCCACAGCCACTGTTTCTGTTTCCTTGGTGATACGTATCTTTATATTTAAAAATAAATGAAACATTTATAAAGTTTCCTCCTGGTGACTAGGATATTTGAAATGAAAAACTCCTGTTTAATTTTCAGTGAAATGCATTATTCTGGTGTCATGAATTAAATAAAAATTATGGAGGTACCAACTTTTTTGCTAGAAGTGTGTTTATAATTTTTCTTTAAATTAAAAATCACAACTAACTGTCCCTAAATGCTGCAAAATTTGTTGCATGGAATTTGTCCTAATCTTTCTTTTGACTTAAACAAGATTAAATTGTTAAAGAATTTTCTGTTTCACCAGAATAGTTTGAACTTGTGAAGTAAATATTTTGAGTCATGAAAACCCACTGCATTCCATTTCAGGCACACAAACAAAGCTCAACTAAATCAAACTACCAAACTTCAGAAATTCGAAGTCTGGCCTCCATCTCCAGAGACCTTCGGTTTTCTTGCTCCTTGGGGACATTACATTTGATAGAATGAACATAAAAAAGGAATTTAATTATAATCTTTAACAGGGTGTAACAAAAATTTTTTGTATTTGTGGGGTTTTATAAGAAGGTGGGTTGCTCTCCCCAAAATGCATAATAATGAGAGGAAGAAATTGTCTAGTTTGTGTATCTGTAGTTGCAAAATACAACTTTTTTCTGTTCAGAGATGGTTGTACTGTGCTGGCAGTTAACCCAGGACATGGTGGCTAATTTACCAGGGAATTGGAAGGCCAGTTGGTGAGTGTTCAAATTAGCAGCCAATGAAAAATATAGAAAATCAATGCTTTTTAGAAGAGAAATTTAATACGAATAGAAGACAGTAAAAAAGGGAACTCATGGTTTAAGCAAGAGTGCTTCTCCAATCTTCTCTTCTATTTTGTTGTTTTAGGTTAGTAAATGAAAAAAAAAAAAACAGATAAACTCTACTTTCTTTCTGGAGAAACACATATTAATTATATAAGCCCACCTGACAGATAAACCCAAATGATTTATTACTTTAAACATCAAGATTCAGATCAGGAAATTTCAAGGAAAAGATGGACTAGAAACTTGTAAGATGTTGCACAGGAAAAATGACATCAACAATATGTTTTCTACATTCTGAATACAAACTTGCCATATATTCTACAATGTCAAATGGGCTAAAGTTTGGTTACGAGGATTACAGCTTTCTCCTGATATTACTATCATATTGTTTCCTGATGGATAATCCTTTAGAGGTCTTTAATTTATCAGTGTCAGAAATGTGGCTTAATTCTTCTGTTTCCACCACTGATATTATGCCCCATGTGTCACTGAGCCAGTGCTCTTAGTGATACCTCATGCAGAAACATCAGAATGAATAACATAATCAATACCACTCCAGGTGAGCATTCACCCAAGAGGTGTTTAATTTGCGTTCAGTCTTCAGTTGTTTATTGACTTGCTTTGAGGTTTAGTAGGAAGTCAGTGACTTAGTACACGTAAAAAACCCAGCTGTGATGGTACAATTTTCCTATGCCTGTGGAAAGACTGAAGAAGAAACGTGAGTGTACGCAAGCTTTTAATTACTTTTAAGAAGGTATGCACCAAAATGAGGCATGCTGTGAAAAAAGTCACAAGAAAATTGTAACATTTATGAAACAAACCTAATTACTATTACATATTAAAACCAAGTTCAGACAATTTAGCTACAATCTGATATTCATAATTGTATGACTTTTAATAAGTCCAGGATATCTGAGATAAAAAGAGTTTGAGAAGTCCTTGGCAAATCTGAAATAAGCCCAGAATGTTGCAGGGTACTTATTGCAACTGTTTTATGCCTGGATTATGCCTGGATTATTATTTTGGAATAAGAAGCCAGCTAGAAGTAAAATTATGGCCAAAAATTTGATGTTTTTAAATTGTACGTCATTGTTTTCAGTGGTATGCTGTACAGTTTAGGAAATTACATTCCACAACCTTCCTCTTTAAAAAGAGAACATGAAATAAGAATGGTAGAAAAGCATTCAAGAGATGTACACTCTGAGTTTTTCCATTTTGATGTCTTTAAGATAATGTCAGACTTTAGTCACAAAGCATTACCTCTCTGTAATTCACTGGAAATTCTGGAAAATAAATATAAAATAGTGAGACAAGGTCAGAAATCTAAGTTGCCACTTGTAGTGCTAGTGCAAAAGACTGTTTTTTTTTCTTTTAATCTGATCTGTCTGTAGATTCTGTTTAGATACTCCAACTTTTATGTAGTGACAATATAGGAATGGTAATTTTGTAATCATAGTCATCAGTGTCCTGTATGATAGTCACATTTTTCTCCTTATGTCAGAGCACCATAGAAAATGACATGCTATTTTCTGTGAAAAAATAATTTTGTGTACATCATAGAGCCTTTTTTTTTAATTACTTGTATATTTCTACCATATTAGATATCTTCCTTTTCTTCCTTCAAATATCATTGAAATTATCTTATGTACTGCTTTTTTTTTGAGTACTGTCTTATGGTTACAACTTGAGCAGTTCATTCTCTGATTCGGCAGGGACTGCTGAGTTTTATGACTCCAGAAACACTTTTGGGTATTCATTATCCAAGCTATTGTTTTCATTCACTTCAACATTGATTGTCCAACCATAACCTCTGAATCCAGCACATACAGTTCTTTCCACAGTAAGCACCACTTCCAGAAAACGTCTTCCTAAAATCCTTCTGTTTGTGCTCCCCTGTGTGCTTTCAGTAAGTCATGAGCAACTAGCAAGGCTGATAAATTGGTCTAGAGATTTGTAACTAGTCTTTCCAGCAAAACCTTCTGCTTGGCCTTTTTAAGACCTCAACAGGCCTATTATAGTTTATTTATAGGTATTCAATTCTATTATGTCTCTCAGATTCCAAAGGAAAACATTTTCCTGTTCAGCAGTAAGAAAATCCATGTCTCACAGAGTTGTAGTTTGAGACTGAATGCTAGTTCTGCGCCCTGGAGTAGGAGATTTTTCTGTTGTCTCCTCAATGAACAGCTATAGTGGGATATCTTTTTTTTAAAAATAAAAAAAGGATGAGATATTTCCATATTTTTTCCATTAAAAATTTTTCAATATCTAGATAATGAACTGATTGTATACAGTTTTTCAAAGTTTACCATATACAAAAGTCCATTGATTCAGAGGATAGGCAAAATTCTCAGGTAAGAACATTTAATTCCCATAGTAATAACAGCAATGCTTTCAGCATTCATACTGCTACAAATAAAATGCCAGCCTTCAGCTGTCTCAGAGGTAAGGTATACTTCAGGAATTAAAATAAAAAAGTATAAAATTCATTAAAATACCATAAAAATTCATCACAACCACTGCTAATACACTTAAGTAATCATTTTGAGTTAGCAAACTTAAAAAAAATCAGGGAGCCCCTGAAAAGTCACCTCGACAAATTACCAGATTGGGGCAGTCACCAATCATATGAAATTCACTAAGGGAAAGTGCCAGATTCTGCAGCTGGGATGGGGCTGGGGAATGAGATGCTGGAAAGCAGCACTGTGGAAAGGGACCTGGGTGTCCTGGTCATTGATGAGTTGAACACAAGTCAGCAGTGCCCTTGCAGCCAGGAGAGCCAATCCTGTCTCGGGGAGCATCAGGCACAGCATGGCCAGCTGGGCAAGGGAGGGGATTGTCCTGCTCTGCTCTGCTCTGGGGTGGCCTCACCTTGAGGGCTGGGGGCAGTTCTGGGTGCCACAATATAATAAAGATAAAAAGATAGAGAAAGGAGGGAAACTGAGATGACAAAGGGCCTTGAGGGGAAGCCATGTGAGGAGCAGCTGGGGTAACTTGGTCTGTTCAGCCTGGAGGAGACAGGGAAGTCCTCATCACAGTCTACAAATTCCTTGTGAGGGGAAGAGGTGGACACTGATGTCTTCTCTCTGGTGCCCAGTGTGCAGGGCCAGGAGTTGGACTCGATGATCCTTGTGGGCTTCTTTCCAACTCACCATATGCTGTGATTCCTTGATTTTGTGAAATATAAGCAACTGGAAAAATGCAAAGAAAGTGACCCTGTGATGATCAAATTTATTTAATTTTTCACTATGGAAAGTCCATCTTGAAAAAGGCCACTCATGTAGAATTATTGAAATACTAAAAAAAAAGGACACTCCTGAACAGTGTACAAACCTATCAGTTTTCTCTGTTGTAAGATGGTATCAATCTCATTTCATATAGGTTTCAGATTGAAGAGTATCAAACCATAGAATTGATCCTGCATTTCTCCTTGTTCAAATCATAAATGTTAAAGATGTAATACCATTTATCTTGGAATAGAGACAGCATTTAAATACAAATATTCTCTGCAAGAGCTGAGACAACAGCACACACATTTCGACATAAAGGCAAAAGCCATTATTTCTGTAACATCACAAGAACAGGGCATACAACACTTGACATCCCAGATCTCCATGTATTTCTTCTTTCCTTGTCAAGTAATCAGTGAGAACCAATTAAGGCCAGAATTTCTTCAGGGTAAAAAAATAATTCTCTGCTCAATTACTCAAAAGTGTTATAGCTCCCATTTTCACTTGTCTTTCCACTATTCCTGTTTTATATTTCAAATTCGCTGATAAATCACTCTCTCATTTACCTGATTTCTTTTTTTTAGTAGGGAAAAGTACCAAATTTCAATCTTGATTTTTTTTCTCTTAGAACTCAAATAAATGCAGTCTGCAGTTCATTTTCTGTATAACAGCCTTATTCATATTTTGTTTCTTCTTTTCTATGCCCAGTCTGATTACTTTATTTCCCAGTTATTTTATCAATTTATCTGTAATTTATTCTAATATTTACACATACAAATTACAGTTTAAAATGCTACAGTGAGGACACAGTTGTAAAACAAGATGACCATGCGTCTTTTTGTAAAAGGTCTGTCTCTTAGAGTGATTGTACATCTTGTGTTTTAAGGACAAAATTCTTATTTAATTCATTTGTCACAGTAAGGCAAAACTTCAATCAATCAAGCCTTCACGTGGCAGCACTAAGAATGTAACTGATGATTAAATAAAGCTCTTTTAAATAGTATTCAAAGAAAGAGAATTTCTTAATAAGAAATGAAAGGTAAAATACTCTTTTTTTGGTTTCTTGGACAAGGTCCAATAGCATATCTTTAAGAAAAATCATTTAAGTTAAATATTGTGCCAGTTAAAATGTGACATTAGTCTAAACTTGAAGCCTTAAAATAGTGAAAGAGAATGAGAGAAACAAAAGTTCCAGAAAATTACAATGGAGATGGACTTCTTTCCTGGAAAAGTTGAGTGAGTCCTGAAGGCAGAATGCATCTTTGTTTTTCATTAACAATAGGTTCATTTGTCATGGCCAAGTATTCTTTTATGAAGGCTATAAGCCTTCATAAGCTGGCTCTCAGGAAAGTACATTCCAGTCTCACTAACTTATCAATAGAGGAGGACTCAGTTCTCACGGAGATTATCTGCTTGTGGTGTGTTCCTAGCTGCTGAAGAGAGGAAGGTGATCTTCAGACGTGTGTGTGTGGAACAAAAGAAAAGGTGGCTCTTTTGCCCTTAGGCACAGACCAGCGTGACATTCAAAAAAGAACTAAAGAGGAAGAGTACTGCAAGAGAGAGACACAGTGCTGGGATTTCTTTCAGAACCTTTACTAAGAGATGACTTTTTGATAGATGAAGAACATGAGATGGAGGTAAAAATCTGGAAATTACTGAGAGACTAACATTATTACACACTCCCCTGGCATTTCTTCAAAACTGAATGTAAGCTGTCCTTGCTGAAAGCTGTTCTCAAGCCTCCAGTAGTTTGAGAACAAATACTATGCTCTGATCTCAAGAAGTGGTAGTATGAATTTCTTTAGAAGTTTTAATAATGGAAGATGTTAAAATTATTTTAAAATCTTTCAAAATATACTTCAGAAAGAAAGAAAATAGAGAGCAAGAAGGAGAGCTGAATGCTAAGTCAACTATAGATATGAATCTTCCTGTATGTTCATGCATTTGTCATATAAAGTTGAAATTTAAAATGAAAAAAATTGTAGTTCCCACAATAGCTGTCTGGCAGGGTGTAGTTTGCACTCCATGTTAAATTGATCAAGGTGTAGCCATAACTATCATGAACATAACATTTATAATGATACCATCAAAAGCTAGCTACTTTACTTTGTTGAAATTTTATTTTCAGGTCCTATAAAAATAAAAACAGCTTTAACATTAGCTTTCTCTGGAAGATTTCATAAGCTACATTTAGTACACTCATACTAATTCCCTCATGTTACAGAAATTGTGTCAAAGAAATATTCTGTAAAAATTAGTCACTCTGGTTAAGTGGCCTTCCTCTGACCAAATATTCCTTGTAGAAGTATCAAACCGAACTGCCTAGTTTATGCTGAATATTTGTGCTGACTTGCCCTAAAACTAGTGACTGTTATCACCTTAGCTCCTTTTAAACAAGTGCTTTGAAGTAAAGACAGTGAGTGATTACAAAGCCAAAGTAGAACAAATGCTGGGAGAAAAGAACTGTAAGGATACTATGAACTCTAATAAACCATAACGGAATCATTTGGATATGTAAATACTTTATACCAGTTACCAACTGGTACTTTGTAGTATCACATCAGTTTTTCCAGAAAAGTGAGACAGCAAATTATATATTCTTTTTATATTATTATAACAACATTCTTTGTTCAGTCATTTAAATTCCATTGTCATGAAAACACAGAGGTTTTATTTGCTCATATAAAAATCGGATGTGAATTTTAACAAGTACAAATCTCGTAACCCTATAAACTTCTGGATCTTCATGCTCTCATTTAGCACATTTCTTGCCATAAAACCTTATGGCTAAAAGAATTTTTATATTTGAAATTAAGGAAAACTTGAATATAGAGATTTAAAACACTCATTTTGGTGTCTCACAATAAGTTCAGCAAACAAAGTCTGCTAGTCTGTTTTAAGACTTTTCTGTGAGATTCTTTATTTGTATTAAGATGGAAAGGATTTGGACCATGAATTTACATAGTTACAGTTAAATTCTCACATTCATTATTTCAGGTTTTTGGTGTTAAAAGATCTGCTAGACTTATAACATGCAAATGAGGGAGAAAACTGAATAATGTATTCAGTTATAGAATCACAGAATAATTTAGGTTGGAAGGAACTTGCAAAGGTTATCAAGTCCAAACTCCAGCTCAGGTTGTTTGGGCAACTTTCTGGTCAAGCCTTGAACACCTCTGATTGCACAATCTTTTGGATGACTTGCAGTGTTTTACCACTCTCACAGTGATTTTCTTTTCCCCCTTAATCATGATTTCCCAAGTTCTGACTTGTGTCTATTGTCTTTCATCCTCTCATTATGGACTCTCAGGAAGAAAAGTTTATCTCCATTTCTTTATATACTCACACTGGGGAATTGAAGAAAATAATGAAGTATCTCTTTAATTTTTTCTCTCAAGGCTCAACAAACCCAGGTCTCTCAGCTTCTCCTCATGATAAGCCTGCAGTTCCCAACATCTTCCTTCTTTTTTTTTTTCTGAAATTAAATGTGGTATCTGAGATCCTTCTGTCATCAGGTAACTACTTTAATCACCAAGAACTTTCAAAGGTGATAGGGGCCTCACAATGCCGTCAGCCACCTTCCGTAGCACCCCTGGTTGTGTTCTCTCTGTACTTCAGCACATTCAGTTACAAGTGCTCCCTAATGCTATCTTCCTTCCCTAGGGGCAATATTTCACTCCCAATAAACACAATTGTGTCAGGAGAGGCCTGAAAGCAAGTTTTATGCATAAAAGAAAGGCAAAGCAGCCATCTAGTATGTTGTGTTCTTTGACACTGGGTTTCCTGCCCTGCTGCACAGTAGGCCCATCAGGCCTCAGTCTTGATGGAGATTTCCTTTTTCTGCTGATGTCCATTCAGAAGTTCTTTCACTTGTCTTTTCTATGGTTGCAGCTGTAGCTAATTGTTGGAATTTTGAGTCTTTCCCAACATCTTATTCCTTAAGCTACTTCCTCACAGTTATCTGTCTTCAGGTCATTTTAAAGCTGGCTTCATTAGAATTAGCAAGCTTGCTAGCAAAGATGCTCTTTTCCCAATTTTTCAGATGGACTATGTAGCAGTTTTCATTCTTGAGAAAAACCGAAGCCCTGTGACACAGAGCAAGGTGTTGAGCTACAAGGTGCATGCACTCCTAGATGAGTCCTTCTCACTCTCTGCAAAGACTGAGGAGGGCAAGGTCTTGACTCCGACACCCAGAGCTTACCACTTCACTCTCTTTCCTCTGCTTCTTCCTATCTGACTTTTTTTATTTGACTAAGGGTTTTTTGACAATGAGGGTCTACAGCAGCTCTTTTCACTCATCAAAGCCAATTTGTATTATTCACAGACTTATAAAGTAGGCTAAATTTGCAAGTCTAAGCAGACCTTTTCTGAGAAATATGATGAATCTCAAATTGGAATTATTTATTAAGGTATTTAGAACTATGTTTGAAATTTAGGGTTGCAAATATGAAACTAAAATAAAAAGGAGATAAAATTTTTTCAGTAATATCTTTCACCTACAAAAAATATGCTGTGATTTATTAAAAGTAGTTCTCTAAAAGGAGTCAGAAGATTATTTTTTTAAGGTTTTGATTTTCTTTTTTTAAATATAATTTTTCCTCCATTTTATGAGGAAATTAATGAATTTTAAATCATGGAAAATAATTTTTTCTCTGTTTTATTGTTCTCAGTTTGGCATGTCTAGAATTGCTAGCATTAACTCTTCAGCTTGCTTTAAAATGCTGATCTACCCTGTTTTCTATCACACAGAGAAAAAATCCCAAGGTCTCACTCTGTGTATATTTTGAATCATAACAGTAGTTTGATTGTTCTAGCAATAAGTGATAATTTTTAGCAAAATATATTCAAAATTTTATTTTCAATATTTTTATTTCTATGAGTAGAGAAGATAAAATAAAATATGGGAATAGGAAAATATCTGGATTAAATTAAAATTTAATGAATAGCGTTGGTTTAGTTCCAATTAGAAGTCTAGGTTCAGCCTGCATGAATAGCCTGAGACAAGAAATTTTTATGAGATTCTCAACGACAGATTTATCTTGGCTTTGAAAGAGAGGGTATGTATTATGTTGAAGGCTCTCTGCACTTGTTTTTACAGGCAGAAGGAAACAAAATCCAGACTATGTGAATAATTAGGAAGAAAATAGGCAGCTTTATAATAGTGTTATTTTTTACCTCAGTCTCACACAGCCTTTCACATTGATTTCTTACATTCTTATCCTGGAGCAGAAAGGACCATGCTCAAAAATCTCATCAGCCTGACTATGTGAAAGGGATTCTGTACAAACAAACATGGTAAAAACACAAAAGGAAGAATCACAGCGTGGCAGCAGCCTCACAGAATGACAGATAACACATTCTCAAAACAATTAAGTAAATTGGGAGCAGTATGGGGACAAAGTCTTTTCTTAATGGTAACAAAATTTGACTTACCTGCAAACATATTTTATGTCTGCATTGCTCTCTCTACTCTTATACTCTTGATGAAGAGTCCTTCTGATAGAACCTTGTAAATTGAACCAGTTGGAGCTCCCATTTTCCTGTATGATCAGAGAATCATAGAAGGGTTTGGTTTGAAATCCATATTTGAAGGTCATCTAGTCCATGCCCCCTGCAATAAATAGGGACGCCTTCAACTAGATCAGGTTGCTCAGAGCACTGTTCAATCAGACCTTGAATGGTTTTAGAGATGAAGCATCTACCACCTCTCCAGGCAACCTGTTCAGGGTTTTACCACTCTCATTGTTCCATGATAATTTCCTTGTGTAGAAAAGTGGAAGGTGAGTTCCTATATGTTTTCAGAATGGTTTTTAGAAAAGTGTTGGCTTCTCAACTTGAGTCCAATATGTCAAGGCTCACAAATAATAAGAGCACAAAATGAAAGGAAACATGCAGTGCCGCTTATTGGATAAAATACAGAGGTCTCTTTATTTTTATTCTCAATAATTAGGCAATATTGTGACACAGTCATCTCATCCTAAGTTAGACTGTTCAAATAAAGCAAATGAATCCCACTGTCCAAATGCTAATTTGGGGATACTTATTTTGGAGAGCATGTAGACAACTTGGCTATAAATCCATATACTCTAGAAGTGTTAAGTTATATGAAATGGATTCACAGTCTGATGAAGTATTTTAAAGTGTTTTCAAAAGACAAATCAAATTTTGGAGTAATATATCAGCATCTTATCTTGCAACACCATCTTTCCACAAAATGGATGTTATTCATAAAATAAATTCAAAAATAAATTTAATGTTGTGTGGATTACTGTAAGTGAATGCTTGCAAGTGATGCAGAATATAGATGTTACATATGGTCAGTAATATGTCAATAAATGATGCAAATGTTCTTTTCTCACTAATTTCCTTCTACTATTTTTGTAAATTTTAGGGAAATAATTTTTAGATAAAATGACATTTTTCCTGCCAGTTCAGAATGCTAGCCAGCAACATAATTAGCTGATTAATTATTGTTTTCTTTGTGAAAGAAGTCACCTTTGAGATGAATTTGCTCAAACATGAAAAGCTGTATATTTGACATACACTTTTGTTCCCTGCTGGTAGAGTGCCAAGGAATCTATTTTGGTCTTGTTTCACCAGCCTACTTTAATCACTATAAAAATCACTCAAAGGATCAACAAATGCCTAGTTGACATAGGGCAAATGCCTTGAAACAGATATAGAGAATTCCAGCTGAAACACTACAAATAATATGGTTTTATCTTCCCTGAGTTGCTGTAATATTTATGATTATAGGGCTTTCAAGTAAATCAGAAAGTTTTTTTAAAAAAACATCAAAATACTAAATATAAAAAGCTTGTTTGCTTTTATTGGAAACTGAACCTCTTGAAATACTTACCATAAAGTGTTTCCTCACAGTCATAGAAGGTAAATCTTAATTAACCTTTCCAGTGCCCTTGCATTGTAGTTAATTAAACCTGTACAAACCACACTAGCTTAATTCTGAATTGCAAACTTACAGTGATCAAAACTCCTTTTGGATCTTTCAACTGACCTTGCAATTTAGCATTATAAAGCTTTTATTAAGACTACACACTTTTAAAGAAACAATTCCTTCGTACTAGATTTTTCTTGGTGTATTCAGGCGGCCATTATTTCTGAAACAAGTTGATGGCAGTTACTGCTCCCATACTGTGACAGGCACCTTGAAAATATATTGTACCTGTATACATATGTACAATATTTGTACATTCATNTTACTGCTCCCATACTGTGACAGGTACCTTGAAAAAAAATAGACTATTTTTATAATTTATATGTATTTTATAATACATACCTATATACATTTCTACAATATATGTACATTCACGAACATACAGATATAGGAATAGTCTTTAGACAGTTTCCTATATGTGAATAAAAATTCCAGTGACCACCTATACCATCAAAATTAGAGGTGAAATGGAACATTTAAATCTTTATACTGGATAGCAAAACATGCCAAACACCTGTATTTGAGACTATGTGAACAGGAGCATGTGTTTACCTAAGAGCCAGTGAGATTTCAAGACCAAGACAGCAGATCCACCGGAAATTCAGGAACTACAGTATGCTGATTTGCAGCCAGTGCCTCAGTGCTCACATTCTCCTTCCCAACATGGTGTAAACATGGCACACACAAGGAATTTGGGAGTCACTCACTTAGCTTTCTTATGTAAATAAATGTCCGTGTTCCTCATGCTCATGCTCACTCTCCCCCTGCTCCATTCATTGAACACTGTAAAAATTTATTTTTTTTTAAGCAAAAGTAGAATTTTTAGGAGCAGATTTATGCATGCAAGGACAATATTCACTTCTAAATAGCTCTTCTTCATCTTCATGAAAAGATGCCAGCAAGCTATATGAAAAGACAGGAACAGAAGTGTTTTAAATGAGCTGCATTCTAATTCATTTTATTTAAATTAAACATTTGAAAGGTACACAACCATTAATTTACAATTCAACTACATCAAAGAAAATGTAGTTTAACTTCCATATTTTTTAAATCTTCTCATGCCTATCTTCCTGCTCCAAAACTTAAAGCAAAATATCTTGCAAGCAATATTAATTGGCTCACAACATAAATCCTCAGCAATTTCTATTTGTTTGTACATTGCTGATCTGTCTTGTTTTCCCAAATGGAAATATTTGGACCTCAGTGATAATTTAAATAAATCTTAGTATATCAGCATAAATTCTATATTTAATTTAATAAGGAGAATGTATAAAATGGCCAGAGTTGCATTTACTGAAGATGGATTACAATCATGCAGAATTATACATGGATACAGTTAGGATGTGATTGTGTTAGGTTTTATTTCCATGTCAAATGGCTCACTTTATCTCCACGCCAAGACGATCTCAGTGAAAGTATTAACAGGATCAAACTAAAGTGGTAAAATACATATTTTTAAAATTTATGTTTAATTTTAATCAACTTAGAAGTTCCTGGTATAGATAATCTTATTTCACTTGTTGTCAATCAAATACATACCCTCCCACACATGCAAAAAAAAGAGAAAACCCAAGAAAACATGAAAATCCAAAACAAAACACCAAAATGCCCCCAGCCCAACCCTTTATTATCCAATGCTTCATGAGTCTTTGTATAATAGCCACATAAGGACTTATATGTTATGAATTTATGCATATACTACATCTATATTGATACTCTGAGCTCATGTCAGCACCAGTGACAAATTGTCTCCTCAACAACATCCTGTAGATTTCTCATGACAGCAATTTTATTAAGAGATAAAGTATCTTACACTGGTGGAAGTTAAATAAAAGCCTGTGTGTATTTTATGAATATATATCATCCACAATAAAAGTTTGGAGTGTAATGGATCAGTCACCAGTAGTCTAGTCTAGAGTGGAATGGATTATTTACAATCTGCAAAACAAGAGCAAGCTCTTCTAAAACATATTTTCAGCCTTATTGATAAGGACTCATTTTCATGAGACCTCATAGGGAAGTTCAGTTCTGTTCCTTGCACAGCGTAATAGACTTAGACTAAATTTATCTAAAAATCTGCAAACTGTAGTGTTCACACATTCCATGCTGGGGTACACCTTAATTTGTGAGCGAAGATTTTCTTACTCAGCATTAGAAAATAGTAGGTGTTGATATTTTTATTCAGCCTTTTGTGGAAAAATGTTCAAAAAAAGATCGAGCAAGACTGAAGCATTTTCTTTATCTCTTGTAACATTTGTGTTGGGTTATATGGTAGAAAAAAACCTAAAGTGCTTCACTGGATTCTGATCTAGTAGAATGAGATACATACAAACATATCTTTCATATAGACAAAAGTTTCCATGAGACTCTCTCATTTCTCTGCTACTGGGATGTAAAATAATTGTGTAGTCTCCCAGGCTACATTTACATTTACCTTCTGGACATTCTGCAGTGACCTGGAGGGTGTTGGATCCTCAGCTAGCCCATGTCAGTCACCAGGAAATACACTGAGTTTGCAATCATGGAAGGCAGGACAAAGAACACGGGATGGAGAAGAGAGACTTCAACTTGATAAAAGCACTTGGTTTTATTAAAGGTTCATTCTAAGGTCAAATCTTGAAATCATTGTGCCAAGAACTCTCAGTAACTTTGGTATCAAGAAGATTTATTGCTCTGCTGACAAAATATAGGATGACTATGAACAAGCTATGTAGAGAAAGAAATGCAGGCAAGTTGAATGGGGAGAAAAGTCTTCCATCTGAAAGCCTCCTCAAATTTAGTGACCACAGGACCTAATCTGAGCTGTTCATCAGGAAATGACTCATTTTCACCCAGCCTCTCAATAAGAAGGATAGTATTATCCAATCTTTCTTGCTTGCTTTGAACAGAAGGAGTGTGCATCTGTCTTCTTTCACCTCTAGCTCATAAAAAGGATGGGATGGACAGCTTCTGTATTTGTTATGCATTAATTTACTTCAATAGAATAAGAGTTCAGCTGACCTCATTTCTCCTTTTACTAATTTATCAGCTTGGCATTTTTTCTTAGGACATTTTAAATCTATGTGGGTTTGTTCATTTGTGACTATAAATAAAATTATCTTACAATAATGCTTCTTGACTTTCAGCATGGTCATTCAGTACCCCCTTCACACACTGAGAATCTCAATAAAAGTTTGTGTCCTTAGGTTTAGGGCATTGAGCTGCTAATAAATTGATAAAAAAATAGGAATATAATTTCTTTGCATACATATATTTTCATTATCAGATTTCCCTCCTGGGTCAGTGAGTGAACTATATTTTGTTTATTTTCTGCTTTGAATATTCCTTTTATATTTTTCTAAATTAGGTCAAATGAATTTTTGCCTTAAGTTCTAGAGTTTTCTGAATAATAATATTAAAGATATTGATTTGGCTATTTGAATACTCAAACACATCAGTACTTTTAGATATATGAACTATTTTAAAATCTTAGTGAAAAGAAGCAGTCATATATCTCACACTTTCAAAATCCACATTTCACAAGTTAAACAATGGGGCTTTTGGGGGGAGCCTTTATAGTTTCTGTTTTGATCAAATGACAGTCTTCTAATACAAACACCCTGATGCTAATAGGGAAATGTTCCAAACATTTCGCTTTGGTTTCACTCCTTAAGACACTAAAAGTAGGAAATATTACTAATTTTAAAAAGTATTCTATTGTTATCAATGAAATCTTGCTAGGGGAACAAAAACCTGTTTAATAGTATATAGAAAAAGAACCAAAAACAACAACAACAAGACCTGAGAGAAAAGTCACAAATTGCATCTTGAAAATGTAGTAAAAATAAATATTTTCTCATTTTTCATTTGAAAAGAATATGTTGCTAAGATCCATCATAGGAATTCTGTTTTCCGCCAGTCAATTTTGAGTACCATTACATGCAAGAAAATACCAAGCATAAGATACTGACATTTTTTTCCTCTGTGATAATTCTTAATTCTTTACTGTGTTGATTGCATGGGATGTTTTTGATAAAAGATAAAGCAGAAGTTGTCAAAACTTTAAGTTGTATAGGTCTGCAACACCTCAAATGTCTTTTATAAGACCCGTTAGATACAGTCTTTCCTTGAGGTTTGAACAAATGTTAGGTTTTGTTGTGTGCTGGTCAGAAAGAATGTTTTATCGATCAGTTAGAAAAGCCACTGAGGAGATCAGATGAGTTATGAAGCATCATGAAGCATTGTGTGGAGCGCTTGAACATTAGTGACACTAAAAGAGCGTAAATAAATAAATAAAATCAGACAGAAAATAAAATAAATCCGGCAAGAGGAAATAGCATTGTTCCAACAATCAACCATCACAACAAAGCAAGACAAGTCTTAGAAACAAATCAAAATTGACATAGGAAAAATGAGAAACACAAACACATGGAATGAAACATTCCTAAGTTTGTTTGAATACACTAGGGAGCCCTGTGAGGTTTATAGTTCATTTCAGTGAGGGTAGAATTAAAAGCAGAGACAGGCTTTTAGATGCACAAAGACATTTCATTTGCTAACTGCCAGAATTTAAGCACCATACTAATATTAAATGTAATTGCCCTCTTTTCCTGTCTGAGCTGCCTTTAGCAACTTAGAGGCAACATCTTTCCTGCTTTAGACATCTGAGATCAGTGGACGATTATCAGGGTAGTTACCAGAAATGTTACCTAGGTTTCTTTTACAGATTTTTCATTTTAAAAAAACAAACCAAAAAAGGAAACAAAAAACCAAACAAACCCAACCAACCTATCAAAAAAACCCAAAAAACCAAACCAAAACCAAAATCAAAAACAAACAAAAACCCAACCAAAAAAAAAAAACCAAAAATACCTTCAACTGTCAAGCATTTGAAGAGTAGTCAAGAAGCAGTAATAGTACATCCCAGAGACACAGTTAAATCTGAACTTTTACTTCTCTGAAATAAAAATGTCTAACTAAAGGTGACACACTGGGCATCTCCACCCTTCCACCCTTAAGATTTCTCTCAAAAGGTGTGTAGACACTTCAGCATAGCTGAGTCTTTACAGAATTATTATATTTGGGAGTGAAGGAGTGAGGCTGACCCTGAAAAAGTGGGGAAGAGATGTGTTGATTTATTGCTGTTTTTTTTTGCCTACTTCTATTTGAAACGGTGATTAAATATTTAACAGGCAATAAATTAAGTATGTTTTACCCAAGTAGATTTTGTTTTGTCCAAGATAATAATTAGTTGCAATCTCCTTGTCTTTATATCCACCTTTGCTTTGCCATTCCTATTCTTTCTATTTTCTACCACAATGCTGCTGAAGGATGACAGTGAGCAGGAGGCTGAGTAGCTCAGCTTTTTATCCAGGCTTACACATCATAAACTAGTAAAATGCCATTGTTATTTTTAATTGATATATTCATCAAAACACAGGAAAAAGATAAATTTATACATATATAAAATTTATTACTGTCTCCTTCTGTACTAACAGATATTTTCTCTGAGTTTATCCTGTTCATTAACAGGTTGTGGCAAAAAGATGACAGATTTAGCTTTGTTATTTTCCTCACTTTCATATCAACTCAACACCTCTTATTTTTAATGCATTTAGTTGAAATTAAATATTTACAAAACAAATTAGGTGATTTCAGACATGGAAAAACAATTTGTTTCCCTCTGGAGTTAATGTTGTTGTGCAATGACAGCAAATATGTTACTCTTAACCCATCCAAAAATCCCCAAGTAAGCTTCACATTCTTAGTCACTGCCTATATGCCTGACAGTCAATAACTTTTTTCTAAAATATTTCAGAATTTATCAGAACACACTCGTTGAACATTTGGAATTTAGGAACTAATAGGAATGTCATCTGTTGATTAATACGCTATACACAAAATTAATTTAGTTTTTCTGTTGAGCTACATTGCCCTTTATTAGCAGTGTGCAGTCAGAGCAAAAACCTTACAGTTACTTTTTTAAAGTGTACACTGTTGTAAATTATATTAATTTCAGCTCTTTTGTTTCACATTGGAGCAGAAATATGAAAAGCTAGTGACTACAATAAACAGTTGTGGCGTGAATTAATAGATGAGTCTCTCAATAGGTATAAAATGTAAATTTGAGGGAAATTGCTAAAACGTGCTAGAGTTTTCTAATCTAGATACTGTCTCCAGGGGAGGAAATATTCTAAATGTCCTTGCATATATCATGGTCTAATGAATATTCAGTATATTCAGTATACCTCAGTTGTCTAAAGAGTGAACAAAGGGTCTCAGTTATGTTGTAAAGAGAAAATCAGTAATACAGACTTGCTTCCTAAAACTTGATTTTATGATGTCCTTTCACTTAGCCACCACAGCTAAATTTTTATACAATCTCTTATATTAAAGGTATCTTATAAATACATGTATGTAGGTATGCATTAAAAGCTGCCTATGAAGGTGAAATGTAACATACAGGATTTCCAAGAGGGGAAAAAAAATCAAACTGAAAAGCATAAATTTTATATGCACACAGCTTCCAATATGACGTCTTCAGACAAAGATATGGAGGAGAAACCAAATAAGCTATGCACTACCCTACTACAGAGCTTATATTAAGATAAACCTAAGGTGGTTTTACAGCTCTTGGAGTCAGGTTTGTTCTCATCTGTTCAATTCCACAAGTAGAGAATCTTGATATCTTCTGAATTTTCATGTCAGCATATCTGACATGATACATCCAGGGCCCTGTAAATAACTTCTTAAGAAAACTGTTTACTTCTCCATCTAAAGACATTATGTTTCCTAAAACACACATAGTGTCTTTCCAAAAAAATCAGTGGTCAAGTGGGACAGCATGGAATCCTCTGAACTTCTGGTTTTCCTATTTTTCCTATATAGCAGTTGAACTTTCCAGCTTTCTTGTCCAAAAGATCTATCATAACTCACATGTACAGACCAGACAAGAAGATGTGAAAATTACCTGAAGATCTTTTGCTTTCTTGGGTATGCTGGGGCCAGTAGCAGCCTTTTAGTTGACATTTCTTTTGTGCAGTACATTTTTTGTTCATTTATTATGTTTCTAAGCTGAAAGAGAAAAAAAAAAATTATATAATATGGCCATGATAACTAACCATAATGCAACCCCAAATGTGCATTTGGATAAAATAAATGTTTACAGGTCTCATCAATTAAAAATGGGCTTATACTGAATAGATAAATTAATCCTCAGAACCTAATTTGTCTAGCTGTAATGTAGATGACCTTTGGTAATAATTCCATTAGTCTCATTTTCAAAATCTATATGCAAGGAAAATATATGAAACTGAAGTGAGTGAGTACTATACTCCTAAACTAGTCAGGTTCTCAAATTGTGCCACATAATTTCTTCTCTTTCACATTAGCTATTCTTTAGGCATTTGTTTTATTGTGTGAAATTTGCTTCGCCTTTCCCTTGATTGCTGTAGCAATGAAAAATTGTTTTCCTCTGACATTAGGAAAGAGCTAGTATTTGGATATCAATGAGAAGAAAGTTCTAATGAACGTTTGCTGAGAGCTCCTGTCCTTCTCTTTGCAGAAAGTGGGTTAATTGCTTCCACTGTGCCAGATTCCTTACCAGGTGAAAGCAAGCTGTGTTTACATCCCTACATTGTGGGAATGGAGCAGGCATTTCCTTTGTCCATGGTGGCATGCTTTGCTTCCCATCCCTGCTGCAGATGAAGTACATTCAGGACAGCAGCTGGCATCTTCACTCAGGGTTTACTAATTTGTCATCAACCACCCATTTGTTTTTTCACAGGCCATACCACACTACTCTAAGGGAGATTAGTTTGTGTTCCAGCTGTTTACTCCTTGAGACCATGCCTCACTGCTCATTCTACCCCTACAGCTCTTGCCTCTCAGCATTTCAGGAACCACATGATCACTCCTTCCTCTCTTTGCAGTTTGTGTCTGTGAGAGAGTGGAAATATTGATGTCTCAAGACATTGCGGTGTGCATGTGTGTGGGGAAAGAGTCAGGTTGGGCCTTGCCCTGAGGTGGAAGGGCCCTGCTCCACACCCCCATCCCTAGAGCTTGTATCCCAGCCTGGGAGTGGCTGCCAATTCCTCTCACACTGGAGGCAATACTCCACACCAGCCCCTGGAGCCCCTAACCCAGCTCCTGAGTGGCCAAATGACTGGAAATCCTGCCTGGGGGAAGGGCCCAGGAAGGCCAAGGGGTATTTAAAGCTGAGCATGAGGCAAGCATAAATTTGGACCCTATACCCTCTTGGGATTTCTATGCACTGAATGCTGCTGGAACCCAGGAGCTGGTAGCTATATGTGTCCTTTGCTATATCCTTTCTGTCTTTCTCTCTTTCTTCTTCGAAACACTTATTGGAATTTTTGAATAACTTAAAATCAAATGGGCTTAAAATTTGCTCAATTAATTCTTTGAGAACTGTTTTATGTTGATTGAATTTGCCAAAGCTCTCTGAATTTCTGAAGTTGCCAGCAAGGCCTTTTTTGTTGTTTTGACCTCTTGAGAATATCTTGTTCATATTTCTCCTCTGCCTCTTACTCAGAGCATGTAAACAACCATAAACCCTGTTAAAAGTCTCATAAAGCAAATTTTTTTGGGCCTTACTTGCTCCTTCCCAGATTGTGTAATGCCAGCAGGGTACAGGAGCAGGGGCTGAGGTATCATTGCAGCCACTCAGGCTCCAGGGCAGGAGCTAGACTCCCACAGCCACATGCCTTGGACAGCCTCTGACATGGACCTATTTCTCTTCTCCTCTCTTTGCTCTTCTTTGGTAACTGTGATGAAGCTGCTTTTACCAGGGGAAGCAATAAAACCCCCTCATCACTACTGGAGGAGGAGAAGGACTGTGCATCCCTACTCAAGACCTCTGGTTCTCAGTGGGAACCCTTCAATTGTTTGGGAGTTTTTCCAGATTACCCTTCTCTTCCTCCAGTTTCTGTACCTTTTGCCATGAAAAACAGCATGCAAAGCAACAAGTCCGCAACAATGGACTACTAGGGAACCAGAGAGTTCTTATTTCTTATCCTATTCTTACTTTATTGCCAAAATATTTCGCTCGTTCTCATCCCCATACACTCACATTTGAGGTTTGGGATTTAACAATAAACCTGAGCAATGCCTACCATCAAGGGCATCCCTTGCTGCACCAAGCCCTTCTTGAGAGCAATGTCCTGCTACAATCTCAAATCCCAGTCCTTAATACCCACAGAACTCATATTACAGATAACTTTGGTCTAAGAAATTGGTATCCCATTGTTGAATTCACTATTGAATTACAAAAACTATTTTGACCAAGATAGAAATGACCCAGGCTGGGAGTAAGGTTGGGTGAGTCAGCATTGGTAATCCCTCTCCATACAGTGCTGGTTGCTGGGGTGTGGGATTTTCTGCACCTTTATCTGAGGTACTGGGATTGCCTACTCTGCAATGTTGTTGATCACCTTTCAGGTCCATGTTCTTACTATAATTATTTTTATTAGGTAAAAGTGGAAATGGTTTACTAAGCTTTATTTTTGTAGCCTAGTGGGAAACACTTTCCCCTGGGGTTTAAATCTCAAATAGTCTTTATTTCAAAAGATTTGGACTTGCTTACTACATGCACCATCTGTAACTAGAGAGCTACAACACATTACTTTCCCCTGAGTATAGTTTGGATTCTTATTTGCTGAATTTGAAAGTGCTTCCCTTATAACCCTCAGGCTGACTGCATCTTTTGAAAAAAACTAGGAAAAAAAAAGCCCTTTTCATTATGCCAAACTTTTGCTACAGCTGTGAGAGGTATCATCTGTTTAATGATACTAACTGAACTACATTTTAAAACTCATGGTAAAAATTGCATCATTCAAGCTTGTACATTCCTACTGCTGAAATATTATCAAACTTTTCAGATGCCAGATCTTGTAGTATGTATCAGTTAATAAAAATTGTTAATATGTATCTGTTAATACACATAAAGATAGACCCAGAAATGGGAAAAAACAAGGTAATCAATGCCAGAAATAAAATAACTAGGTGGAAACAAAATGAAAACAAAATGAAAAATATATAATAAAAAAAACCTCTTTGAATACAATTGGATTTGACGAACAGTCAGATTGTTACTATAAATATATTTCAATAATAAATATTTCAATAATATTTTCTATATTATATTAATTTATATGTAAAATATGCTAACAGAAATATTCAAGGCTTTCTTTCCTTTAAACTAGATTTATCATTTTCAGCTGTTAAGGAAAAAACTACTATTTCCTCAGTTATTCATCTGCAGTCAGCTTAAGAGAGAAATCAAGAATGTCTGTTAGAATTACGTCACTATTAACATTAATAATCAACTAAGTACAGTTGTAACAAAATTCTAAAAGTACTAAACTATAATAAAATAAAGGTCATATAAAATTTTTTCTATTCTAATCAACTAGTGAGATCTTGTAAAATACATTTCATGTAAGAAATATTAAAAAATACTATCAATCAAGTATATTCTAGTAATACAGAGGTGTAAAAATCCTTTACGCCTAGTAGTCACAAAGGTAAATTTGTATTCACTTCTAGAAGCATATACCTTACCTACTTTTCAATAGCTTATTTTTGGAATAATGCTTAACCTATTTAAGAAAAGCTGTATAATGACATGGGCAACAGATTCCTTCAAATACTTCTCTTCAAAATTATTAGATTAGGAATGGAGTGCAGTAAACCAGGATCACATGACTAACAGCTAAAGGCCCTAGAAAATTAATTTTTTTTTTCGAAATCTGTTTCCTTATTTCAAAGACATTAATAATGATTTTATTCATATTTGAAAGGCAAATTTTTATGAATAAATAAAAATATGCACAATATACTATATATAAAAGTAATGGGGTTTGTAATATTTGAAAGTCAAACTGTTATCAATAAATAAAAGTTTACATAATTTAGTGTATATGGTAGCGAGATATTGCTATCATCATCCGGAACAAGAGTAACAAATCAGATAGCTTCTTTCCTTAGAAGAAACTAAGCTACATGCTTCACTGGTGAAAAATTATGTTGAATGTATCAGAAAATTGGATGTGCTCTCTGGTATTCCTTATTCTTTGACTGTGCTTCATTGTGCAGTTGTTCTGAAATTTAATTATGACAACAATTCAACTGCTGGTAAACAGTGACAGCAGGTCAGGTAAAAGGAACCGGAAATTTCCAATCCAGGAATTACATAGTTAAATCAAGACTAAAAGAGAAACAAAGAAGGACTGCTGGAATAATGGGTAAATTGAAACTTAAAAAATTACTTAATAAATTTTTTTCCTGGAATAAATTAGCATCTTCTTACACACATAATACTTTGGCCTAGACATTGTATTTTAATGTTTTTGTATAAGATTAATATCTGTTATTTTTGCCCTGGGTATTGTTTTACTGTGGATGCTGTTTGGAAACCTGTGAAAAGTGCCTACAGCGCATTGAACCAATTACAGAACTGCCCCAGCTGGTGAGGAGCATTTTGCTCTGTTTCACAGCTGAGACTTAATGTAGGATGCTAATGGCTACAGAGAAGCTAACTTGATTTATAATCCCCAATTAAATCTCCCTCCGTAGCAGTTAATTAAGAACAATGCAACTGCAAATTATTCTCATTCTAGCTTATATGAATCATATACAGAATAAAGAATATAATAATTATTTTAAAAACTGTACTTGGAACCTTCTGATTCTCAAGTGTAAATTTAAAGTAAGTGAAGGACTGGTGGAATGGCCACCTTTCCTTTTTGTCTAAGCATCATTCAGGTTGCACCATTCTTGCAATGCATTAAAAAGACTAGTAAAGTGTAAATTGGGAAATACAAGAAAAGGAAAATGAGCGTACCTTGAAATCTCAACCATTACAATAAAACTGATGTCATAGTAGCTCTGGTTTTTGTCATATGTGTACATAGTACAGTTTTAAGGAAAAAAAGGACTTCTTTAAGCTGAATTTTATGTTTTCCTGAAAATACTTGATGAAATTATAGTGTTTAGGAATATACCTATCAAAAATGCTGATATAATATCAGTTTCTAGATATGAGACTCTGAAGCACATGTCCATTGTTGGGCCCATCATTCTATTATAATGTTACAGATTTTTACAAAACAAATAAGCAAAGCAGAGTTTACAAATATTATTTTAAAATAAGGCTTTCAATAAAAAGTCCAGAAGTTTCCCAGTAAACTGCACAATTTTGGGTCCCACTTACATCCTTAGTAACAGCAGCTTTTGATCTGGACAACATTACTATTTTGGGTATTTGCTGTGAATTTTGAATATTACTATTGAAGTTTAGGACAAAGACATTCTCTTAAATTCAGACTATTTTCACCTTTTATACATATGCACAAAAGGTAAGTATTCAGTGATGAATTGCACATTTGACTTAAATACCTGCCCTTTTAATACCATCTTTTCCCTATCACTCAGCTCAGACTATCACTCTTGTATCTGGGAAACAGGCTATCTAACGATTTATGTCAAATCCTTGTCCTAAAAGAATGAAACTGCTGATGCTAAAATGAAATGGTAGACAAGTTTCATGATACATTGGCAACTTTTTCCCCATGTATTTTTCTTATTTTTCTTCAAATTGCAAAAAATCTTCTTTGTAATGAATTTTTTTTTTTGCCACCTAATTATCACTGCAAGTTTATTTGGTCTTTTTTTTGTTTTGTTTTGTTTTAGTTTTGTATGACTTCACATAAGAGATACTTTTACTTCAATTAATAAAACTGTGAAATCATAAAAAAAATTCAGCTGTAACTAGTTTATATACTAGTATATATACTGTAATATACGTTATCAAAAATTAAGTCAGATGATACTGTATTGAATAAAAGACACATTTAACACAGATAGGTCATGTCCAGTTTAACTGCTGTATTCTTAGAAAGGATAATTGATCTTTTTCACAGTGGTAAAATATTCTTGATCTAATCTTCCTAGACATCAATAAAGACCTTGGTGTACTGCCACACTACTGGGAAAGCTGGAGAAGGTAGGTATTTGTAAAACAAAAAAGGAATTGCTCAAGAGAAAAGATACCGTTTATAATGATGAAAAGGGATCGCAAGTTTATTTGTTCAGGAGGAGTTTCCTCAGCAGCCTTATTTAATATTTAATACTTTTCACCAATGATTTATAGTAAAATAAGGGTTTACAAGCTAATAAAATTGCTGACAGACAACAAGGATGACAGACAATTTGGATGACTGGAATACTATTAGATGATGTTGAGAACCGAATTTATGAAGTGGGATTGCATTTCTTATCCAGAAATGTAGGTCATACACTCTGGCATCAAAAGTGTTTCTGATACAATATGGAGCCTCTTCATTTAGGAAAGAGAAGAATTGAAGCTGTGTGGGCTGGGAAATCAACAAAGACATCCTTAGAATGTCCTATGAGAAATCTACACTGAATAGAGGTTTAGCCATCTACCTAGCCAACCCTACTGGTCTGTTCCCAAAAGAATAGAAAATTGCTGTACTCTTGGAAATCACTGAGCAGTTTTGTTCCAAGAAAATCTGTAAAAATTAAGTTCCCTCTACGAAGCATTGAGATATTCCAAGGTCCGTGTGTGTATGTAATGTGCAATAGCTTTTATTATTTGCATCAGCTAACATATAAAATGTAAATCAATGGAAATCTTTGATTAAGAAGCATTTATGAGAAATTACAATGTTCTGAGGCTTTTTGGAAGTTACAGTATCTGTATCATATCTAAAACTTCAGTAAGATTTATAATCGTTTATTAATAAGAGCACATTTTTTTTTAGTTTAATGACTGAATATAACACAATTGCTTTTGAATATGTTGGTGCACTTTACATAATTTTTACTTGAAACAATAATTTTTTTTTTCAGATGACCTTTAAAGAAACCCTGTTTCCCTTTAGAGACTTTTTTTTCCCTCCTATGGTTGAAAAGTCTCTTGTTTAGCATAACTATGGTTCTCATGCAAATGAAATTTCTTCTTCGATTAAATGAATAGTAATTATATAGAAATACAGAAAATACTTCATTATCATTGTTAATTGGAACATCATAGAAAGTGAGCGGTTCAGAACCACCAGGTACTTGTATTCTTCTAGTCTTTGAACTCTGATTCCTTTTTCTCTTTATCTTTTCCTATTCCTAACTTCTCATAGCAAGGATTTTGATTTTCTTCATTATAGACAATAACAAAATCTTATAATTTTGTAGGTTGTTGTTAGATGACATAAAATATTTCATATTCTAAATATGGATAAATGTTGTCTATCTTAGCACATTTATATGTATAAATATATTATATTTCTCTGACTCTAAATAACAACTTCTCTTGTGACATTGGAAGAGTCTTCTTAACCCAAGGCATCACAATCTGTGTCTTCTCCCATCTTCTTTATGGTGTGAAAATCTTCAGAATTCAGTTGATATGACAGGTTTGACCCATTAAAATTTACCATGTAGAGTAATTGCTTCTGTAGCAAAATTTCAAGCTTCCTTCTTCAGGCATCCCTTTGAATTTTCTTCTTGGTCTTCATCTTCCCAGATTATTTTATCCTGTACTGCAACTAGCGTTACCTAGAGCTAGAAAATCAGTGATTCTCCATCTGTGTTGAAATGTGAAATTTTGATATTTAATTTTTACTGTCTGTATTCATATATGAATAAGTAAGATTTGATTGTATGTATAATTCTAAAAGACATGTGATAATAAAATCTGTCCTCCATTGTTTGTACATGAAATTATAGGAGGTGTCATTTCAGACTGCTTATTTTTTCATTTTGTCACAGCTTGGACTTGCAAGGCATTTTAATATGGAGCCTGAAGCCTATTTGGTTTTGAGTTCTTTGTGTTGCTGGTCATGTTTGAGAGATGAAACCCTCCATAAAACCCAGTTTGGCTGCATTATTTGATTTTTAATGATTTCTTAGATTTTTTTTTTTAATGACTATTTCAATAGACAACTGAACCATGTTTTTTACAAGCTGAAAAACAAATGCTTGTTTAGCGTTGGATCTCGTGCATGCTCCCAGCCTCCTTGAAGCTGCCTGCACTCCGTGACAGTGGAGGGATGCAGCTCAGTGGTGAAATCTTTGCTCAGACTATCATGTGAGAAAGACATGGGGGAAGACTCATTGCAGAGGTTCTGCTTCGTTTCACTTCATCTGTGGTTCTGTTGCTCATCCCAGTGCTGTGTCACAGCACTGCCCATGCCCAGCCACATCCCTGCTGATCCCAGCCCTGGTCACTTGCTGACTTCACTTCTAAAGTGAGCAGCTGTAAAGCTGTTCTAGTTAGAAGGGAAAAGTTACTGAGCAGAAGAAAAATACTGTTGAAAAATACTGACAGCTTTCTCAGGGTGATGGACTGCCTTGGGGATGTCCCTACCCTGCCAGAGGAGCTTGCACCCCCTGCCTCTTTCCTTACAGAACAGCCAGGTCATACTGCTCCTAGACCACTTACTTTGGTTCTATTTGGTTAGGAATTATTCTCGTGCTAAATGAGTATTGCAGTGGGAAGGATGGAATAATGTAGTTTAAGAATTTATCATTGCCTTCCAGGCATATAGGTGCAAATGAACTGAATACCTCAACACTTTCTTGTAAGATTATTGTTATTATTGTTATAATTGTTATCATTGTTAGTGTTATTTTGCATGTGGTTTGATTACAACTTCTACAAAATAAACACATTCACAATGTGTAACTTAAAAGAAGTTAATGAACAGGTCATAAAAAATTCTTTCATTAAATTGCTTTTCAAAATCAACAACTATTAAGTGAATAGCATTGCGTCAGCTGCAGCTAATCGTAGTTGATTTCTAGGAGAGATATGGGATGCTTCTTTCAATTTATCAGCTCAAGATATTGGGATTTTTCTTACATTTTGTTTCATTACTTTTTAAATTTAAGTTCCATTGATCATTTCTTATTAAATGAATAATTTTTATTATACTGGAATTGAAATACTAGATAATAACTTCTCCCCCATGAGTTAAATGCAAACAATCTGATCTATGCTTTTGTCATACTTCAACTTAATTGCTAGGCTAAAGGTTTCTGCTAGCTGGCATTTTTAATAGTGAATGTCCTTCTGGCTCTCATTTGTCAGCACACTGCCTGTACTTTTCAGCTCTCCAAAGGGAAAAGTTTGGTTTTTTAAATTAGATTATGCTGAAGAAAAAAAAAAATAAATTACAACTTCCTATTGTCTTTTGCTGATTTCCTGATCCTCCAAAAGAAAATAATTTCCTTGTAAAGCCTGATGTAACAAACTGTATTTGAATGATTAGAAAATGCAATGCAGGAGTTAAACTCTAGAACAGGAAAACACCCAATGGGCTAAAGAGAAAGCTTTCACTTTCTCTTTACACCCATTTATCTTCTCCTAAGTGTTAGCTACAGATGTAATTAAAACTTTTTGTTTTGTGAAATGTGACCCCTACTCAAACATAAAAATTCTGTCATACAGCCACAGAGGAATAGTACCTGCCTAAGGTAAGACCAAGTCTCAATGCATCATATAGTTACCTTAAAGACTGGTTAATAAAACTGAGCTGTAAAAATTATTTTTATATATAATGGTGTTTCATTTTCATAAGAGTTCTAGTGTCATGATGAGTTTTTGTTGTCTGGCTCAGATTGCACTTCCTGTATATTGATGGCTGATGTTACAAATAGCCTGGGGCTGCTGTTTCTCAGCAAAGGAATTACTGCCAGCAGAGGTCACAGTTATATTTGCCATGTATTCTTTATGCTTTCATGTCAAAATGAGAATCTTTTCCCCATGACCACTTTCATATCCCTTTTCATGAAAAGAATACTTACATTTGTTCTAATGTTCTTTTAAAATACTTGGGCTGGAATTGCAGTTTATGAACCAATATTCAAATTCCAGTAAGTGTATGAGATGAATAGGTCTTTTCGAGGCCAAACCCATTTTTCACATCACTGGTTTAATACAAAATCCTTTAGTCTTCTGGCTGATCACTTAGTCTGCAAGAGGAAGTGCTGATAGAAGCAGCCTCTGGTACCAGAAGGAGAAGCTGAAACGTGGTCATGAAGCAAAGACATTTATATCACTATGCATGTCAGATATGAGGGAGGGGAAGAGGTGCCATAATGTGTTTCTATAAATAGTGTGGAGAGTGGAATTATAGACACTACACTCCAATGCCCCGCTGACAGAAATTATATGGGAAGCTGGGACAGACGGTAACTTTTATATAAGATAGATTAACCAAGGGAGATAAGAATGAATTTTCATAAACTTAATGTTTCTCTCAAGACATGAAGGAGAACTGGAAAATAACAAGTCCGCAGAAAGGAGAAATAGAAGTCAGGAAGAGGTAATGAATGAAAGAGAATGTCATTTTTATTTTGAAAAACAGAAAAAAATATAGTATTTAAGTATTCAAAGCAGACAAAGAATAAAAAATGTATTCTCTGAGTCTTAAAATTAATAAATCTCACCCAGATTACATAAATAATACTATATGTTGCCAAAGTTACAGGTTTTGTGTATTTAAGATGGCAAAGTAAATCAGTCTCACCTGTGTGCCTCATAAGATTGTTGAAAAGCTCCTCCTCAAACACATGTCTAAACATACAGGAGGCAGGGAGGTGATCTGTAACAAAGTGGAGAAACTTACAGGATAAAGACTCCATGTCTTTTTGTATTGCATAATTCTATGGACTCGTGTCAGGAACCATATACACTGAAAGCACGGGTAAGCCATAGTTCTTACTGTACTCTGCCTAATGATTTCTCTTCTTAGGTCTTTGCCTACCCTGCAAGAACTGGAAGAGCAATCACTTTTTTTAGAGAAAATATGCTCCAGTTCTCATTAAGTGAATAGACCAAAAAAAGAACAAAATATACATGATAGAAAAAAATGGCATGAAACATTACTGAGGAAATGAGGGATGAATTCCTGTATAATTGGAACAGAAGTCCCTGAAAAATAAAAAGTAAGGGGAGAAAATTTATTTTAGAATGCATTTAAGTTCTATGCGATTTAGAATCTTTGGTTTTCACCAGTCTATTAATTTCCTTACCTGCTTCTGTTGTGATTATTCATTTTTGATCTATAGAAGTACCGTGGTTTACACAAGTCATTTTCATCCATTACAATTATTTCCAGAGAAAAACAGTAAAATATTCTGTTTTCAGTATAAACAATATTACCTAATTTATTTTAGTGGCACTTTCATAGATTTACATCTATGTCAATAAAACAACCATCTCATCCAAAGCATGCAAATTATTCTCTTTTAAGCCCAAACATCTGCAGAGGACTGCCATCTCAAACATATAATTTCTCTCTTCATCATAAGTTAATGCTGGCTCATTTTCATGGTAACATCCAATTCAACAGTGACCAGTTCTGCATTTGTACTTTGTTGTCTTGCCATTTTCAGTAAATGCTTGAGACCTGCAAATGTGTGCCATGAGATAAAGGTCTTACTTCAGTTTCATGGATACCAAACTGCTGCTCTGGTATTTAAGTACATGAAAGATTGTTTTTCCACAAATAATTTAGTTTTATGTCTCTTCTCTGGACTAAATATTTTCAAATAATTGTGAAGTAACTTCCCAATTCCATTCTTCTTCTTTCCCCCAATATTGTTTTAAGCAGCCTCAATGTATTGTGCCATTTTGGAAGCTGCTAATTTTTTAATATAAATTCTCTATAAATCTGTGTAGTTTATCTGAGTGGTGCTGTATACCTCAGAAATATGTTGCTATTGAGATTTAGTTTTTTACCTAATTTCTTCTTGCTCACAAAATGCGCTGTAACTCTCTCTACAGACTGAAACACTTATAAGACATCAGTGTCAAAAATGTAATGAGCTCAGCTAATATTCTGCCTTCAAATGTCACAGTAATTTACAGACAACTATATATGCCTGTCTCAAAGGTTCCTTTTTCAATCACATCATGACCTTAATGACATACGAACAAGACCATCTTCCAAATTGTATAAAATTTCTTTTATTACAATGTTCTCTCCATTCTCTTAAATCTGTAAAAGGACAATCAAGTCAATATTACCCAGCATATAAATCTCTGACACCCTTATCTCAGGTATATCTGAAGTAATCTCAATTAATTTTTTATATTGTTTCAAAGACAGATTTTTTAGCAATGTCTGATTCATTTAAATATATAACTTGGAGGGAAAAGGGGTTAATTTGCTCCATAAGGGTCTCTGTCTTTCCATTACCTATAAAGTAGTCTGACAGGCTCATTCTCTCTACAAAGTGAGACCAATGAGTCATTTGTTTACATGATACTCATCCATCAAAAATCCTGGCAAGACAAAAATGTTGTTGCTTGGCTTCAGTCAAACAAATTAGGCAAGAGACCCAGTAATTAATAGTCCTGTCATGGCTTACATCTTTCTTTAAAAAAAAATAAAGCCTTTGAAATGACTTGGTGTGAACAGGAGTTGTCACGCTACCTTCCTTTTTCCTGCTCATTCATTCGTTACGGTATGCTTAAAAGGATGCTTTAAAGGCAGCAAACAAATTGGGCTCACTTGTACGTTATGAGCAATTATCAGAGGAACTGAACAGGAAGCTGCTAAACAAAAAGGGGAAAGAACCTCACTTAAGGTTTCTTGTGTGGTTGTGTTGCAAAAGGACTTTTAAGTCTCTTGTGAGCTGTAATTCAGTGATGTGGCATCAAGGCTCTCAATCCCACGAGTCACTGACTCATCCTAACAGCTGTTTGCCAAGCTGGTGTCAAGAATCCGACTGTGGGAGATTACTGGTAGAGCATTTATAACTCATTTGGAAAAAATCCAGCCCCACACCTTTTCATTATTTTACAGGATTATCTCTCTTATTTCCTTGGTGTCAACACAGAATGAGGCCTGCTGACTCAGGCTTCTAGTTTGCTGAAGAGATGTAAAACAGCAGCTACCTATTAGTGACCACTTGTTTGGTTTGTTTGTTGGCTTTTTTTCTCTCTTCAAATCAGAAACAAAGATGAAACTCCATACCATCAAATACATTAGTTATAGCATAAGAGCAGTGACTGTAACAGGATTGATGTGATCTTATAACTGTGCTGTTGAAACAATCCAAGAAGTATTTGTCAATTCCAAATTGAGACAGGTGGTGAGAAAAGATAACTGATGTTGGTAAAAAAAACAGGAGCAGAAAGATATTCCTGAATGAAAATTAACTATTCAATTATATTGCTTTCTCCTTATCTTGAGGAATGAAAAAGTAGATTATGTCCTATCATCTGCACAACTGTGTCCTCCCCATATGCAATTTGCTTTATTGGTGTTGAGAGTGCATTTTCAGCTCATATTCAGCTCCCTATCTCCTGTAACCCCCAGGTCTTTTTCAGCAAGGCCATTGTTCATCCAGTTAGTTTTCTTTCTTTTCCTGCACCATGCACATAGCCCTTGTTTTCTTGATCCGTATGATAAAAACTCCCAAAATATGTGTACTCCATAATCTCAGTCATCTGTCTTTGCCCTTACCTGTTTTTTTACTCTTTTTGCCATAATATCATATTTCATCTTCATTAAAAAAATGAACAAATTTGTTGTAATAATAAAATATATCATTATATTAATGGACAGTAATAGTAATTATTCTAATCAATCATCTGTCTACACTTTGCCACTGGTATCATACTGAATACTTCTTCTATTCATAATAGATACTATTAATTTTGTCTTGGTGTGCCAAATGACTTAAATCCCAAAGTTAATGTTAATTCTCTCTGTATTTCCCATTTATTGTTTCATCTAACTATGAAAGAATTTGCTGCAGGTAAAATATTTCATTCTCATCTTTATTTCCTGATGCACTTTTTTTTCCATGGACTATCTCCATTCCAATAAAGGAAAAGAGTTTTCTAATGTCCCCATATAATTTTTTAAACTTTTTCCTTGAGCTAAAATCCAAATTCTCCAACAAGTTTCAAATTCTTCTATTTTTTCACTTATAAGATTTAAAACGTTTCTGTTTTTAGCAGTGTGAATAGTAACAGAAATACTCTTCAGTTTTTTTCTCTAAAGTTGATATAGATGAGGCAGTGGCTAGTATTTCATGCGGGTAGTTCACTTTCTCTCAGATAAACATAAGCTTCACCTCATAATAACACCTGAAGAATATTATTATCATAAATTAATTAACTTTCAACTAACCATGAACTCTGTGGATGTGAGACTCTGCAACTGACACTTTTTTTTCTATTTTCCAGTACAGACATAGGCACTAAAACCAGCCTGTCTCAGTAACAGATCAATGCAAAAAGGTCTTACACCAGAAGCCTGCAGAATTGCTGTTGAACCTGACCCTACTTAACACTAGTTGCAGATTGCTTCCAATGGCAATGTAATAATCTGAATGTCTAAATTACAAATGAGTCAAACCACAAGCCAGTATTCTCCACAGAACAGATGACACAAAAATGAGGCCTGAAGTTTGCCAAAGCAGAAGGTTTATGGCCTGACATGAGGATCCTTGGGGAAGAGCTGTGCCTTACAGAAGAGAAAAGAGAGAAAAACCGTCCAGCAGTCTTTGTAGATAAGAAAATTCCATCTTGATCCCAAATTTGGTTTTAGAACTTATCTGACCATCAGGACATAGTGACTAGATGCTTTAAAGATCCTTTGCAACAGGCTGCAGTCCAGAACTATAACTGTCAATGATCTTTGTTTGCCAAGTACCCATGTTAGCAATGGCTTTTACCTGTAGTCTGTTGGTTCGTTCATCTGTTACCAGGAAAAAGTACTTCCTCGCTTTAATGCAATGTAATGTTTTTCTCATAAATGTGTTTTCACTTATGGCCCCGCCAGCATTTCCCATTATAAATTTCCCATTTCCCATTATAAATTGTTAACTGTGAAGCTACTCTCTGAGAGATGACATTGTTGAAACACACTTGTTTGTCAATGGTTACCACTGGATTTACCAACATAAGTCAAAGATATCTCTTCTAATGTTTTTTTTTTAATATCTTTCTGACCATTTAGACTTGCGAAGAAGATTTATTCTAACAGCAATAATTGTAGGGGTTTTTTTTAGCTAAACCTTTGAAAAGCCAGTGTCTTAGAAGAGTTTATTGTACTTATAATGAAGTTTGCAAGGAAAAAATAATTTTGACCACCCATGTTTAAACTTACCATGACTTTACAGAACGATTTCATCAGTGGTAACTGGTCTTTAAGTAAGATGTTTTTAACGCTTGGAGAAGATTGGTTAAGGAGAGGAAAAATGTAGGCAATCAGTCAACCGTATTCCTCAGAGAAAGGCTAAACCCTTCAGCTGGAGGATAAAGGCATAAAAAAGACTGTGGGTCTGTTAGAAGCAGCAGGTGAGAACAGATGAGGTTACAAAAAATGTGGTTTTGCAAAGAAAGTATTTTTTTATACACAGAGCGGAGATGATCTATGGACATCTCATTGTAAATACACACATTTCTACAGCTTCCTATGGTCATTTATAATCAGTGAAAGATTCAGGCACTCATTCTGCACAGTCTCACAGTAAGTAGAAAAAAAAATCCAGCTCAGATATCTCACACCATGGGTGTGAAATATGACCTACTCTGTAGATACTCCAAAAGCTTTAACTTTAAGTGTTAAACTCACTGGAAAAAAATTTTAAAGGAGATGTTTTCATACTCAAATTACAAGAAAAAGATTTTTTTTTTCATGTCAGAGAGTTTAAAGAAAACTTGTTGATTTCAAACAATTTTTTTTTTGTGTTTTGCTCCATAACATTGAGCTTTCATGGTTTGTTTACAATTTTCAGTAGAGAATGAATCTGTAATTAACAGCTGATTTAGAGCAGGTTTTTAAAGCCTAGATTTTGATTTTACATGGATAGTTTTATTTTTTTTTCTTTGTTCTGAGTTAACCCTGGTTATAACTTGGTATAATCTCAATTGTATCCTTAAAGACAAACAGATGTGCTGCTTCTGAAACATTTTAAATAGGTTAGCTACATTTTAAGGGTTCAGATACATTAGGAGAAAAATAAAGTAAGAGAATTTATGGTGAGTACGTAATGACTATGTTTTGGTGTAAAACCAGTTTTCATGCTGGCCTGGAAACATTGTGACTTAAGTACTTTCGTAAATGGAAATTTAAAAGTTCATCAATTTTGCTGCTGTAAATGTAGACAGAGCTTAGAACCCTGTAAGGTTAGACCTTCCAATGAACAGGGAATTTCAAGGCAGAATTAATTCCTTTTGAATTAAGGAACCTCAAAACTTTCAAATTGAGGCACTCAAATAATATCGTGGGAGTCTGAGCTGTAGACCTATAGTAAAATACTACACCAGTAAATGAAACCATATTAACTTATTTCTCACTATTTTAAAAATCATTTATTAGTGAATCAATGGCTATGAAATTTTCTTATATTTCTACCAAAAAAAAAAAGATTGTAGAGAGAAAATAAAAGCAGAATATTTTGCAATTCTAACTAGGCAACGTAAAATCGTTGTCAAGGAAACAATAAACAATATCATATTGTTTGTGCATCAATATTATGAAAGACACCTTACATAAATAAAAATAAAAAGTAAAATTTCTTCGCAAAAAGAATTCTCACAGTAGTATAAAATACAGAGTGCAAAAGTAAACAGAAGGATTTGAATTAAAAAAACCTCCAGAGTCCTTCACACTTCAACTGTTTTTGAGATAGAAGTACTTTTTGTCTGCTTTGCTTTACTAGTTCTAGGTAAATAAAACTGCAAGATTATTAAAAACTAAGATTATGGGGTTTTTTTTGATAAATTTTCTGTCTAAAAGTAATCTTAAGATAAAACTTTATTTTCCACCACCCACACCATGGCACTCTAAAACAAGGTCAGCTCTTCTCCTCTCTTCTAGAAATGCAAAAGTTTACAGTCTCCTTTCTTAACTCAGTTCCAAGCTCATAATCTTTGTTTGCCACTAAAACAAGACAACTGTGTTTTTCTGAAAGACTCACACTGTGAGCAGGTGTTGATCCTGCTGGGGAAAGAATTAAATATCATTTATGACAGTCAGGCACATGGGCTGTTTTTACCTTATTCTGTTGAAAGAAGACAATAGCAACTTTTCTGACAGAGAGGGCAGACGACTAGTTTGATAGCCCTCAAGGAAAACTCCTTGGATCAATCAAATATCAGAACATGATTTCCCTGGATTTAGTGTTGTATAAGAGTTTGTTACCCAGGGCGAGATCTGCTAAAGAATTCTATGTAAAGGTTCTCTTGGGAACAACTCATAGGAAATAGCAGATGTAGTCTGGGTGTGGAACAGGGAATACAGGTATAAGAATTTAGTTGTGCATTACTGCACAGGAGTAAGTTTTAGGCAACTTCAGGTTAAGATGGCTGCAACAGTCTCTGCCTTCTGATTAATTTCCATTGATTGAAGGACCAAAATTTTGTTCAGCATCCAACCTTGTAGACAGACTTATTCTTGGCAGAAAGGTCTCAGGTTTGCTACATTCTACACCTATCAGCATCACTTAGTATTTGATACATCTTCTGTCTTGGTTTCTGCATTGTAGAGAGCTTCAATGAAAGGAAGTTGACTGCTCTTTTAAATGTTTAGTAGAGGATTTAATACACAGTGATCCTATTCTGATGTCAGCTCAAATTTTTTTAGTTGCTCTCAGAATTTTTTTGTTGGATACTTTGAACCTTCTGATTCAGTCAATCTTAGCTGTAGTAGCCAGACTATTGTGTACTATATATAAATATTTGATTATCTAAAAGGACATTACCAAATTAAGGAAGTAGCACGTATCTATATTTTCAAATTTTAACTATAGCATTTACCACAACTATGAAACATCAACTCTTGCTACAAACTTGTAGGAGAAGTTTACTCTCTGGTATGAAATGGAGTCTGCTTCTTCATTAATCCTTATGTTCCTCAGAATGCACAAAAATATCTCATAATCTTGGTTTACAAGAGACTATAAAACTTGTCAACTTGTTTATGGTGAAAGGGGCAGTTTCTGAAGAAAAAGGTGACAGCAAATAATGTACTCAGAAAGCTGGTATATTTGACCTTTCCTTTGGTAATATTCTTGAGGTGAATATATAGCAAGAGCCCTTGAATAGCTTTATCTTATAAATTGATACAATAAAGCAGTTACAATAAGCAAACAATTTACATGTTTCTTGACTCTGGTGATTTTAAAATCTCAATCTTGTGTTTGAATAAAGTAGATTTCTGCTATGTCCTTGAAAAAAGATTTTCCTAATGAAATAAAAAAAATGCAACAAACCAGTTTGGTAATTCTGCTCCTGTTGAGAAATATAATCTTTACCTCAGTTAAACAAGATTGTTTTGGATCTTTTTCATGTAAAAATGCTCAATAGCATGTTAATATTCACAATAATTCCTTTGGCACAATTATAAACTGTCTTATAGTTGGTTTAATTTAGCCAGTAATTACAAGCCTACTTCCCTATAAAACATAGGTCTAAATAATTGGTTTTAAAATGTGGGAATTATCAAAGGAAATGTGAAATATATAGCAAAATACATCAATGATGCATTGCACCAAATATGACTGCATGATTAATGTATAAAAAGTGCATAACATAGATCTAAAAGTAAATGTTATATCTGCTGTACGTAACTGAATAAGGAAAATTGAATTATTTTTTTCATATCTATTTTTTGAGAATTTCTGTTACAGACTCCTAAGGCACTTAAATCCAAACATATGTCAACATATACATATAAATATGTACTTTACCTGAACACAATGAACTGAATTTTTTTCATTCATATTTCCCTTTGTTATCTTCAGGACAAGTAAATGAACAAGCACAGCTTTCTTTTGCTAGTTCTAGTAGTTGCACAGATGTTACCCAGCGAGATTTATAAGAGAGTTCCTCTCTAGCAAGACACTCCTTTGCTAAAAGCTTTACTTAGGCTTCCACTGCTCTTCCAGTAATTCCCTTTTGTTTGCTCACTTTTAGCCTTATGCCTTTCAGTCTGCAATTACAGCCTAAATACTGTTACTTTCGAAGGTCCGTATGTGAACTGAGGTGAAGTTTGTCTTAACACAAATGTTAGCATTTTCAGTTTAAAATTATTTGGCCAAATAATTTCATCTCATTTTTAGGATACTAGTTTCTCTAGTCAGTGTTTGTATAGCTCAGCACTTGTATAAGTCTGTGTGTGTGTTTGTGAGTGTAGGTGTACTTATGTATGGGATCAGGGAATGGAACGTAAATACTCTTACTTAGTTGAAAAAGCTCTGGAAAACATAATTTCCTTCTACTTCATGAAATATTGGAAAATTTCTCTTTAGTGTAATGAATCTACAATGAGAAAACTATACCATTCCATTATTATTATTACTTTAATGTTTATTTACAATGCATTGTATGTTTAGGACACTTCAGCACATAAACACTGTAAGGTGATGAAGAGTACTGAGCATGTGTTGATTTCTATCCTCTGACAAGCCTCTGACCAGTGAGTTATTTTAAAAACATAAACCAAGGAAAGGGAATTTGAGTTCATGCTTTCCAAGAAACTGATGGTTGCCATACGTTCTGCATGAATTCTCATCATTTTAGAAGGCCAAACACAGAGCTCCTGATGACACAGGGGAGCTTGCTTTGCTTCATCTGTGGGATTTGCTATGACTTTTTTAGTTACTGTATTTTCCTATTTTTTGAAAGTTTTATGTGGAAATTTAAAAGCTCTGAAAGTATCTTTTTGCCTCAAACAACTTATGGTAATGCCTTTATTATTCTCAAAGCCTTTGACTGATTTTTTAAAAAATTCTAAATTATTGATTAAATCTAATAGAGTAAATAAAATGTCTCCAAATTTTCTAAAAGATATCTTAAATGTTACTTCTGTGTTATATCTTAGTGTTGCTGCCTTGTCAGGAATCACAGGCCTAGGATACTGCAACCAGTTATGAAAATGAACTAATGAAAACTTTCATTTTATATAAGTACAAATAAACCTTTTCAATATAAGTACATGGTTCACAAGAAAAAAATTATGAATTTATGGAATTCACTGTTATAGGTACAAAACAAATATGTAGTTTATCTGTCTATTTTAAAGTAAATTAAAAAGTAAATTAAAAAGGGAACAAGTATTGCATATATATATATATGTGTAATCTCACCACAGAAATATATATGCTTGTTTCAATTGAATAATTTTTAAAGTTGAAATAACATTATATCTACTGTATCTCCTGTGAAATTTTTAGGCTTCTTGAGATTTTGGTATTTCAGGAAATTGAGATGATTTCCTGTATATAGATATATAGATGACATATGGATACTCTCACACAGTTCAGCAGATGTATACACAACTGTCATAAATATCATCTGTAGACTGTAAAGCTTTTAAGGTCTTTAAAGAGAGCAACATTTTCATGTCTCTAATATAGCTACGGGGACTAGAGGAAATTATTTATTTGGTCTCATCTCCCCTTAAGCTGGTAACCTGGCATATAGGGTTTTCTTTTCTCTTTTCTTTTATAGAACATATGGAGGGAATTCTCACCATTTGGTACTATGACTCTACCACTCAAAAGTAGCCGGAAAAGGTGAGACAGTTCAATTCCTGTTTTAATGCTTTTACTGGCAGGATAAGATGTATGAGTGCTGCTAATAGTAGTGTGTAAAATACTGTTGCTTAAATCTGCCTACTACAGTCATCTCAGTGATAATAGGGTCCTGTAAATGGGTCTCCTGAGGCTTTTAACTTTCAGACTTCACAATGGTTAATATAATGATTTTCTGAAATCTTTAATAACAAGAATACCCACTCAGATTTTTTATTAAGTAGACCCATTTTATGCTCTGGTCTATTTTCATTCATATTAGGTTGTTGGTTTTTTTTTTAATCTAAACCAAGAAAGGAGTAGTGCTAGGAAAAAGATTTATATCTTATATTAAATTGTATTTTTCCATGTCTCAACACTGCTGTGAAAAAATTAGTACTAGAGGAGATCAGAACAAAGTTTCTCTCAATATTCAGCTATGTATTAGGTAGCAGATTATAATGATATATACAAAAGGTCTCAAATCCTGAATTTACTACTATAGATGAATACTATAGTGTCTTTACCAGAGGAACATTTTAGGAAATAGTAGAATAACTTAGTAAAGAGTTAGAGATATTTTGTGAAAATAATGTCTCTTTTTGAAAAAGCAATCCCATAGAAACCTGCTTCACTGCTGTTTAACCATAAAATTAACATCTCATGACATCATTTGGAAGTGTGATAATATTGAAACTTTACTGCTGTCTCCCATTTTCAGATGGAGTATGGCTATGAACAGTTACTACTGAAAGACATATAATGATGTCCTGAAACACATTTAATGAAAGTCCAAGCAGAGCAGATGGCTAATGTTGTTGAATCTATGGTGAAATATGCATTAGCTTAATTATTCTGTATATTAAGTTTTAATGATTAAATTTGATGTTATCTATATTCTACTTTATGTGGAAAATCAAGTGAAAATGCAGAGTGTTGAACACTATAAAGCATGACAATTCATAATGTAGTTCAGTACAACAACACACAAACATAATGTAGTTTCAGTGATCTTTAAGGATTTTGTGATTATTTATAAAAGAAACACAGAAGATGCTATCCGGAATAGATATGCATAGGTAGATCATGCGGCCTGTTCTGGAGGAACTCAGAAAGACAGAGAAAAGCTGATGAACATCTTGGGGATATCTTTCAGCTTCTAGGAAAGCTGCTGAAAAAATGGAAAGAAAAGCAAAAAAGTTTGTCAGTGACATCACATAATGTTTCATTTTATAAACCAGCATCTTCAGCCTCATGTCAGCAATAAACTGAACTGATGAATATGGAAGCCATATCTAGATTAAGAACATATAGAATGCTATAAAATTATTTGCATTGGAGAGAGGAAAAATTATAAAACAACTGTTTCATTGTTGTACTAGAACAAGGGGCAGTGAATGAAATTGAAGATGGCGAGCTCAAGGAAAAAAATACTAGATTTTTGCTCATTTTCTTTTCTTGTGCTGTCATTTTTGTCTCATAAATTAAACAGCAGTACATATAGTGTGTTCCTCTCCCTCTGTACAGAGAATGTACAGGGAGTTCTGCACTAGTCTCAGGAAAATAATCTGAAATAAACATATTTGTGTCATATACACTGCATTTACATAGTTCTCTTTTATTTTTCTCTAAGAATATTAATGCCACTAATAGTCTGCTTTATGCAGATTAATAGAAATGGAGAAAATTAATCCCAGAGTGGCTTTGGAGCAAAGAAATTTTAAAAGCAGCTGGGCATAATTTACTTTGTCAGCCATTGTACCTTTCAGCATTGAAACAGAAAATGTCTTTAAAAAATAAAAATTAACAGTAGAATTAAGTTACAGATATAAACCCCCTAAGTTCCTTCATATGTACTCAGAAATTTAAATAATTTATCAATTAGATAATGATTGATCAAGATTCGCATTGTACTCAATGGAAAGAGATAAGAATTCCCAAAATCATCTTATCATTGTGTATGTTTCCCTCCTTTGAGTTTATTATTAGCTGAAGGAAAGCTACAAAGTACAGTTAAGTTTTCAAAATTAATTTGAATGAACTCAGACTTGTTTTACAAAAACTGGCCTATTCTCTTTCAGTAAGTGTCATTACTGACTTTTCAATGGTATAAGGCAAAATATAATATGGCTTTTTTCACTTTTTCAACATTAAGGCAAAATGTTACACCAGACTTCTGAATTTCCCAGATACTAATATATCAAACTACACAGATAAAGGAAACATCATTCCAATGTGTAATTTACTTCCTAGTGAGTGGAATTTTTGCCATTAGCACAGGCAATTATGTAAAAATGTTTCTGTCAGCCATCTTCAATATTATCTTAAGAGTAGGAACTGAGGCAGCTACAAAGCACGAGTAAATCTGATCATGGAATGGAATTTAATTTTAGCTCACTTTTTGAACTATTTTGGCACATTACTTACTATGTTTTTTAAATTTTTTTTAGATGAATGTTGTGTGAAAAAAAGGTGCTATTTGGAGCTAAGGAAAATATCATGTGAGCCTTGTAAAACTGTAAGCAACAGCAAAAAAAAAGTGCAGTCTCTCATTTCAAGCTCTTAGAGAATCTCAAGTTCAATAGAGTAAACAGTCTGTAAAAGTATGCCATCTTTTTTTTATGCAAATCAGAGAGAGAAGTTGTACTTGAAAGTTTTGACTTTCAAGATTTGTAACTTTTTAACACTTTCAATCAGAAATATAGAACAAGTAAAATAGTGGTTTACACCCACTATTTGAATAGTGGTATTTAAATAGTGGTATAAATAAATGTTTGTATTTTCTTATATGTTGCTATTTGACTTGTAAATTGGTCTTTTGTCTAAAAAAATCAAGAGGAGAAAAGTTATTTAAATATGCTATAGTCTTCTTTTCTGTTAAGGAATTTATTTTCTTAGATTTCTTGAAAATAATAGTTTTGTTATTACCAAGGGACAATATTATCTGCCTGGTAAAATAACACACATGCACAGAACTTATACACTTCAATCCTTTCCTTTTTGATCATTTTTCTCTTTTTCTAGTGGGTTTGTACCAATAGCAGACTTCTCTGGCATTTCAAATCTTCAAGTGCAGTATCTTGGTGGAAGCACATGCTATGGCAGTTTAAGTCTTCTTCGCCTTGCTTTTGTCAGAAATATATTTGGGCTTATTTCAGCTGTGCTTTTAGGAAGTGTAAAATTTTATAAAAGATGGCTCTTTCTGGATGTCATTTCTAATATGCCTCCCTCTGAGTCTCTGACAGAGGTCACTTTTCAATAGAAGTCAAGTATTTAATCTTTTAAAAGAAGATGCTCAGAGGAAGATGATCTTAAAAAAAATACTTACATTCTAAGGTTCACTGAATATCAGCTGGTGTCTTATATAGTTGCTTTACCAGAAGGCAGTAGGAGTATAAATAAGAGATATAAATTAAATGTAGGTAAAGTTTGCGCATTTTGTTATACATTTCAAGCTCCCTTCCATTTGAGCTGGATTCTGAGGAAAACAGTGCATGAGATTCTAGAAAATTCCTGTTCATTTCAATGAATTAAAGTAACTGCAATGAAGAGAAAAAATACTGCATTATGATGATTCTAAAATATATATGAAAGTGAGATAATCCTACAGTTTTCAATTTGAGGGAACTAACACTGTTTATAACACTGGGTATAACTCCTCTTGGTTACTTTGCTGAAGCAAAGTTACTACATATTAAATCATACTGTTTCTTTAGAGGAAAAAAGTTCCCTTCATAAAGTAAGTTACTTCCAATTTGTTGTTAAACTACTGGCCCTTGGGATTATTTCAAGTCCTGCTAGGTATTTTTCATACAAATTACTGAGAAGTGACATTATCAATAACAAATTTTCGAGGGCCTTTTATTTTATTCTAATTTTTTTTTCTTGTAGTAATATCTTTTTCTACAGAATTATGACTTTATAATAGTATTCTCTATTGAAAAAATTATATACAGAGTCTTCAATGAGGGCAGAAAAGTTGTGTGTATTACCTATAGTCGCTGGATATCACAACTCCCAAGTCTTCTTCCCTGCCATTCCTTTTTAGTTTGGATCGCAGCATCTTGTCTGTGAATGTACTGATCTCTCCAAATAATTGATATGAAGTATCAGCATTGTCAAGAAAGCCTTTTCTCAGTATGTAGCAGCTGTCACAGAGATCATTTCCAGTTCTTGGAAGTATTTTGGTGTTGATTCCAAGTCTGAATGCAGTAGTTCTGAACATGCTATACACAGTTCTGCAAGTTCCAAATGGCACAACCATTTTCCAGGGAAGGATTCGGTTCGATGGGTATTTCACTGTATCCATTGTCTCTGTTTGCATATTATTGTTTTCCCTGCCTTATGTATGATTTCATTAGTTCATTAGAAGTGCCATCTTCAGGCAGTTTTCTCACGTTTTTACATTAGGTCCAGATTATCTTAGATAAAACTATTCTCTCTTTATGTAAAAGGAACACAGGACACTTAGTTTGAGTACGATAACAATTGTTCAACAATGACAGAAATCAAAGCATGGTAAATAAATAAATAAGTGAACAAATAAATAAGCAGGCAAACCCCAAAGTGTAAATAACCAGATAAATTAGCATACTCTAAACTTTTTCCATGGAGAAGTTCTAATAAAAAGCAGCATATATAAAGATTACCTGTAACATATAGGAGTGACCAAAGCAGATCATACTTATTGTTTCTCCATTATATTATTTTTTTTCTCTTATTTTCAAGAGACAACATGCACCATTTTTTTATGTACAAAAAGGATCATTAAAAAGAATACAGAAGAAAGGAAAGGGAAACATGGAAATACCACTGATACAATTTCAGTGTCGGAACATGAGGCTGCTATAGGCTGCTTTAGCTTGCAGTGAACACATAATAAAGCATAATTAAATAGTAGTAGTTTTACTAGCAGTAATCAACTGTGAAATGGGCTACTGAATTTTTTTAAAAAAACAAAAAATTCTTTCCACTTAGATTTTGGAGCAGATGGTTGTTTTTAGTCTAGATAAGTGATTTTGAGGTGATCTTGATTATGTGCAATACTTCTAGTTTGAAGGTTTTTTCTTTAGAAAGAAAACTGGGAACATGAAAATAGCTGGATTTAGTAAATTAATTGTAGAATCATTTTTTATGAGGAGATTATCCCATGTGCATAAAATTGAAATAATAATTATTTCTCTGTTTTTTGTTGTGGTAGAAAAGGCAGATTTATCTCTTGTTTAGAAGAGATACACCACTCTACACTCTACCACACTCTACCACTCTACCACACTCTGTCTACACCACTGATCATTGTCTTTATTATCTTTTTTTTTAATAGGAAATAAGGAGAGAACAGAAATACATAAGCATGCAAATTGTGAATAAGTTTCTTATGTATATATATTGGCATTAAAATATATCTTACTACTTATATGAAATTCTTTTATTCTGCTCTATTATTTTACACAGGAAGACAAACTCATGCACACTTCAAAAATCTGGTTTAGTTACAGGTAGAGGGAGGTGATGAGGTGAGAGGAAAATGTCAAAGATGTGGAATGCAATGTCTCTAAAGTTAAAATTTAGATTTTTTTCAGAATTAAATACATAAGTCAGGTATAAAAAATTAAGCCTTTTTATTTCTGCCTCAGTCAGGCTATACTTAGTGCACATTGAATTGAAAACTGAAATTGCTAAGGTGATTCATGTGCTTAATAACCAAACTGAATATCCCCAACAGAATCCTTCTGTGTTTAAAAAAGAAGCATGCTTTTATGTGTGAATATATGACATATTTTTAATGTACTTTTATGAAACATTTTTTTAATATTAAAAAATATGTCATGTCTAAGACTACATGTATTCTAGTACGTTTTCTTGTATTTCAACTCTTCACTCCATATCTAATCACCTTGGACAAAATCCCTATACTAATTCGTAGAAGTTCATATCAAAATCTTCAATTATTCATATTTTTTTTCAGATCACTTTTATTCTAACAAAATTCGGAATCCCTTAACTGAGTGTTTTCAAAAGTGAAAAAAAAGGATCACCCAGTATAATGGACTAGTTAAAGGCCCAGTGACATCTGAGGTACCCTGCAGAAATATTCAGTGAAGATCTAACAGACCTGAAACAAAACCTATGAGAGTCTGGTGAGGTCTTGGGGAGGCAGCTGAACAACAGATGGGAGACTTAGGCATCTAATGGCATTGAATCAACTCAATTCAGTTATGCTGTAAATAAACACTTGGTACACTCAGAAAATGTGTCAGTAGCTTCACTGTAGTAGCCCTGAAAATTGTAAGGAAAATTCAAGACGTTTGTTAAGTACAAAATGCTTTCAGTTCCCCCTCAGAACAGATGTAGTAAACTAAGATCTTACCACTAAATGCATTTTTTCAAATATACATGTAATTTCAGTGCATGCAGTATGTTCTTCATATTTGTGAAACCTGTACTTATGTGCTTACTTCTGTAAAATAACTTACATGAGTAGGGAGCTGCTTTGTTCCCAGGATAAACCACTTACATTAATATGCTGAATGACTACATAACAATTAAAAAGAACCAAAATATTACTAAATTGATTATTGATGTAATTCTGAGAATCAATCTGGGTTTTTAGGTATCAACCAGGTTTTTATAATATTCTGGAAAACAAAAAATATTCTAGGAACTCAAAGTGCAAATGGAAGTTGCCTGTACTTCCTCTAAAGCATTACTAAAAAGTATTGCCACAAAGATGTCAGTGGAACTGTGAAGATTTTGAAATAAGTTTTGAAAAGAATCTGTATTATCAGAGAAATTAATTCTTACTATGAAAGTAGTTTGCATGGTAAATCTGGTAAAATGGACATATTATTGAGTAAGTAGTAAATCACCAGGACTAGGTAATAGTCATATATTGAAAGTGTTAGGGAAGTATCATTCAAAGCAAACCATATTTACACAGAAACATGATATCTTATGCAACTTATAGTCCTTTTCATAGTGTATTATTACTCACATGATTTTTTTTGGAGTCAGTTCACATTTTGTTTGTGGTTGTCTTACAACATAAGGCATTAGTGATCTTCTTACATGTGTAATAGGAGCTGTCAGCACACATGTGAGACACAGCAAGCCTTCATTTTATCTACGCAGTTTTAAACAAAATAAAAACTATAAATCCTAGTATAATGTTCATCCCAGTTCCCTCCATTCTTAGAAAGTTTTCCACAAATACTTCTGATCTCTGCCCCCATTCTCTGCTGCTATTCTCTAATCAGTGTTTTTAAGCAGTCTTTCTCTTTCCGGAAGGAGAAGAATATAAACATAAACATAAACAACATTATCAACCAAAAATCTTAGCTGAATAGAATAATATTAGAGAAGTAATATTATTTACTTTTTCCTTTTGTAAGGATTTTTATGGGACTGTAATTTGACATTCTTCCCTTTCAAGGCAACTAAAAATGAAGATAGATTCTGGATCATTAAATACAGCTGTACCATATATACCCAAGGAATGGACACACAGTTCAAGATTTTGGACCCAAGGGACAACAAAACATATTTTAACTATCATTTATCATTCATCAGTAATGTTCACTAATCAGGATTTACTGCCTAGTCAGAAGATGAAACTATGTGTATACTACCGTAACAAGACACCTTCAGGTTCCATGGTTTTCCTCTTGAAATAATTAAACAGTTTCCTCCTGAAGGTCATGACAGAATTTTTTTTCTGCATTGTCATACTTTTTATTCTGTTAAACTGATAAACTCTTATTTTATTCAGTTTCAAAGATAGCATGAAAAAACTATTCTAGATTTCTACAGACAAAGAACAAGAATTAAAAGAGGAATGTGTGAAAAAAGCTCCAATAAATCAAGACTGGTGTTTCAATACCTACTTATTTTTTCACTCAATGTCCTTGCAGGAATTCCATTAGGCATTTTTCTTTCCTAAAATTGCTCGAGTAAGTTAGTTCTATTTTAAATCTGTAAGAAATATGCTGATTTTTAACACTTTTGCTGCTTAGCACTAAGTGTTTTTGATTTTTAAAAGTGAAATTTGGCAAGTGAGTCATACATACGTCCTGACTGCTTGCAAATTGACTTTGAAAGAAGGACACTATCATTATGCCTTCAGAGAAAGTAAAAAGTTCCTGAGAATGTTTTGAAGATTTTTTTCAGAAAGATCTGTATTACTTCCATTTTGGTTAGGAAAAATGCTGATTAGTGTTGCTCTGCACACCATCTGATCATTCCAATAAGGTATGGAAGATGAAGACCTTCTGACACCATACAAGTGTTCAATCTTCCAGAAATGCTGCCATTGTTGGTGTTGAGTTAAACTTATGGATAGATACAAATATATATATAAAACCAAAGAATTCTTCCTAAATGCTGTGCAACTGAAAGGGTACACTCTTTAAATATCATTATGTGCCAGAACAGTGCATTTATAGAATCTGCTTATATTCAAAATATGTAATATATACTTAAATAGTTTTATATCTCCATTTTTACTGTAACCCAATTCCAATATTCATTTTACATTAACGACTACACATAATTCACTGGGAAGTCTTTTGAAAAATAAATGTTTTGCACTCATGGGAAGCACAAAACATTTTATCCAACAGAGAATATTGAAGGTAACTTGGTCGGCCACCTCATAGAATCATTGAAATCCTGCCTGCAATGTTCAAAACTTCTCATTAGTATGTGTTCTTAAGAGTTGTAGAGACACTGGTTTGTTGGTGTAACTGAGGAGGTGGATATATAATTTTCCACAGAGCATTCAACTATTCATAGTTTTGATTTAGAAGAGCAACATAATTCAAGAGAGGCAAGTTTAGGGAGAAGTCCAATGCCAAAATGCTTCAGGAAACAAAATTACTATGACTATTTGTCAATATATTCCAGTGGAAACTATTCATTTCACTCTCTCAGTATCTCTAAAAAACTACTCAGAATGTCTCTTCTCCTTGCAGGATCTGTTATGCATATGAAGTTATCAATATTCTTAAACCTTTCAAATAGCATAGATATGGTGATGAGCACCACCACAGATAAGTCCTGTGTGAACATGAATATTTGGCTGTTCAAAACAGAGGTAGAATAATACGGGTTAAGCAAAGGAAACAAAATATAAATACTGAAAAGCTGCTTATGAGGGAAATCCGACAGCTTTTGTACTGGCTAAGGCAATGGTCCAATAGGGAAAAATATTGGTAATTAATAGGCTAGGTCATAACCCTACACAGATAGTCACATGAGCACCTAAAATGAGGGGGTGTGATCCCAGGTGTGCTGTTGGGACAAGACAGTAAGGTGCTACCTTCTCCAAGTGGCATAATTGAAACTGAAACCTTGAAAATAGATCATAGAATTGTAACCTTCTCTCTAGATTTGCTGAGGCTAATAACTACACATATTTTGCCACTGACTTACAGGAAAAACAAAATTTTTACTTGCAGTTGAAAAAAGGCACCTTGATAACACATCATGAGAGTCTACTAAAAAACACCAAGAAAATGAAACTTTATTTTTCATTTAAGTGTTTATTTAAGATGACTTTTGAGCTCACAGCATACACAATTAAAAGTATACAGTTTGAAATTCTAGAAGACTGTCTTTGTATACACTAATCAGAATCTGGATAACCAGATTAGGTGGTTTGTTGATCAACCATTAACAAAAATCCTATGCCAAAGCCTACAAACCTGACTAGACAGGAGATAAAACCTCAAATTCAGCCTATTGCATTTTTTAACATATTTTTTCTTACCAACACCACTAAAATACAACATCTTCTTTATTTTCCAGGTGAGAAAGAGAGGCACCACAAGTAATGCTTCTTCAGTCACAAAAGAAGTTTTTTGCCTGTCTTGTCCTTGTTGACTATGGTAAACTTTAATCTGACTAGAATTTGCAATACCAGCCAAATTTCATTCCCTACACAATTGAGAAGAAGAATTCAGAGCCTCTTGAACAACATTCACGAGCTATTCACAATGGTGACCTAAACCGGGTAATAATGTGAAACCAAGAATCGGAAGAATGAAAATATGTTATTTAAAGAACAGCAGAAGGTCATTGGCTCTGTGGTTTGACCATTTAGCCTTAAGGTTAAAAGTAGTCATCCTGGGCACCAATCTTTTTTTCCAGAGCTAGTCACGGAGTTTATACTGAGAAGTGTGTTTACACGAAGTAAAAAACTTTGGAAATAAATTCCAGTGTCTCTGGGTGGCATGATTAAGGAAGTTAGAATTTTTCAATAAACTTCCATTTTGTAGGAAATGTTCCAACAATCAGTAATATCAGTCCAACACATATTATACCCCCCTTTTCTCTGACTTCATTTTTAACATGCTATTAAAAGCTTTTGATGATAGACAAAATTTACTGCTGCAAATTCCAAAGAACATGAAGAAATGCTGCCGTAGAACTCTTTTCCTTTGGTATTACATAATTTGCCATTTGCCTCCACTTCACTTGATGAATACCATGACTGAGAAAAAACTCTCTTTTTCCTTCTCTGTAAGAAGGTATGTTCTAAGAGATTTAACTCAAAATACAGATGTTCACCATGTAGACTCCCAAAGTTAGAAATAACACGAGGGGATGTATAATTTTAATTTTCATGCTCTGTGGAATATGCTGTCTTGCTGGAATAAAATATTTGAACACTCCTAAGAACCATTTTTATAAACTACTCCTTTTTGTGTTAAATGACAATATCTAAATGTTTCATATCTGCATAAGAAGTGAATACATCTGGGGGGAAAAACCCACAAACCCGAAAACACACTAAAAATTGTGTCACTTGCTGTATAAGCACTGTTTTAAATGACAGATATTTTAAAAGAGATATACATTGCCTCTGTGCAGTTCCACAAAAAAATAACTAGGTAAATGCAAAACATTTTTAGCATTTTTGGTTTTTCTTCATGTCTTAGACACCCAAGCACAATAACATTCTCAGCCTTCAGAATTTTTACATTATTTTTTTTTTCTCTTTTAAAGAAATCAATAAATCGGTCATCAAAAAGTGAAGCCCTGCAAAAGTAAACCTTCTTGTTTTCCTTCTTTAGGGACTGTTTCTTAAACACGGACACTGAATAACATCTTGTCAAGACAGAACTGTGTGACATGAGAATTTTAAGGAGCACATATCATTTACTCATATTGTTCCTGTTTTGCCTTCAAATGGCCACGTGTACCACTTTTCACATCACTTAAAAGGATGTGAAAAGCAACACACTTCAACAACATACTTCATAGGCGAATTTATCCTTATGATCTGTGATTTATAATTTCCCCATGGAAATACTGCAAACAAATCAATATACAAGTAGATGTTTTTGTTTCCTCCAAGCAGATGTTTTTGTTTTCTCCTATTAATTGCAGCTCATAGTGTTATTTTCCATAATTTGTATTCTGAATAGTCCAGGAGTGGAAGAAGAAATTAATAAACAGGGGACTTCTGTTTTCATGTTGAATAGGACTGCCAGAACAGATTCCAGGCACAAAATAAAATAACAATAAAATGTGTAACTTTCCTGGGAGGCATCCAGGAGAGGAGGTGATACTGTACTCATACTTCCCTCAAGTATGCAGGTTAACTTGTATTTTACAGTCTTATTTCATGAATGAACACATTCTCCAAATTCCAAAACAAAGTTGATTTTTCAATGTTCTTTTTGTTGTTCATATAATTAGGAGTTACAGAATCTTAGCACTCAATATATAGAGAAGAGTGAGATTGTTACAAGGGGCAGGAAAAAAAAAAACACAACACCAAAACCAAATAATTCACTCATATATGTAAAACAAATATTAATGAGACAGAAAGAGATACTGATAATTCTGCTTAATAATCCCTTTCAATTATTGTTTCAATTATTTATATGCTGTTCTGGCATGTTTCTTATATGTTGTTCTTGTCGTGTTCTTAATTGCAAGTCTTACCAATACTTTCCAAGACTTCTGAGAGAAATCAAAAAATATATTATATTATAATACATTATTTCCAGGTAAAATATAGTGAGGTGGTTTTTTTCTTTGTTTATTGTGTTTTTTATCCAAAATATCTTTTAAAAGTAGGTGAACTTTATGCAGACAGAACAGGAGCCAAAGATATATATATATATGGGGGGTCTGGAGAAGAGGAAATTTTTATTTATTGCGTAGCTTGAGAAGAAAAAGGCAACAGAAAAGAAGTAATGGGATGCATAACTTCAGAGATCCGTGATTTAAGATATTGACAAGAGAAATGAAGTAGCCTTGGGAATGTTTTAGGAAAACATTTTGCAATGGTTGATTTTATACTGCTGGAGGAGTTTAGCGTTCTGGAAGTTGCCCACGCACTTTGCAATGAGATCTTCTCACCTGCAAAAATCCAAAAGTTAGAAGCTTTAGTACTTGGTACATCTGCAGCATGGAAACATCCTATCATCCATTCAGCATAATTCAGGTACATTCAGAATTGTACAAATGTCACTGATTTTTGAATAAAAAATGTGCAGATCTTTTTAAAAACGTGACTCAAGAAGGTCCATCAACATATGTAACCATATATTTATAAAATAAAAATAGAAGCACAGCTGAAAAAGGAAACACTTTAAAGCTCATGCAGATTACTTCTCTTCTGCTCTCTTGTTTTATTCATTTAAAGCATAATCACATATCGATGACAGCATGGCTAACTTAATTTAATCTTTGATTGTGGAATCAGCTGCATTTTGTGAACAAGACCTTAGGCATAATGCAGGCTGTGGTGCTTTGCCAAAGCCAAGTGTCTAATATCTTACATTTAGAAGAGATAGATATAAGCCCCACTTTTCATTTGGACCCTGAGAATTGTTAAGGTTCTTCACTTGTTATTTGATCCAGCACATTCCTCCATCACTACAGAATGCGATGTTCTAAAAGCAGTACCCAACCCTCACATGAACTTACTCAGGACTATGGCATGCCTCAAGAAATAAAAGATACTTCCCTGCTGTGGAAATAAAGGGTTTCTTTCCATCTCTCTGTTTGGCTTCCGTACTGAAGAAAAGCAAGTATTAAACTGACAATTTCAGTTAAGATAAGCACTGTTCAGTAGCCTCTTCATTAAAGTAAGAATACTGCACTTTTTTTTCAGTACTGTATGTTGGAAGTAGATATAGGCTTAGAAAATAGTAAGTGCTTGTATTCTCTTTGCTGGCATTTTAAAAACACCTCTTAAAAAAGATTTAAAAACCTCTCTCTTGAAAAAACTAACCTGTGGGCTGTGCTACCCTAATGTCACAAAACCCTATATTTCTTCAAGACAATGAAAGTGCAACTTAAGCAAAACCATCTTAAAGCTTGGAAAATTTTTGCTTTCTCCCATGTGAAATTTGAAAGATAAACTGTTGAACAGACATCTGTCATGCTGTCCATAAGAATATGCAAATTTAATTGGAAAAATGCCTTCTCTTATGCTACATATAGTTGTGAATATCCTGCGTTATTAACATATCAGAGGGACTTAAAAGAAAAAAGTCGTGCTCAATTTTTCCCAATATTTCTGTTGCTTTTTCTTATAGTATTCTTTATGTGCATTTTTCACCTGAAACTATAAGTAAGAGGTTTTGCCACCAGTTTTCAGAAATTTGATGGATCTGATACAGCTTGAAAATTCATTGCTTATAGAATTTAAACTCTATCATATATTTTGAACTGGAAGACAATTCCTAAAATGAAATCTCTGTTATCCATACTGTCATACGTAACAATTCAAGGCTTAAAAAGGCAGACAAATAAAAGGAATTCAGGTCTCAGAGAATTTCAGCTGAAATTTCTTACGATGGATGCTCAGATACATTCTGCATTTTAATTTATCATGTTTCTTAAATATGACTTATTAAATATGACTTATAAATATGACTAATTAAGAATTATAGATACATATGCACATGAGCTAATTTTAAGGGACAGTAGAAGAAATAACCAGAATATACATCAGAACCCAAAAGGAGAGCCATCTAAAGTTTGTATTTGTTTGATTTGGTGTTTTTTTCTTTTCTTTTCTTTTTTTTTTTTTTGTTTTTGTTTTTGTTTTTTGTTTTAAACATGGACTATTACAAAATTAAAATAGGGCAAATCTGAGTGCATGCAAATGTGCATCTAGCTTGGAGTTTAAACAGACTTCTATCTACTGGGAGACATTCATATAGAGGATGAAAATAACTACTTTCATCCCATTTTCCTGAAGAGTTAAGGCTGGTACCATCATCCTGCATGCACTCTGCCTGCCATTACCTATAGTATCCATTAGCAAACTTGACTAAAGGAAGGCTCTCTGGTTACATTCTTTGTAAAAATGATAAAGGAGTTAAAAATGAGAAGAGTGCAAGAGTGCTCATAAAATGACTGATGGAGTGAAAAGATTCAGAATGAGGTCATGTGTTAGAAATCAGAGAATCCAAGGAGGAAAAAGACTTCACAAATGGGGTGCAAGTTCAGTAGACCTGTGCACAGCATTAAAGAACAAAATCAGCCAATGACAGAGCCAAAATTAGACTTCATTGGGTTGAAAGCTTAAGAAGTTTCTTGGTTCTTATGAATACAAATTTTGAAAGTCAAAGTTCTTACTGACTAGAGTGGTGAAGAAGTAAGTCCATTCTACCTTCAGAAAAGATTTTGTGTCAGATAAAAATCGTTACTTATAAAAAATGTTTGATGTATTTATAATTTTAGCACCCTTTCACAGAAAATTATCTTCAATTTGGAAAACCCAGAACTACAAAAATGGAGTGTGGAATTTAATATCACTTTCTTTTTTTTTTTTCACCCTGATTTTAGAATGTGATCAGTGATGGAGTGGTGCTGAAATTACTAATCAGATATTATTTGAATTACTCTTTTTTTTTGTCCTTGGATACTCATACTCACCAGAAAAAATTATTTGAGAGTCAGTATTTTGTTATTCTAATTCACCCTCATGCTAGCAAGGTAATGACCACAGGTACAGCGCAATTTTTGCTGACTTTACAAACATGCCTATTTTGAAAAACCTGGAATTTGAGTTAGGACTAAAAACTTTGTGAAGGTTGTCAAACAGACAGTTATCTTTATGAAATTTACATGTCCAAATTATACTCACTGTTTCTCCTGAGGTCTTCAAAGACAGCTACTTATTTTCCCTGATTCTACAAAAGAATTAAACATTTCCAGTTCTAGTTTGTTTTGGAGCTGGGCTTGGTGATGGCACACATGCTGTTTATATTTAGTGTGAGAGGAAAACAAGTCACAGAATGATGCTGGGGTTTGTATTGCTTAAATCAAGGGATGTCAAATTCTGCTGCAGACAGATCTCACTATTACCAATGGAAGAGCTGCCCCTGGATAGTATTAATTTGTAGGTCTAGTTTTAAGATGTTGGGGGCAAATTTATTTTAGTCTTTCTGATTTAAACTTCCTGATCTTTCTTATATCTGACCCAAATAAATCGCTCTTGGTGACAAATACTAGGAAATGTACAAACTAATCTCCATAGTGATATTTAGCTGTTAAAATAAGGTTATTCCTAAGTCATTCTTCTCTCTAGGCAAAGTTTAGCATGTTATGATTTATATCATTTTCCTTTGCCTAATTTTGCCCCAATTAAAATGTAACAAGACTGTTGAGTTGTCTCAAGATTAGTGTTTTATTCCTTTTCTATTTTTCTTAAATATTTTTTTCTGTGTTAATGATTCATGCTCATCCTATGTGATCTTTTTCTCTATGCAAAATACCCTGGCTTTGTTTCATGAGTAGGTAAAAGGGAGAAATTCCTTTATTGGAATTACCAATACATGAGGTATTACCTCATGTCTGAACACAATGGTAGCTATTCAAGAGGAACAGGGAAAAAGCTGAAAAAGGAAAGCTACATCACTGGCTCATCTCCTGTTTACCTATTTAAACTGACAATATTACACTACTGCACCTCAAATTGGATGTGCAAAGCATGTTCTGTGTTTACTTCCCCTTGAAAGTATCTGGTGAAATTTCAGAATCTGCAGATTCCAGTTTCCAACAGTAAGTGAGGCTAAGTATGTTGACTTTCTCACTATATACAAATCAAAGATACAAAAAAAAAAATGCAAAATAAGGCAAAGCTCTGAACACAGGTATACAAACTTGTTTTGTTTTGGATTTGAGAAGAGATACTTTACTTCACAGTTTACATACCTTTCAGAAAAACTGCTTACAACTTACTGTATCAAAAGGCTTAGATTAATTTTAAGATATTTAGAAATAAAATATTATTTCAAAGTTTGTGTTCTAGTCACTTGAAGTCACTTTAAAGATATTTTGATAGAATATTTTTCTTTCACTTTAAAATAGGAAACCAAGTTTAGATAAGTAACTCTTTGGAACTGCTTTTATCTTAAGGCCACCTGAGGTGATCATTTCAGATGTAAGTACTCTACCTTTGGAACCTAACATTAAACTTAATTATTTGCTTCCTTAGACTACAAGGACAGAATAAAAATTCCAGAAAACAAATGCAGGACAGCATTAAAAATTCAGTGATAAATAATCTTAGTATACACTATTTTATGCTATTTAACTTTAGCAAAACATATAACAAACATCTTTATGTGTTGCTCAGTATACTTATAGTTACTGTGATCTCCTGATTTAATGGGTACAGGAGAATAAGCACTACTGATAGTGTGATTCCAGTAGCTTGGAATTTATCTTTTCACCAGTTGGAAGACAAAAAATTATACATTACAGAATTTTATTCACTTCAGGTATCCACAGAGTATTTCTTGCTAAACTGAATAATGCCACAAACATGAGTGTGTTCCATGGCTCTGAAAATTATAGATATTGTTTTCTCTTAGACATGCTAATTCAAAAAATTATTAAAAGTAGCCAACTGGAATGGAGGTAATTGGAATTATATGGCCATTTTCTATATCTCCATTCTATTTTAAATTTTCAAGTATTGCATTAGTCGCAAATTAAGACAAAATTTATAATTATACAATTCTTGATTCCATATTTCTATGTTTTTTTGGACTTTTTTGCCTAGAAAATTTAATACTGCAGAACTTTTAGATTTCCTTCATGTGAGTTATTCGCTTCAGTGTCTTGAGACTTGTATCTTAGAAGAAACCAAATTGGACTGTGAAAATCCTCATTTCCACTGGGATTTTTATTTTTAGAATTTTTTTGCTTTCCCTCCATCTACCTTTGAGCAATTTTCTGTGCTTCAAGCATGAACAAGCAATATTAATCCAATTCCTAGTTTCTGTGAGGCATATTAAGTTAGATGAAATGCACCTCAGATCACCTCTTTAGGAACTACGCATTTATTTAACTGTTTGATTGTCTCATTGCCATCAAATCTTTGCAAAACCCAGACCTATATACTATGAAAAATATGAATCTGTCTGAAGTGGGTGTGAAGATGAGAAGGAAAAACAAGTAAGTAGGCACCATATTGCTTTTTCAACAGAGAAAGGATTCTACTCTGATTTCCAAACTCGCAATCAGAACCATCACATTTTAGGGTTATACTCACCAAGTAAGCTACAACAGCAGTACAGTTAGTACTTGCTTTCAAAAAACACTTCAAATACTATGAAGAAAAACAGGCAAACAATCAGTTAATCCTTTCCCCTTTTCTAGCTTTCTGTCAGTTGCTGCAGAAAGAAATGGAAGTGTTGGCCTTTTCCTCATCCCCATTCATAGGGCAAGGTATTATCTTCAGTCCTCAGGAGGAGAATCAAGGTTGACCAAAGCATTTTTCACTTTCCCTTGCTTCTGTTAACTGAGATTCACATTCCCTTTCTTTTAAAATGTTGTTCCTTTGATAGTTTGCGTGTTTTTACTTACAGGTAGTAAATATTATGCAGAAATAGCTTCAGGTGCCCTATTCTATATTAAAGAAACCCTGCAACATATTTGCCCTTCTTAGCTGTTATTAATTATTTTTTGTAGTTGTATATTTATATAAATATTTACATGCTTTCTATATATGATGTGCGTGTGTATGTACATACATGCATACATGCATACATGCACGTATATATATATACAAATAAAAAAAAAAATATATATATATATGTTGTTTTAGACTTACAAATTCAAACCAGGAGGGATTAATTTGTAGGTCACTGCAACAGAGTTGTTCTGGTACTGCTGTTTGGCACATTTGCTACATTTTTGCTATTAAGCTGGATAGTCTTTTTTATTATTTTCATCTTTAATTCACAAGTGTGTTATTTGGTTTCACACATTCTTGGGGAAAAAACCAAGCAAACCCACAATAATATCTAATTGGAAAAAGCCCAAAATCCAGTATTGGGCTATTATTTGGGTATGCTTTTCCATACGCAGAAATTCTCTTTCATTTCTCTCCTGGAAATATAACATGCAGAAAAATGCCCTTATAAAATGAATTATACTGGGATTTTTGTTTGTTTGTTTCTTCTTTTCCTTAGCAGTTCCCCTAAGGACAATTTCATGTCTTTCTGTCCCCATCCTGTGTATCTTCTTGCACAAAGTTGCAGTAGGGCATAATAAATGGGAATCCTTACGTGTAGATCAAAGAGCTTTTCTGCTGATATTTCTTCACCAGACATCAAGTAGTTTTAGTGGTGCATTATAAAAAATATTAATATAATATTTAACACTTTAAAGAGGTCACTTGTTTATCATATACAAATCTGAGCTTCTCATGATCAGAAACAGAGCGTCCAATAGGACCAGGGAAGTGATTTCCCCCCTGTACCTGGCAATGGTGAGGCCACACTTTGAATCCTGTGTTCAGTTCTGGGCCCCTCACTGTGGGAAAGATATTGAAATGCTGGAATGCATCCAGAGAAGGGCAATGAAATTGGTGAAGATACTAGAGAGCAAGCCTTCTGAGGAGCTGCTGAGGTAACTAGGGTTGTTTAACATGAAGGAAAGGAGGGTCGGGGGGACCTTATCACCCTCTACAACCACCAGAGAGGAGGTTGGAGTAAGGTGTGGGTTGGTCTCTTCTTCCAAGTAGCAAACAATAGAACAAGAGGAAAGGGCCTCAAGTGGCACCAGTGGAGCTTTAGATTCAATATCAGGAAAAAATTCTTTACTACAAAGGTTGTAAAGCATTGGAACAGGCTGCCCAGGGAAGTGGTTGAGTCACCATCCCTGGAAGTATTTAAAAGAAGTGTAGATGCGGCCCTTGGAAACATGGTTAATTTGTGTCAGTGTGATGTTTATAGTTGGACTCAATGATCTTAAGGGTCTTTTCCAATCCAATTCCAACCCAATCATTTACAACCTTTGATAATATTTTATCCAGGGTTTTTAATGGAACACTGACATAATTTTCCTTGACATACAAATAATATAAGTGACTTATAAAAGACATCTAAATATTTTTCCTATTCTCACAATACATTTCTTCAAAACAGTGCTGATGGCAAAATCTCTGCACTTTAAATACCAAAGAAAAAGACAAGACAATTCTCAGCTTTTAAGAACCACAGTGAAAGAAACAAAGAAACACACAGACAACAAAAATATTCAAGAGGTCTGTTGTTTTTCTGGCTTTTTGGTTTTTTTCAGGAATCTAACTATATTTCTACCACAATATTCAATAAGCTAGGGTATAGTTTAATTTTTTTCGTGGAATTTTCAGTAAATTGATGGTAAAAACATTAGAAAATCTATCTTCATCATACATTTTACAAATATTATTTTCTTCATCCTAATAATTTTAATATTGTTTCAACAGCAAAAACATATAGAAGAGAATAGTTTCAAGAAATTTGTTTCCAGAAATAAAATTCTATACTCTTGTCATGGTTACATGAGGAAGAGCTCAGATATACGTGCAACCAAACTATGTATTCTACACCCATCCAGTTATTCCTGGTGAGCTGTTAGTGGTGGGTCATCTGCAACAGCCACAGATTGCACACCCAGACCCTGCAAGGCAATGTTTCCTCACCTTCACAAACACCCAGCTGCGATGACTCCCTCCAGGAGAGAGCCAACATGGTTTTACCCATCCTGAGGGGCTAATGGGCCATCATGAACTGAATGAATGGGCAGCTACGACCATCAAGGACTCCAAAAATATCCTATAACTGATAGGATTTTATCATTCCATTGTGAAACTTCTCCCTGCCCTGGGAGAAGTACCACCTGAATCTGACCAGCACCACTGGACATCCAGAGAAGAACCAGGCCTTTCCACAGGACCACCACTTTTGACAAGACCATAACCATCACTTCAACAGGACTGCACCCACTGTTAAATCAGACTGCTACCACCTCCCTGACCAACAGGGTGTCAGGCTGTACTCTGTCAATTTAAGCCAGCGTTTCTGTATTGTTGTCTTTATTGTAGTTTTACCATTAAATTGTAACTCTGACTTGAAATCTCTCACAAGGTATTTGTGTGGGGTTAATTTCTCCAACTGGTTTACTTTCAAACCAGCACAAATCTGTAACTCGCATTATGAATTTCAGCTGCCAAAAAGCAAAACGAGACTTTACCAATATATTTATTTGTTAAGTGGAAGAAGGCAGAAACTAAACCTGCCTGGTTTCTCTCCACTTCACAGTTCCCTTGAGAAAAGATAACATTTTTTAACATAATATATATTTGGAAGAAAATCTGCTAGCAGTAAGTTGATTGTCTAGCTGCAGATACATATGTATAAAAAAATCCAAACTCTGTTTGTAACTGTAAGTATCAAAGACATTGATTACTAAATCTTGAAAGGAACTGCTATTTCTCTTTTCCTTTCTTCAACTGAAATTCCCAAGGTCCTCATAATTGGTTATTTTATTTTCTGTTTTATCTAAAGGCTGTAATGTTTTTTTAGACTAGTTCAGTTGTTGTATATGCCAAACTCTCACACACAAATATTAAAGGACATTTATTAGAAATGCTCTGGAAAAAGAAAGAACTGGAACAGGCAAATGTTTTCATCTGGCCCTCTCTGCTGTTGCCATCCCGGAAAAGCTCATGAACTTACCTCTCAGGGCAGGTGATAAGGCCAGTAGCTACATACTGCAAAGGATGGGGTAAGACACTACTAAAAGGCAGGAAAAATCTGGATGAACTTCTGCTGAGTTTCTTTGAGTTTCCTTCTTCTGAAACAAAGAACGGTTTTTCTTGTTGTACTGCAACTCTGGAATTTGTTTCAGAAATGTTTTGCCTTTTATTCTACTGAAATGAATGTGTGTCTGCTCTTCAGATCTCTTACACAACAACAAAATTATGAGCAAGTGCATTCCTCAAATACAATGGCAGCTTCTTGGCTGTAATATAGTAAATTATCATTTTTTCTCTCTGGATCAAATGTCATGATCAGCCTTCAGTAGTAGAACACCTTGTTTTAAGGAATTAAACTTCTCAATATTCTTATATAGAAAGTACAAATTACATATATTCCACTCTGGTGTTTTTACTGTCTCCTCTGACTGTTAAAGGAAAAGCTGTTTTTGCATTGTCAAAATGTGTGGCTCAGTAGAAGTAGATTACAGCTGGGCATCCAACATCCACATTACCTGCCTTCTGGAGAAGAGGCGAAGAACTGCTTAGGGCCATCACTAGTGAGACGATGGGCTAAGTGCTGCTGCTGATTGAAGAGATTCTAATTTGTACTCCTGTAACTTGTCTTCCACCTCAGTTTTATATGAGAGATTTTTTTTTTTTTTGACTTTGCTCTGTAAACCACAGTATAGTGGAAGGGCACAAATAGGAGATTAATTTAAAAAATGTATTTCTGAAATGAGCTAACATGCTAGTGTGAATGCAACTGATGCCAACAGGGTTTGAGGTAAATGGTTAATTCAGGACCCACTAGGCACAAAAAGTGGAATTTCATTTTAAAGTAACTTCAATTATGTGCTGAAGAGACCATGAGGGAATTAACATGCCTACTTTTCACCTGACTTTCATAGCTTCAATTTAAGAAGCATACCAGATACTGGCAGAATGTTTTTATGATAAGAAATTAGAGGAATACATGATATAGTGTTAATATTACCTGTTCAGAAATTAGGTTTTCTCCACATCATTGTAAGTTTAATGTTAATAATACAGTGCTTAATTCTATGCATACAAATGGTTCGTTTACATATAAAAGAGAAGGAAGAAGGAAATAATTTAAACTGCTGAGAATGGAATTGGTTTCTGTGTTCATGGTATTACAATATCTTGTCAAGCCAAAAAATGACAATTTTTTGGTAGCTGTGAATCAAGATTTTTAAAAAAACTTTGAGTGTGTATCTCAGAGAATGAAGAAAAACTCACCTGTGGATAACTTACTGGAGTTCTGAAGAATAGATAGGGATTAAGTTAATTTTTTTTTTCTAATTGTATTATCCATTAATAGAGCATTTCAGCTGACTGTATTTCCCTCCATGTGGTTGATTCCACACCTATTCAAGTCAATGACAGACCTCCCACTGGAGAGTCAGACTCAGCTTAAAAAAGAACAGAAACACATTTTTTGAGGAATTCTGACTCTATGAGTAATTGTGATGTTTGATGATTTTCTGCAGTTATTTGATAAAAATTATATGTTCACATCAATTTGAACCCAGAAAATATTATACATGAGATTATAGGAAATTATATCTGATTTGTACTTCTTACTGCTATAGAAAGGGTAAATAAAATCCACTCTGGCAGAGAAAATTTCTCACGTTCTACTACCTTCAACAGTAAACAAGGTGGACAATGTCAATGAACTCTTTCTTATTTTAAGTAATTATAAAAAGCCAGAAGTGTTTTCTATTGTCAAAACTATGTTGCATTCAATTAACAAAAATTATCCAGCAGGCTCAATAAAAATTGATATATCATTTTCCATTTACATTAATTTGTGTTATGTCTGGTACAATTATATGCCTTGCAATTTTTTTTAGATATTTGGCAATAACATAATCTTTATGTTAATCACTTTGTGAAATGTCTGCACTATTTGCTATATTAAATATTTCTCTGAAAAGGTAAAAATTGTAGTACATATTTTCTCCTGATAAGGAATGAAGCTTTCAAAAATGACTGACAGTTATGGACTTAAACTATAAGGACATTTTCTTGTTGCTTCTCACCTATGGTAAACAGATTTTTGATTATGCATTAATACTTTCATGGTTCTATACAACACTAAAGGGTTGATTTTCTTGTTTGCTTTCAGAGCAGCAGATACCACTGAATTTAACTGGTAATAATTATTCTCATGTCTTCAAGCATCCAACAAGATCACAATCAAATCACTCACTGACATAAAATTAAACATTTGTTTAGTGATCAGGATGACTGTTGGGGATGGATAGCAAGTTCTGTTCAACACAAACACACACCCATGCCGATGCCTGTTCTGGATAAAAAACCCCACACCATCCAATCCAGCTGTGGCTAGCAGCATGACTCAGAGGATTAGGACACTCACTTGCCCAACTGGTAAAGGTGTCCAAGTCCTAGCTTCCAGACTGGCTTAGTGTGCAAAGATTCTACTGGGCTCAATCTCCTGCCTTTGGTACAGTGTTAAAAGTTCAGTTATATGTTTTCTTAACCTTTGCAGGATTATTGTTTTCTGTTTCAATTTTCCATTTATTGCTTTCAAAAGCGACTATTGCAACAAACAAAATTGCTTTCAAATAACTTTTCTATGTATTGCTTTCAATTTTCCACTTACTGCTTTCAAACTGAGATGCTCTACATAAGCTGCCACAGGCCTCTTTGATGAGTAACCAAGGCCAAACTGTTTGACATTCTCTACATCCAAGGTCAATTAGTGATCACTGCTGGGGTCACTATCACCTTCTGACCTCCTGCCTAAATGCCTTATAAGGAGATAAAACTCTTAAGAGTTCACCTTTCTTTCTCTTGTTTCTTTGGCAGAGAGTAATAATTTCTTTGCTTTGTCTGAGCTTTCAGTAAGCCTCCCCCATAAGAATTGTGTGTGTTCAGGTTGTTTTCCCAGAGCAAAGAGATGAATACAAAGTTCATCTATTGAGACAGAGTTGGGCAGATGTGGTCAAGATCTTACATTCCTGAGTGACTCTTTTGTGGGGGGTTTTACGCCTGAATATATTAATGGTTGAATAATGATAGATTAATGATAGAAAATACTTCCAAACACTTGCAGAAAATTTAGTCAGATCTCTGATTGTTGAAAAAGGCAAATGAATATAGAAACAATACTGTCTTAGTAGTTCAGTCATAAAAAGATATGGAAACTCATTCATTAATTGATTAAAATTTTTTTTAAAACCCCAAACACTTCAAATCTAACACTTCCCCTCAAAAAACTTGCCTCTTTGATTATTGTCTAATGAATAAGCTGTTTGAGAACTCACTGCTGTAAAAAATGGTTTGCATGTGTGGATAATAATTATTTTCTTTATTGTTCATATTAGGATCAAAGGATAATTCAGACTTGGACATGAGGACTTTAGAGTCCAGCCACCTGTTTCAAGCAGGGCCATTTGTGAGGTCAGAACAAAATGCTCAGGGCTTTGTCCACTCTGGTCTCAAAGACCTCTAAAGTTCTGAAGATAGAGACTATACAACTTCTCAGGGAAACCTGGTCCACTGTCCTAAAAGGGATAACACTTTTCTTCTCATAGCCAGTCTGAATCTCTCTGGCTTTAGTCTCACATTCATTCTTCAGTGTCCATGCCATCTTGCTGACTATTTGCTGAACTTTTCTATTTTTTGATGTCTTTTTTTATTTATGGGCTCCGAAGTGGATGTAGGAGCTAAATGAGCTCTAAGGAGTGCTGAGTAAAAGGGGGAGAATCACTTCCTTTGATTTACTGATTGTGCCCCTATTAATACAGCCCAGGATTCTGCTAGCCATCTTTGCTGTCTAGGCATATTGCTGGCTGATGCTCAGCTTTTATCCACTCCCCCAGTTGTCATTTCTCAGCTTGTATCACTGCTCAGCAGCTTTTATATGCAATCCCAAGGGCAGGGCTTTGCTTTTGTCCTTGTTGAATTTCACAATGTTCCTGTCAGCTCATGCCCCCAGCTTTTCTATTACTCTCATGATGACAGTGCTGACCTCAAAAATATCTGCTGGTTTCTGTGCTTATTAATTTGAATATACTTTCCTGTTATACATGACTTAATACCAATACTCTTTCAAATGAGGCACTGGGCTTGTACAATGGAAGGAAGTATTTTAGATGCTGTTGAAAATACATATCTTGACCTATCCTAAAAGCATATTTACCTTTTTTTTTATGTCATCCTAACAACTGATGACCATAACCTGGATTTTTTACTCTTTTAGTTATATCTGCGCACTCTAACTTAACTCAAAGATTCCTGTTGTGATTAATCCTTCATGGTATGGCTTGTCACAGTTCTCAAGATGAGTAAGAAGGAAGACCCTGATTATTAACAGTCCTGTCAGTCTCACTTCAGTCCCCAGTAAAATTCTGGAAAAGGTTATTTCAGGGGTTATTGAAAACCTGTTGAGAGACACTGCAGTCATAGGTCACAGCCAGAATGGATTCACAAGGGTTGACCATTAAGCTGGTTCACTTAACCAACTTAATTCCCTTTTACAATAAGATCCTTCAACTGGTTAACCAAGGCAAGCCAGAAGATGTGGATTTTTTTTTTTTTTTTAATTTTAGCAAAGCTTTTCATACTGTCTCTCACAGTATCCTTCAGGAAAATCCTTCAGCTAGACAAATCCATAATACATTTGATGAGCAATGGGTTAATGCATCTGGCTCTTACATCAGGATGGTGTCAGCCATCAGTGAGGTGCCCCAAAATTTAATTTATAAGTCCAGTCTTATTTAATATTTTTATAAATATTCTGGGTGCAGGAATTACACATTAGCTTTGCCAGTATAAAATTAGGAAGTGCCATGGACTCCCTCAAGCATAGAGGCTTTTCAGAGAGATCTGGATAGAATACAGACCTGCCATTCCCCTATGAAATNTAATTTTAGTAGTCCTGCAAGGAGCAGGGAGTTGGGTTTGATGATCCTTACTGATCCCTTCCAATTTGAGATATTGTATGATTCTATGAATCTTTGACTTCTGTTTCAGGGAATTAAATATCTATTTTTTCTGTGCTCATAGCTATGGAATTTGTTTCTCTGAGACTCCCATCCAAAGTTCTCCTGTCTTGTCATCAGTACATTTCACAGGTACACTCGTGGTTTAGTTCCAAGATCATTAAAATATTATATAAAATAATTTCCTTCATCAGTCATTGCGGAACTTTGTTCCTCAAAGGCTTACTTCTTAAAGTAGGGAAACACATATTTCTCTAGAGTGCTTCATATGTATTATGTTAATCAAGAGTTTGCTGTAATAGGGCATATTTGTAATAAACCTGCGAACAGTTTCATGAAATACCTTTTCGAATATTCAGGAGTGAATGGTGCTACAAATGAAAAATAGAAGAAGAGTGCAAATGCAGTATAAAAGTCCCAGACAATCCCATTTTTTTGTTTGTTTCTGTGTACAATATTCAGCACAGGTTTTAATAGTCAGGCAATTATTAATATCTTTTGTATAGTAGCAGCAATCTATTTTGAATGTTGCTTCATGATATTATTGTAGAGTAAAAAAAGCCAAATAAAAGCCAAATATTTTACATTCCGTGAAATCATGAAGTCTAGAAAACCCCCCTCATTAATACTGGTATTAATAAAAAGCTTCAAATTCTGATGAATTGTCCCTGCATTGATGTAACATCTATTTAAATTTGCACGCAGCCAGGCTTTAGGTGCCATAACTAGTTTGTTACTCACATTTAGTAGATCTTTCCTTTTACACTGTTCTCAAAAAATGCTAGTTCATATTCATTGAGATAAATTGAAATCATTACACTGAAATTATTCCCTTAATTAATTATTTTATAATGAAGACACTATTTGTTCTATGACATATTAAAAAGAAAAAAAATAAAGTATAATCTATGATGCTAACTCAAAGACAAGTTACCATAGAAATTGAGAAGAATATCCAGAGATAAGCCCCAATAATCATTCTTAAGTATTTCAGTGGTCTCTTAATAAAATTTGTGGTAGTGCCTGTGATCAAATGCCATTTAGCTTTCCTTGGCAGTCTTTCATGAGTCCTTTACTACCTTTTAAAAAGGCTGAATCTAAGATTCCCTGTCTTACTGTGAAAAACAGAAGTAATGGCTGCTTTACTAAAACCATGATCGGGAAGATGGGAAAACAGAGATCAAATTTACACGAGATACCCTGTTTCCGGTGAAATATATTGCATTGTGACTCCCTCTGGGATACTCAAACCTACTGTTATCTTAAAACTCTTTCTGGGAGCTGGACAGAAAAGTCAAATACAGCCTGACCTTTACCGATTCATGCACTCTTTTCCTGGACTGCTTGAGTCAGTTAATAAATTCTTTAAATCACTCTGGGAAGTACTATGGATGAATTTGGTGTGCTACTCTGCTGTCTTTAGCTCACCATAGAACCTGAGCTCTAGATATAACAGATTAAGATAATATAGGCCTCCCAGCTATGACTTCTGTCTTCTGTGTGCCCACATGATTGATAGGAAAGTAATTAAACGTTAGGCACATCAACTGCCTTAACACCTTTGAGACAGAAGTAGATACTGATTACAAGCCTCTGATTTCCCAGGCGACTGCTCTAAGAGATCCTTGTAAAGGGAGTAACACCATTTCTTCCAAAGGCAGAGTCCTAAACTTCTTTGCAGCTGAACATAATTTGCAATGTACTTTGCAGAACCAGGGGAAGACATGATTATACAAATACTCAATAAAGTAGAACCATAATGACTACTTAGCCATTCTATGACTCTAACCCCCTGGTTAGATTATTGCCATGCAGGGAACCAGCAGAATAAGAGTTTTTTTAATAAAGAATGTGTTAGTTGTTTTTAATCTAACTGTGTGTTATTCCAAATTATTCAGACAGTTTTAAGTTTGAAGGAAGTAGAAAAAAATATTAAGTGTTGACTGGGCATGGAAGATGAATGGAAGAAATAAGTTCTGCATATCACCTGAGAACCTATAGAGTGGCTGGTGGAAAGGGTCTAAATGTCCCAGAACAACACATACAAATGGACTTCTATGCTATGAAAAGTAAGCTTTGGTCAAGACTTGTTACACTGTGACTTTATTTATTTGTTGTGGATGTTGATTAATTTATCCTCTAAAATTATATTTGATTATGAAGGTAATATTTGCCAAGGAACTTGGAAAAGTAAAAGACCAAATGGAAATTTTGTCATTCAGTGAAATAAAAATAAGTTCAAATATTAAGGAATTTCTCAAGAAATATCTACAAAAAATGAAATCTTTTGGTATGAAACAGAAGCATAAGAAAATATCTGAAAATATCTAAAACTATCTTTGTGTATACAGATATAACTGTGTATACATAAGTATATATTTACAACTGGTACAGTACTAAAACTCAAATAATAAAATAAAGCAGGAAATTATAAATGCTACAGAAGTAAGTTTTAGTTGGAAATATTAAATTACCTTCAGAGGAGACAGCTTTAAAAATATAAGCACTCAAGAACAAATGCAAGAATAAAATAGCTTCCAAATTATATACCATCCTTAATTTTTTTCTTCCATGCTGTCACATATCACAAAAATATTACTCTACTTTATTTTGACATCTTTTGACATCTTTTGTTCTTGAGGAAGGAGATAGGAACAGAGCTGTGGGAAAGGCTCATAAACAAAGTGAAAACCCTTAAAGCTGTCTGCATTACTTAAATGACTACTTGCACATTTGGAATTACTAAATAAAATATTTTTAAAAATAGATGAATGCCTTTAATTCACTGTTTTGGAGTAAGTACTTATGTGAAGTGTCTGTGGAATAAAATACCAGAATCTTCAAGTATAGGTTTTCTTCATTAGAATTTCAATACAGGGACATGATTAGACTTAATATACACTTCTGTCTATAATTCTAATTTTTTTCTTAATTTAATCAACTCATAGAAAGTAGTTTAAAAAATGCAAGTAATAGAAGAAAAAGAGAAGGTCCAAAGATTTTTTTATTGTTGTTGTTGCAGATAATTTTAAGAAAGCTATGCTCTTAATATAATCAATTATATGGCCTCACATAATCAAAAGTGTGTTGATAGGACTTAAAAGATATGAACTGTACAATTTTTCTAATAAAGTAGTTTGTAATAAAAGAAAAATTACACCAATAAGTTATTAAATTATTTCAGTTCATATGTATGAATAAGGACTCTGATGTGATCTCATATTTTAATGATCCCTAGCATTTATTCACAGTGAACCACAATATGTCACTCTACCTCTTTAGCTACTTAGTTATATTCTCCACAATTCAAGTTTCAGTCATGCTTCATCACTATTAATAAAGCTATCTAAGTATTTAGGCATATAGGCTAAAGAAAAGAATCTAGACTTCTTCCACAGTCGGTGAAGAATTAAGTCTTTAAAATGCTGCTTTACCCTAAGGTTCTCATTCAGTTACCCTAAGAAAAGGTAAAATATCTTCTGCAAATTCAAATCTCTCTACTGACTGGAGTGTCGGAATTTGTATGCCTGAAAGAGATAAAAATGAATTGCATCCTTAACCTGTTAAACTCTAAAAAAAGGTCCTCATCTGTTTTTTTTCAAATAATTTTGTACCGTATACCTTGTATAACCTCAATTTTTTAATAGTTTAACCAATATTTGCATAAAAATATATTCATATTTTAAGAAATAGTATATTAATATTTACTATATGGGTATTATTGCTTCTTTCTACTTTTCTTCATCTGGACTTGTTCCATAGTAATTAATGTATTATTACTGATAAGTGAGTACATAATTAACATTAATAACATAATTTCATTATATCATTAAGTATTGAATGAGTCAATATTTTTTTCCTAATCTAGTACTGTTTAATGATATTAATTTAAGAATTCTTAACTAGTCCTTTTACAACACTATAGACAGAATCATCCTTATCTTGGCAGATGAACAATAAAGCATCTTTTTTTGTGGTTATTTTATGTCCACAGGAGTTTATTATGAAAATGGTATTAGTATAGCAAACATAATGCTTATTTTAGGATTTCCTGTATACTTGTTAGCAAGTCATCAGATAATTGTCACTGATTTATACATACAATATGTAAAGGAGTTTTTCAATTCCATTACTTTCCTCTGGAGAAAGAGATAAATTCTCATTGCTCCCCAGGCAGACCAAACTACCTGAAATGGTTGTAAAATCACTGAGCTATCATTATGTACTTAATTCTATATCCTAAAGCTGGTGTTCAAGATTTTATTAAAATGAGACTGAATTGTCAGAACTACAAAGTACAGATATAGCTTGAAACTTAGTGATGAGCATATAGGTGGATGCAGGTTTATCTTGTTCTTTATTCTAAGAATAAAATTAGTGTCAACTACAGTACAAGATACTCTTTTTAATGCACATGGTTCCAAATTCAGTAAATGCTTTTAATTAAAATGAAAGTTTTTATTGTGCACAGTGTATAAAAGAGAGAAAGGAGCTTATTAGCTTGACCTATTAAGTCTGAGGTCATAGACCTTCGAATCTTAAAGCAGCTTTTATCTGATCAAAGGAAGTACATTTCTAGTATATTGTTTTCTGTATATAGAGACTGAGTCTTATAAGAACCCCAGAAGCAATTTTTTCCTAAAACTACAACCCATTATAATAATGATTCTAGAGGTCTTTTCCTAACTTTGCCAAAGAGATGTTTTCTTCTCTAAGAAGAAAATATTAGTATGGACTTTTACGTCACCCGGTTTCAATGCCTGGATCCAAACACCTGCTGCAACCTTGTTATTTTCCAGGTGCTGAACTTCTCATCAGCTAAATTAGGCTGAAGTTCACTAATGGTTACATGCAAACATGGAATACAGTCCTCCCCTGTAGCTGGCTCCACTCACTCATTCTTTCCAGTAACTGGATCTAGTACTCTCTTCTGGTAGCTGGCATTTAACCTTCAAACTCCTCGGCCACACAGCTCTCTTGTCCTACCTGTTGGCTTGTGTGACTATGAATTCTGTAGCAGCTTACATGCCCAGGCTGAAAAAGGAGAGGTCATGCCTGTTGATGATGGTCAGAATTGGAATTTATTACAAAGCCAATTTAGATTTACAGTGATAAGGTGTGAAGCGTAGCCCAGCTAAGAGTGAGGAAGTCAGCTACGCAATGACAATCGGTCACGAATTTGTACAAAATGGTGCAAATGGATAAAGTAAAATCTAAACAAATCAATCTCATCAAAATTCTACACTTGCCATCGTACCTGTTTAGGCAGTACTGACACTGACCATACAGATTAATGGACAAAAGGGTCATTATCAGAGCCAAACTTGTTGCGTAGAAAATCTTATGAGTATCAACTCAAATTCTTTTGTGTTATGCTTCACCTTCCTAGGTTGTTTTGAGTGCTAAATTTAATGGTGACAATCTCCTGTGAGCAGGGAGCTAGTGATTGCCACTGAGTCCTCAGCATCTTGGTTTGCTCAACGGGAAGAACGTAGGGCCAGTAAAGGACCCTGCCCCTTAATCTTAGGTGCATGTGGGCTTGTATTTATTTACTTGGTGGTCACAGTCTGCTCAGCTCTCTGAGGTTCCATCTAAACTCTGAAAGCCCAGACTTTTCCTGGGATTCTGTAATGTAAAGCCTGTTACTTTTACTAATAAATGTGGGGAAATCATCTGAATTAGTGGGTGACAGTGTTTGGTCTTCTTTTATGAAGTTTGCCATCAGAATTTTAACTTTATATAACTCATTATGAAGGACAGAATGGCCTAAGTGAGAAATGTATAGGCTATAAAAACTTTAAAATCTTTTCACAGAAGTTGTTTTTTTACCTTTTGAAAAGTAAAATACATTCTGCAGTGAGAAAAGTACTTGAGCATATTCATCATTGTCCATAGTGCCAAGAAGTCAAATCCCTCAGGTAGTAAAGCCCTCAGGATTTGGCACGTTTGTACAGCTGATATGCAGGGCACTGTTGTTAAGAGTTCAGTCTAACAGTGGGAGAATTGTATGATTCAACCTGAGATGAGATAAAGGCAAAATGACTGACATTTGAGAAGTATAATCAGAGAAACTAGGAAGTGGCAAGAATTGTAGCTGGACAATAACTGTGGTCTCTCTCTAAAAATGTTTAAGAATGCTTTGTCTATAGAAAATCACTCTGTCTGTCAAGTCTTCAGGGATTAATGTACCAAATTAAATTTGCCTTTTTTTTGACAAAAAGGTTTCAGCCCTTCCTTCATGTCTGGACATTTAAACGTCAGCATGGCGCTAAATGTTCTTTTTGTATTGCAAAGTGAATTGGAGCTCTTTAAAGAACCTGCTAGACTTAGTTCGGTTTGACAGAATAGTTATATCATTAAATGAACCAAGAGAAATTTATATCTACTGAATTTGATTCTGAGTAGTTACTCATTAGTTCACAGCCCCCAGCTACCTTAGACACATTTTTCTGATTTAGCAATTCATTCATTAGTATCAGTACATTTTTTGCATCATCTTTCCAATAAATTCTTATTGCCATTTACACAAAATCACAAAATAAATGTTACTTAGATTTGCAAGAAATGAAGCAAGAGCCCACTGTACCATTCAGCTATTGAGGTCTCCAATGCAGCACAACTTACTGTACTTCATTATTTGATACCTGTTAAAATTAGAGAATTTTTTTTAAGGGTGTTTAAGGTGAAAAACCCCCAAACTACACAAAGCATCCTTTTTTTAAAAAAAAAGTCCATGATGTCAGACACATTATAGACTTTCTTGAATTCCTTATATGGAAAATCATTTTCATATAAAAACCAAAAAGAAACTACCCTCATTTTTATTTTTCTTTTCTTCTTCAGTGTTTAAACTCTCTGCTGAGAGCCCTCAAAAAGTTTTCTTCTCCTAGTAGGTGCCTACTGTTCAGTGATCATTCTTGTTTAACATTTATGCAAGACATTGCTTTGCTTTGCTTCTGCTTCTAACTGCTAGTGCATGACGAACAAGAGCTTCACGATTTTTTTTGCTTAAAGACTTATTGGGATATCTCTGCTTTCTTCCTCTTCCTTCTGCCATCCGCACACCATCTTCCCTAAGCTAAAACAGAATAATTTTTCCTAGATATGTGTTTTTATTCATATACATTTCATTAAAGTTTTCTATATTATCATAAACTTACGTTAGACACAATTTTTTGTTATCTTCTGCTTTTTCCTACAGAAATTGGAGAGGGGAGGGGGAAGCTTTTTTCTTTCTTTTTTGTAATTTAAGATCAGAATCTTTTTAAGAAAAAAATGCAAAAGAGATTTTGTCTCATTTTGCATGATTTTGTAAAACTTGATTTTGCAGATTACATGATATCTGTTGATTATTTCATTTTAAAATTTAATACAATGATGAACTAATCCACTAATCCTTACTGAAGGCAATGGTAGGATCCTTCAGTGCTACATCAGAACAGCAGTTCAGCAGGCAGTCACAATATGTCAGAAACATATACTCCTACAACCAAATATAACGGTTTATTGATTTCTGAATCTTCAAATGCTTAGCATTGGTACTTCTATTTCTATCAAAGTGAATTATAAAGCACAAATCTTATTCATTTGAATAGAAACTCTTAATCCAGCAGAATATTATGCATAACATTTGTAGAACATTATAGCTGGATAATTTTCTGAAGAATTCCACATTATGTTCAAGAATATTTAAATGCCAAAAAAAGTATGGCGTGTGAGAAGCTCACTGCAATACTGACAAAAATAAAACATAACATTTTATGATGAATTGTCAAGCAAATGTACTGCATTTAACTATTTTGAGTTTCAAAAATCTCATTAAAATTATCTGCTACTGAGGAATGAAAGACTGGCACAGAATCAATAAATATTCAGAGAATGTAAAGACCTCAACAGTATTCTACGAAGAAAACATTTGGACTGCTTAGCATATGCATACTATGAATATCCATTTAAAACAAGGAATTTGAATCAAAATGTAGTTTCTAGAATTTACACTTTTTCTGGGGTTCTAGGATTTGACTGGTCAGATAGTAGCCACTCAGCTCATTGCTAAATAAGATCTCAGGAAAGAGCAGGGTCTTCTTTGACTGTAAAATCCCTTATTGTGAGACATGCCACAAAGCAATAGCATGACATTTGCAGCCTCCAGTGTCTCCAGGCACAGTTCATTTGCAGAAAATAGATTGTCTCAAACTCTCTAACACAGACTACTATAAATCAAGGGGACATTGTGCAGCTTATCACGATTGTATGAGATGCAGGTGTAGACAGGAAAAGGAAAAGGTAGGGAAGGGTCAGATATATATCAGTCTTATGTCTGATATATTCAAAGTGACATGGTGGTTTTAGGGTTGAGACTGTGTTATGTTCAGCCTGAAACAGGGATTTAGATCAGTAAAGTTGAGCTTACATAAGGTTAAATGTAGGATATCTCACCTAATACCCATTCATAGCAATTTAGCGTCTCCCAGGATGAGAATTCTCATACCAAATTAATATCTACAGTCTAATTTATTGCATTTCATCTGGTCAATTTAATCTGAATTCCTAATTGATGCAAATAATGGAATTTTAGAATGTACAATACAAGCAGCTATTTTGATACTATGGTTTAAAGGAGAGCATCTATAATTTAGCTTTATGCAGGTAACAAGATAGCTGAGATTAATTTTATCTCTAATGGCTCCATTGGGTAGAAAAGTGATACTCCATTTATGTTGACATAAATAATCTGTATAAGGATTACTCACTTAAGGTATACAAAAGTGGTAAAGAAATGAGGATTTATTATACAGAAATTTGAAAAAATATAACAGGTCAAAATCCCTGACTTCACTGTGATATAATTTTCCCTTGAGATCTGGGGTACAGTGCTTGTTCAACATAGGGACAGATGAAGTTGCAAAACAATCCTTAAGTTCCTTTATTATCTGCTTTATCAGTTGAGAATTTGGTCTCCCCAAAATTGCCATGCTGGAGCACCTGGATTCCTGAAAGGAGGCCGTGAACCCATGGAAAGCCTATGCTGGAGCAGGGTCCTGGCAGGGACCTGCAGACCTGTGGAGAGAGGAGCCCATGGTGGAGCGAGTTTCCTCGTAGGACTTGTGACCCTGTGGAGGACCTATGCTGGAGCAAGCTGTGCTTGAAGGACTGCACCCATGGAAGAGTGATGCATGCTGGAGTAGCTCATGGAGAACTGTTGGCTGTGGGATGGACTGCTGTTGAACAGGTTTGTGGAGGATTATCTCCTGTAGGAGGGACCCGAGGCTGGGGCAGGGGAACAATGCCTCTCCTGAGCAGCAGCAGGAGAAACGTGTGATGAACTGACCATAACGCCCGTTCCGTCTCCCTGTGCTGCTGGGAGGGAGGAGGTAGAGCTGGGAAGGAGGAAGGAGTGAAGGGAAGGTGTTCTTAAGACTTATTTTGCTTCTCATTAGCCTGCACTAGTTTTGTTAGTGATTAATTCAATTAGTATCCCCAACTCAAGTCTGCTTTGCCCATGATGGTATTTGGTGAGTGATCTCTCTCTGTCCTTATCTCAACCCATGAACCCTTTGTTATATTATCTCTCCCTTGTGCACCTGTGGAGAGGAGTGAGTGGCTTTGGTGGGTGCCGAGAATCCAGGCAGGGTCTGCCCCCTTAACATGGCATAACATTTTTGAATCATTCTGCTGTTATTTGTCATTCCGAAAGTACTTGCTTTTTGCAAAATAGTGATAACAATAATACCACAGAATTAAAGGCAGTTAGTGTGTCTTCCTAGAAAATTCTTGTTTTGAAAAAGATTAAATTGCTAAAAAAATGTTTGAATCCCATTCTTGTACAATGCTACAAATTTAAAAACAATTATCTTTGAAATTTTTATTTGACAACTTGTTCTCTAAAATACTGGATTTTAAAAACTTACCCGTATTTCACACTTTTATATACCACTTAATAGTTTAGCACAAACCAAAAGTAGTTACAATAAAAATAAAACATGTTAGTATTCTCCTGACTAAGTTGATATCATTGACATTTCATTGCCACTAGATTAAATCAGTTCTTAACCATTAGATAAAATCTATTCTTAAAGAGATATCCCAGCAAAAATTGCACTTGAATTATTGAATGTCTTTCCTTTCTCTTTCTCCATTGGAAATGCACATGACACAATACAGGCATAGAATCTGTAAAACATAAAATAACCTATGCAACTTTAAAAATGGTATCATGTAAAGAGTTACAGAATTCCATTCTCGTTGTTTGGGAGATTTCCTCGGACCTGTCTACCAGAGGATCTGTGAGTCATAAAGATTTTTATCCCCATAATCCAACCTGCAATGAATCTGTAGACAACATTCAGTGCTCTAAACTGTGTTTGCATGCATAAAGCTTATCAGTTCAAACAGGGCTTCAACACTGAACATATTTTTGAGGTCGCAACCATAACATATTCTGAATATTACCAAACCACAAGAGGTGAAGGTTCTTGCTCTTTTGAAGATGACTTACCACAGAAAATGATTCATGGCCATATCAGTAGAATGAACAAGTTGGAGAAGAATTGCTTGTTCACAGGAATTGTTCTCTATGTTTAAACATAATAGTCAGGGAACATCAGAGGGAGGCATAAGATGAGAAAAAGAATGTTGTTTTTTTCCTGCACACACAATGTGTAGTTACACTGGGGAACTTTTTCAAAAAAGCTAACATAATTCGAAGGAATGCTGTGTTAACTTATGAAAAAGAAAACAGTTTTGAGTTACACAGGCACTTAATTAGACAAGTTAAATTTTTTTGAAAGACAGAGATTATTAGAGGGAAATACGTGCTTTCCCTTTTTCTTATGCCCTTTATGATAGATTGACATTTGGCTGCTATCAGAGATAAGATGTTGATCTAACCCAGTACTTTTGACCCTATGCTTTTATGTTCAAGAAGAAATGTACAGGTCAAGAACTGAAAATATCCCAGGCATTATTATGATCTGAAGACCTCTGCAGAGTGTTAGAGGAGAACACTTGCTGAACAGGCAAGGAGTCTGACTGTGGTGATGAAAGCAAGAGCTCTGAAATTTTATGTTTTACACCATAAGTTTCAGGAGATAGTTCTCTAAGCAGTAATGACTTAGAATTTACTTCCTTCATATAGGGTAAAAATAGATGAAGTATTGTTACACTCAAGATTTTATTTGAAAATGCCCTATTTCTGACTGAAGATTGGGAGATTTAATGAAAGTTCTCTAGAAAAACCATTGACATATACACTATTGAAATTAATCTTCTGCATGTACTTCATGTAAAAACACCATGTTGCCTAAACCTATTTCTACGTTTCATGCTTGTGTCTTCTAGAGTTCGAGTACTTTTTTTAAGTCTACAAAGATTGATTCAACATTTTCTGAAAACTTGTAATCAAAAGTGTATTTTTAATTCCTGGAGAATGCCTCTTACATGCAAAAACACTGTTAAGATGGGAATTAATTAATTTTCAAGGTCTGAAAATTCTTCTTGTTATTCTGCATTATTTTTCCATTTCTCTCTCTGTACTAAGAACATTGGGTTTGATTCTATGTCTTGCACAAAATCTTATGGGAAGTGGTTTTCCATTCTGAAGCTGCTGAGACAAGTTTCAATGCTTGAAGAATGATAGAAATTATTTGTTTTCTGCAAAATACTGTTCAACAGATATAAAGACTTACCCATAATCTAAATTATATTTGAACTGAACTTACAATTATATCTGTCATTCGAGTAAATACTAAAATTTTATCTAGCAGGCAGTCTGAATTTTATTTTCTTCATCCCTCCTTCTGTACCTACTTCCCTCTCTGCCTTTCTTCCTCCAATCTTCCTTCCCTTTGGCTGTATACATCCTTCCATCCAATCCTTACTTCCTTTCTAGAGATCCAAACAGCCAATATTTGTAGGAATAACCATAATTCTGCATAAAAATATTAGTTTATAGAAATTCTTAACATCATGCTCTCTCTCTTTTTTCAGTTCAGCCAAAGCAGAATGTTGCAAGTGCTAAGGACATTTATCAAGATAATCTGCAGTTCATGCATTTTTATATCCTTTTCTGTTTGAGCTCAGACAAGGAATAGGATTTGCTCAGAAAATAGTAAAGCCCAATAAATCAAGCTAGATTCTTTTGCAATGTATTTCAGTATTTAATCCACTATCAGCAAGCTTATACACCATAAAATTTTCTCCCCATTGACTGCTCCAACAGCAGAATTTGCACAAAGCACAGAGCATAAATTTTACATTATTGACATTATCCAGAAGACTATATATCCAAGGTTTCACAATCTGATAAAACAATGGAGTTCACAGAGAATAAATTTCCTGTAAAGAATACAGAAACTGCCAATGTACTAATTTTAATCAGCAAAATAATTATTTTATTAATTTTATAGTTAATTAGCCACCATTATAAAATCTGAGGGTGTATTCATGTACCTGTGAACAGAATTTCTGTCTCTGTTTTCAGCAACATGGAGGAAAATAACAAATTATCATGAACATATAAAACAAAACAGGTACAACTTTGAAAAGTCTTTGGCATCTTTGCCAGGACATAAAGCTGAATCCAAGAGAGCATTTACAAAAAATTTCTCATATACTCTGATAGAAATGACCATAAAGTTTTTTGTGAAAAGTATGTTTTGAAACACTGTTATTAGCAGTCCCAAGTGATGGTACAATGCATAGTTCTGCTTGAAAAGGTGTAAAGGGTCCTGATAAATGGTTACAAATTAGATTGACCATATGCTGGCATCCATAAAAACAGCCAAACCTATGTCCCAGACAGCAACACGTATTAAAATATACATGCAGAATTGTGAAATCACAACTAAGAAACTGCAGAACTTTTCTGTAGTCTTTGGTATACAGGATATCTCTCCCATACAATGCAGTTACTCTCATGCTCATGAAAAATAGAAAATAGTATTTTCTTGCCTTCTTTTTATTTGTGTCAGAACAAGGTTCCTGATTTATTTTCCCCAAGCAGCTATTTCTTTACATTCTATGAGGAAAGAAGCTAAACTTGGGAACAGTCAGAGTATAGAATGTTTCACATTTTAATTTGCTTCTTTCATAATACTGAAGCCCAGAATGTTAGCTAGACTTTAGCTTCTGTTGCTCTGATGAAGCAATGGGGGAAAAAGCAGTGATACTCAATTTGGAGTCTTAATAAAAAAATCCTTGGGCTTTCCAGTAAATTTTAGATTGTTTTGAGACAGCTACACGTTGCAACTTATATTAAGAGAGTTCTAGCACACATCTTGTAAAAATTTGTTTCCACGGGGGATACATTTAGATACCGATCTTGTTTGTTCTATTTTATGCAATGGTGCATTTGGTAATATTTAAACGCATAGTTGGATTTTAAAAGCTGAAAAGCTTTTAAAACTTGTCTTCTGTTATTTTCATTGTTACAATGTAAGTGTATTAATATCTTCTACTATTCAAATATAATATTTACTCATGATGAACATTTTGATCTTTCAAAAAACAAATCCCCTGTACTATTGTTCTCTCTAAGGTTCAAAATTCTGTACAGGCGCTACATAGTTTTTCTCAGTAGTTGAAATGGGCAGTGAAATTATATTATTATTCAAGTAAAGTATCCTATATTTTTGCCAGAAATAATTAGCATGTCAATGTGATAATCAATAATTAAAAATTCAAATTGTCATATTTAATGCCTTGCATATATTTGTAATTGTCATTGACTGTTTCAAGACCTTAGTTTTAATTAATAATAAACAGCAATGAAAGTATGTAGCATTTTCAGGTAAAATATTAATTAGTTTGTTGTGAATTACAATGTCCAGTGGGAAATAAAGAATTTCCTAAGCTGCCCTCTTTGCCCTACAAAGTCTCTGTAAAAAAATTAAGTTTTATGAAAGACATTCCAGTTATTTGAAAAAAAGCAGCATCTATTGGTTTATTCAGTGCAGCAATTTTTAGCAATCTAGCAGAAAGTAATGGGATCATTAAAACCAAATTCTCTTCTCCTGTCTGCACAATAGAGCACTTATTATCTATTCTGCTCTTCTTCCTTGCAGAGAGCTCTTGTTGCTGGTATTGGTGTTTCTACACATGCAGGAAGATCAGAATAGCCCTATGAATCTGTTCTGTTCACATGAAAGAGGAAAATTTAGACAGAAGACTCTAACAAAAGATTAGGACTGAATTTTTCTTTTAGACATTGAATGGAATGCCAGCTGATACCTGTTGGAAATTCACATAGAGAATAAACAGCTGGGACTGTGTGTCCCTAATTTCCATGACAAAAAAATTTCATTTTTGTCTGTCTCACAGGTTTTTAACATAGCCCACTGTTGTCATAACTTAAGGGTTGCCTGATTCTACTTTCCTTAGATGCTTTGTGATGCTATACCCTTGGCTCAGCCATGAAAAACTAAGCCAGACTGGACCCCAGGACAGAAAATACTGTCCTAATTTCTCAGACAATGTGAATGTGTCTAAAATGAGAGTCTATGAGATATTCCTCTGTTCCAAAGGACACCAGTGACAAGCTACAGCACATATGAGACATGGAAGCACATATTTCTCCTAATTTTTTAAATGGCAGTCAGTAAAGATGCTGGGAGCTATTCATGCAAGATAACAGGGTGCCTAATTGAAGTGTTCAGAATTTCTGTCATACACTCCACTCCAGTTTGGTGTAAGCACTCAGTGTGAAGTCTGACATAATATGGTGTTCAAAATATCTCACTTTCCCATAGTTCAGAACATATTGCTCCTTTAACTCTGAATATAAATACTGATTTCCTGTGGGACATACAGAATGGTTGGTGTCCATCCAACCTGAAATATTTGTAACTATTTCTGCTATTTACAGTTTTCTCTATTCATTTTTTAATATACTTGCCATGTCAATTAATTGTTTTGCCCTTTTTTCCTCTCTCTCTCTCAAAGCTCCCAAAACCCCTAAAACTACAACCACCATAAACTTCAATCAGACCATAAAAAAACCCAAATGCACAAAAAGACAATCGTCTGAAAAAAACATAGATAGATTTTTAGATTTGTTTCTCACAGAGATTAATATAAAGGAATTTGCATTAACAGAAAATACATTAAAAGAAAAATGGAATTTCAGCATAGGATGATGTCTCTAGCATTCTTTATGTAACATGGAAGAAACAATGCATACACTTACAATTATTTTCTATATGTTCCCTCAAAAAAATAGAATTTGCATGGACTTCCTTCAAACAAGTATCTAAGTGAGCTAGAATGTTGCTATATAATATATGCAAAGAGAAGTCTTGTTGGTGTGTAATTTTAGATGCATTGATGGCCAATGTTTAAGCAATTGGATCCCATTCCCTAACTCATAAACAGCTACTCATGTATAAAATTTTGGTCTGCTCTTTGAATCTAGATTCCATCCATAAAGTGTCACATCACCACCACTCTGTTACTTAATGGCTTTTTAGAAGGCTGAATGCAAATTCTGACTAATGGACCTAAGCAGCAAGTTACATAGACAAGGTGAATGAAATGTGACTTTTTTCTTTCCTTCTCTCTTTTTAATGGCAATCCTGAAATAGAGAGTGTGATCATATAACTAAGGACTATAGTATAAAGCATATGCATAAGAACCCTGAATTAACATTTCATCTGGCCTTAATGCTACTATTTCCTACTTGCATGTGCTTAACAATTTACCACTCTCAGAGAATCTGAATAAGTGTACTAAAATATATGGGACAATTTTATGTATTATGACAAAGCCACTTCTATCATCCCTGATTGAATCCAATTCACAACCAAGTCCCAAAGGACAGATACCAAACCAAAGACCCCAAGCAGCTTACCTGGGATAAGGAAACATTATTAACAACATAGGAATAATAATAAGGAAACAAATTAACAATGTTAATTTGTACACACAGTAATCTTTTGATAGTGTAAATACAGCATTAAGAATCTAACCATGTCATTATGAATTCAGTTGTCACAATGCTAACACATACCCTCTCAGGTATTCTATCAGTACTACTTCCCAGTACTAATAATTGAAACTCATATGCACAAGCTTTCAAGTTTCTATGCCTATTTCTGCTATTTTACCCTTGTTGTGCTGCCCTGGATCCTTAAGAAGCTGGATGTTGGAAGGGTTGCAGCAAATTTTCAGTATGAAAAGTTCTTTACCAAGAGAAATACAGTACTGATTGTCGGGATTTCTATCTCCTTCCCCTAGAATTCACTGAGGACTACTCTAAGACATTTTCTAATACACAGTATGCCTTGCTCTTTCTTCATACATGATCTGTTTTTTTCTCTTTTTCATCCCCATAACCTCTTCACCTGTCTCTTGAAGTTGCTTTCCTTTGATGGTCAATAACTGGTGATCCATGACCTGCATGAAGCCCTGGGTTTTCTGGCTTCATCCTGTGCCTGCATTTTAAAGACTGCTCTCATGTATCATATTCCATGGCCATAGATCATCCTGCACTGAATGGCTACCGGCTAGTACTGTTTGTGAAAGTTATGGTGATAATGGTTTAACAACAAAATAGAACAAAGCTAAACAACAACTAAACCTAATAGTTTTACAGCCATCCATCTGTGGTACTGTTGTTGCTAACTAACCTAAGAGAAAAGTTTCTGGTGGATCAAGGCTTGTCAGCACAAAGCAAGCCTCACAAATCCTAGTCCCAAGTCCATGCAGAGTTAATGAAAAGCCTGAGGTCTCTTACTGGGAATGGAAGTACTGTAGTTATAGGTCTACAGTGTTATGGTCTTCACTGGTGCCACATCTCCATTTAAAGATTAAAGCTTTTTTCCCAGGAAGGGTCCTCTTAGAAATTGTACTTTTAGTTAATGAAAATTATTGAAACGACAGAATTGCATTCATTTCACATTTTTTGGTAAAATCTTTAAAGAAAATGAAAAATAATTACAGCAAATGGAGACTTAGCAGTTCAAATATAACTACTACAGAAAAATCTGGGTTATCCCAGACAATACTGCAATGATTTGCCCTATTCCATCTAGTGAAAGCTCTCAATAAAGTTGTATTCAAATAGCTGGTTTGGGGAAGGCGAGATGGAGTGATGATAAGAATTAAAGTCAAGGTTTATGATATTTGTCAGAGGCTCAGAACTTAATGTGACTTTGAATAATTCAGAAAATTCCATGACATTTCAGCTTATCAAGAAGAAATATTTTTCTTAACTCTGGTGGAGATAGCTTAAATTTGCACAGTACAAAGCTGTAATCACTACATATGCAATTGCATTTGCAAGAGGTTTTATTATCTCGGTATCTGCTTTAACAAATATTTTCAATAGCTATGTCACTACACTGTATAAACGCACAGTGCAAACAATTATTCGATGATATGTTACTAGATATTAATTTAAAAATTTTTGCAGTGATAGTGCTTTAGTAGAAAAATGTATATTGTCTTGCTTGGATAACTCATCTCAAATTCATGGATAGTCTAATGCTTTCTGAAAATTCCTCATGCTTTTTATTACAAAAAACTGAAAAAACAAACACAAAATCCAATAAAATCAAACAACGTAAACAAATTACTGTCTTTTATAACTATAACTTGTCTGTATATGGAAGTTCAGCCTTATCACTAATTCATTTATCCTGAAAGAGGAAATGGTTGAGGTTGAGTTTTCTGGATCCTTAGAAATCCTTATGAACACAACTGGACATGGCCCTAAGCATCCTTCTGTAATTAGACCTGCTCTGAGTGGGAAGTTGGACTAACTAATAATCTAGATCTCCTGAGGTCTGTTTAAAAAAGAGATTTTATTATAAGCATAGGTTTTTACTGTGATACAGAATCATTAAGTTTGGAAAAGATCTCCAAGATCAAGAAGTTCAACCTTAAAATGAGGTTATTATTCTGGTTATTCAAGACACGCACACATAGAGAGTAGACATGTTAAATGGCTTCCAGAAAACATAAACCATTCTGTAGTGTAAACAGAACAAAACAAGCTTTAAAAAAGGAGGCAGAAACTTAGTGTTTTCTGATGTTGAGGTTTCAATAAAAAATTATGAGCTTGGGAAGCTATGTGTGGAGAAATTGTAATTTGCCAATCTCTAATTCCAGATAATAATTATGCCTTGAGTGATAACATAATGTCTTCTCATAATGTTGTGCTTTCTGCTTAAAGCAAATGCATGCATGCTTTACAGAACAGATGACACAGATTTATTCTTCTCAGCATCCCACAGAGAAAAACTGTAATAATTTTTTAAGACCTCAAAGTAAGAGTTAGAAGTATGTGGAACATCTTGCTAATGTGTTCTAGATATGCTGATAAACCCTCACACAACTATATCACATTTCTAAACTATGTAAGATATTCTCAGCAGGTTGTGTATTTCAGTGTTACCATCCATCTAATTGGTCTATCTTTGCTAAAAGGAGCAGAAAATAAAATATCAAACCTACATGATTAAGCCTTTATTTTGGAGGAAAGACAAGTGCTTCATGACCCAGAACTGCACTTAGAAGAAGTTGGTAGAACAAGGACAAAAAGAAAATAATTTTTAAAATATGAATAAAGAAATGCAGCCACTGTTCTTCTTGGTTTTTGTTAAGGGATATGTTTATTCTGTAATAATCTGCTTAGAAGCTCATTAAAGAACAACTTTGCAGTGTTTACTGTTCTTCATACTTAGCAGCCTCAGTATATCTGAAATGTTTTAGATGCCATCATATCACATCTATTAAGAGCAAGAGGTAACTTTTTCTCCTCAGTCACACTTTCTGTAGAAATCCTCATGTTATCCCTCATCTCAGCAAAATGCAATCTCTCTGGGGAACCACTGAGCTGCGACAATAAAACACAGCTAAAGGGGATATTAAGAAGAATATCTTACTGCCTAGGAGATCAAAATCCTCTCATAATCTGAACAGAATCCAGTGCCATAGACCAGGGACATGTGATTACATGATATACACATGCCTGGAGACCAGCCCCTCGTACCTAGCATGTTTCTTTCTGTTTGTAGGTACCTCTTTATTAGAAAGATAATCAATACTTGGAAAGACTTCAGAAGGTGTCTGAAAAATTGACACATGGGCATAAATCTTAAATAAATTATGCATATAATGCTTGTCTTGAAGATAAAAAAAAAAAGAAGTTACAGTATTGGTACTGAAGACAGAAAATATAATAAACGTGAAAAGAACTTAATAATAAATAAATAGATAAATTTTAAAAGAATTAATAAATTTAAAAGAAGTTGCTATAGAAAAGGTTTTTCATAGTGAGATATAAAATGGCTTTGTAAGGGAACTAGGGAAAATTTCAGTGCCTTGCATACTTAAAATAACAAAAGAAAAAAAATATTGTCAAGCATCCTGCTTTTGCAGGGATTTACATCCAAAAAATGCAGCATCTATCTGTAAGAGCTTTTTTTAAAGTCATAGTCCCATTTTCACTCCCATTTAAAATAGCCCCAGCACTAGATTCAGCTGTGCATCTATTTTTCAAATAGTTTATTATACTAAATGTGTATTTCATGGCTCTGCTTATCACTTACAGCAGATGGGACAGACTTTTTCTCTGGCCTTCATATACAATGTTTAAGGTTTTTTCACTTTCCTATCAAACATTAGGTACTGATGACAGAAAAAGGGAGCGTGCATAACAGAATGTATAAGATTTTTCACTTCAGTTAAAATCTTGAATTGATGTCCTTGAATAAAATCCTTGTTGATGTCTTGCTCAAGTACTCAGTCTTTATGTGATCACCAGATTTCAGCAGAGTAAGAAATCCTCAACACGTTTATTTTTTGAGAACCTGCTAGGGATTATTATTCTTTCCCCTTTGGCGTGGAGATCATCAAATCTCATATGTCTGAAAGTAGAATACTTGCAGCACTCTTGATGTTTCTTGCTCTCTTTTCCTAGAACTTCACAGCTGTGACTGTTAGTCTTTATGCAAGTTTGTATATAAATTCCCTCAGTTTCAGAAACTGCAAAGTGCTTTGTGAGCTGCAGTAGTTTTTACAGTAGATACTTTACACACACGTCAGATAAAATTTTGAGTGCTTGGGTGTATGTGGTTGCAATGGACAAAATTCAGTGACAAGTTGGCACATTATTCTATTTCAAAACACTTTCTGACAAAATCATTATTCTTCTTTCTCAGTGCAACAGTTCTGCAAGTTTTTACCAAACACTCTTTGTCTAGAGCACTCCAAGGTTTTTTCTGTCTGGTTTCTGTTCTCTTGACATTTCCTCCAGCTTCCATCACTGACTTATACCTACCCATGTACAAATCTCTGATTCCATTTATTTAAATACTTCCAATTAAAAAAACCTCCCGATATAAGCCAGTCATTGACTCATTTTGGATTTTCTCACATAGGTATTTGAGATTCTGACTTTGTCCCATCTCCATAAATATCCTTCCTTTTTCATGTTCTTTGATAGTTTTCAATCTGCTTTCCAATCTACCTGAGCTGTGAACACTTCTCACTTCCTTTATATATCATTTTCATTCTGGTTGCCTTCTTTTTGTTAATCTTCTTTGGGTTTTTTTTTTTCATTACACATGTTATTTCTGAGACAATTCTAAAATATATTTATATTGCTAGCTTTCTTCCCTGTTTTTGCTTCAGTCTATTAAACTGTGTCTGTATGCACATGGTTGTGTCATTTCCTGTGTTTCAATAGTCCATCTTTAGGACGAAGTTTCTTGGGCAAGGCAGTACAACATCCAAAAGTTTGTCCTAGTCTAGTTATCAAACCAGCTGAGCTGAAACTATACTCCCAACATGGCCAAGGGATGAACCAGAGGGAAAAGTAACTTACCAAGTGTCTGAGGAAACCGTGTTATTCAGAGAGCTATGCTGAACTATCAAGTGACATCAGGGAAAATATAAATTTTACCTTGGAGCATTTCTTGGAGGAGAGTCAAATCCAGCTACCTAAGTTAAGGTGACACTGTTCCATGTTCCTGGACCAACAACAGTGAACTTGAGCTCGTATTCCCAGGAGGCACACAAACTTACATCTACGAAACACATGCACATATAAACACATCCAGCCATGCAGATCACAGACAGACACACAAAGCACTCACAGGAACACAATATCAGTGACCTCATCCTGTGCCTCTCTTCTCTCAGACAGATCCATTAGTACAAGATCTATCGCTATGTATAACATGGATTGCCCCCACAAGTGGGGCAAGGATACTCAGACTCTCTAGCTGCCCCGGATCCCTGTCTGCACAATTGCTATCACCTGGACACGTGAGAGTGCATGAGACCATGATCCTGCTCCAGATCCCCTTTGCTGACACACATCTGCACTGGGTGCCTACATACATGCACACCCCCATGCTGACACACCACAGGCTCCTCAGCAGTTTGTCCCTGAACTCATGGTCCATGCAGCAGGTGGTCCTAGGTCCTTATTCTCCCCTTCTGCCTCCTCCCTAGATGCAAACGCCAGACTCCATAGTCCCTCCAGCAGCTGCCTTTGGTCCTGGCCAGCTCCTCCTGTGGTTCTGGTCTTAGAAATATCACTCCAGTTCCAAGGCCACATCAGCAGTTGGCCAGGTAGTCCAGCTTGACTAGACTGGTTAGTGATCACTGTTGGCTAAGCTTCAACCATTAATCTCTTTCAGTTTTCTGGAAGACATTCCATTATATAGGTATGATAACTGACATCTTTTAACTTTACAGCTCTCAGTAATTTAAGTTTATGAGATCAGTTCCTGTCATTTTCCACACTGAAGAGAGTTTCGATTTCTCTATCTTTTTTTTTTCTTTCTTGAAAGTGTTTCAGAAAGAGATAGGACATAATAAGTAGATACGGCATCCTAAGGCAAAAAATGAGACTAGAGATATATATACACATAAGAACTAATCTGACATCCACCAAAAAAATACCCCCTAAAAACGCTACGTATGTAAAAAACCTGAAAACACCATGCCTTCGTATTTATTTCTTTTCCTTTCTTTGCTTCTTTTGTTTGCTTCTTTACTAACATGAAAAGAAGTAAACTGTAGGCCTTTACCTCACCAAAGCCATATCCAGAATACAGTACTTTAGATATTATGAACAATATCTAAGCATCCTTTTATGCTGGGAGCTTAAAACTGCATAAAGTTTCTTCAGACCACAGTAGTGAATTCATTCTAAATAAATTAAAGGCAATCAAATATATAAGAATAGTAGAATGTAGTAAACCCTACACTTGAATATATATTAAGGCTTAAGTAAACTGATAAGAAATATTAAAAAGAAGAACTTCTGGAAAGTAAAAGGTATTCTTTAGACTGCAGAATATCTTCATGGCTAGAACAATGGAAGCCATAGCTAGCTAAGACAATTAAATGTATGCAACTTTTGCAACTTTTTTTGTAAAATAATTATTACATGACAAGGGTGTGCCATAATTTTAACCTGCTTCTGGAGCCTCTACGTTCATCTCTTGATTGCTAAGTGTAAGAGATGAAGCAGAAGAAATATTGAAGTAGACATTCACTCTACTGGAATGAAAACTGGAAAAGAATAAAAAAAAACACAGA